>JASPKZ010010677.1:960000-1319161 GCA_030220185.1 Diploptera punctata | reverse complement strand
CCGATAGACGAAATAATAAAAATATTGTCAGGGTGGGAGTACCACAGCTTTTTCCTCTACCAACTTTAAGAGTATCTAATTACCAATATATATTAATCAAAACACTATATTAAATTGTAATTATTCACTTCTTTATTTCACTTGCACTTACTTACTTACTTACTCATTGGCACTATCGGAACCCGTAGGTTCATGGCCGCACGGACTATGAAATAAGGTGGAAACTATTTCTGTCTTGTCCACATTAGTTATAAGAGTCCTTACTTCTAACCAGCGAGAATATTCACAATTACAAAGGCCTCTATTTCAGATATCATAATAACAATAAAGACAAAAGAGGGACATTTAATAATATACCCATATTAAAATAGTTAATAATTCATATACTTTAATAATATACCCATATTATTATTAGTTTAACAATTCTATTTATATAGTTAATAATTCTTGGTAAGAAAAACTTTGTAGTTTAGTTAAATTTGTAAATCAATTGTCCAAACATTGTTATCCTCGTGGTCAAAGGGGGATGGAGTTTTCCATTCGAAAACAAGTTGCATCATCCTTGCCCGGATTGTGGAATTTGTTGTCAATAGCTAGGACTGTTTAAGATAAGAGTTATCTGAGGACTTTTATAGGTATAAAATGTTATGGGAAAAAAGTCAGTACGACAGCAGCGGGGTGATTGTGGTTCCCTCGGAGGTGCCCTGCGGGCCGGTGGCGTCTACATGGGTAACGTATTTTCTCCATCATGTCTTAGGTCATTTTAATAATTAGCATCAAATACGGGACCCAAATGGTCAAGTAACTTAGACTATGCAAACAAAATTGAATATTTTAAAATACTGGATATCTCTCTAACCATGGCATTTTAATAATTTTGAAATACTTTGACGTTGGACAATTTGGCGACTTCAGCTGATGTTAATAACAGTTTTTTTTGAGTTGATTTTCCTTATGTTTGGTAAATATTTAATAAATAATGGTATTTTTCTTTTACTGTGTGTGTTTTAAATTGTTAATTGTAGGACACTCCTACGCCAAAAAACCAAGGCCAACCGCTCGGGACAAGACAACTTCCATTTAGGGGAATGACGCGACCACTACGCAGGGGCTTAACAGACGCCGACGCGTAATATTTTGGTGAACAAGCGGTGGAATATTCGTGAAAATAATATTTATCATTATATTCACGAATGAAGAAGAAACCGAACCTTAGACCACAAATTAAACTTCAATTCGTGGCCACAGTAAAAAAATGTAGATGTTTTTTTCATTAGGAAGAGAATAGTCACATTGAATAAACTACGTCGTTTAAAAAGAGCAGGAGAGAGACCAGAAAATATTCAACTTTGGGGACATGATGGCTTTAGGTTTTGTTTTTTTTGGGATCTAACTATTTGGTTTTATATGTTTTAGGTTATATTTTAGGTATTGATGTTTTTTTTCTCCTCAACAAATGTTTATTTTTCTAGGCATAATTAAAGTTTTTTTTTATGAGTACGACAATTTTGGTGTTGTTGATAATTGTTTGTAGGTGTTATTTTTTGTTGGGGAGAGATTAATATGTACATTAATTTTTTTCTATTGTTTATGGTAGATTCATTTTATAACTGATTTTTTTGTTGATACACCTAAGTGATGAATTTAACATGGTGTTGTTTCAGGATATTTTTTTTGTTGTTAACCTAGGTTATTGATATTTCTTTTGTCTAGAGTGTTATACATTTTAGTTTTGTTGTGTGGCAATATCTCATCCAATGCTAATAAATAATTGTGTATAATGACATGTATTTTGGTTGGGGTGGTTACCAGACAAGCTTTTACTACGCGACTTGAATTGACACGAAATGAGTAGATGGAAATATGATTAACATGGTAATCGTCCGACATTTTGAATTTTTCATAGAGTAACAAAATAGGAAGAAGTAATTTATTTTAATATCAAACCATATTTAAAAACGCGAGGAACCTAAAAGCTAACCAAACCTAAATTAATTACTGTAACAAATAAAATTACTCTAACGTAGGTTTGAATTCCAGGGAAGTCCGTCCTTTTTATTATTTTACAAGTAAAGGATAAAGTCCGTTGAAACCATAGATATGGTACATAGAAATGAATCCATGATTACATATACATTGTGCTCATTGGTGGAATATCGTGGTTTAAAGTTTTGAAAATCGTTAGTTTTCGCGGGTTTAGAAGTAAGGACTCTAAACTATGTGGACAAGACGGAATAGTTTCACTTTATTTACATAGTCCGGCGGCCATGACTACGGGTTCGATAGTGCCAATGAGTTAGTAAGTAAGTTAAGTGCAAGTGAAATAATTAATGAAGTGATATACATTTATTATGTGTTTATTATATTTATTGTAATTTAGCTACTCTTAAAGGGGTAGGAGGAAAAAAGCTTGTGTACTCCACCCGGACAATCTTTTTTTATTTGGTCTATCGGTAAGACGTGGCACTATTCATATTTTTACAAAATAAATCATTTCTGAAAGCTCACAAGGGGTTCAAGGTGCTTCCACGCCACTAGATGGGAAATTTTTGTTATATTGAACTTTATATTTGGAAAGGGTAATAGATTTAAGCAGCAAGATGGCGGAGCATCTTAAACTACGCACTAATGCACTCATACACGTTTGCACTATGCCAAATTCTTTTTTTATATTATTTATTATTATTATAATATATATATAATATATTCACGTTAAAACGCTATCTTGGATATCTGGATAGAGATTGGATACGAAAAATTAATTTATGGTTTATTACTAAGTAGTTTTGGATAAGAACTTGGAAGTTGGCTAACGGACTATTATATTTTTTTTGTTTTTTTTCAAAATGGCCATGAGACTACAGAGCTTGTAACGGAGTCTAATTAAACATACAGCCACCCGTAGAAACAACTCTATCCACTCAACAAATAAAATTTCTTTATATTCAGCTAAATCATCAAACATATTATGACCTAAATAAAGGAAAATAACTCGATTAAATTTAAGTCTCCAGTTGTAACAACCCGCGCCTCCGCGTGGGACCTTTGACCAATGTAGTAGGTTATTCACTGGCCCGTGAGGCTCGAGGAACCGCGTTTGACTTGCAATGAATGCTTTATATGGGAAAAAAAGTTTAACAATTATTCTAATAATAAGGCCTATAAAAAAATTTAATTACAAAAGAATAACCGAAATACGGCAGGAAAATAGTTGGAGTTGGAAACGTAAAATCAGGGATTTGTAAATAGATAATAACCGTGAAAAATAAAGTAAACATTAAAGAACATATCACCCTACCGGAGATTTTGAGGGTGACGGAAATGTTAGGGCTCCCAAATTTCTAGCAATCGGCAACTTAATGTCAGCCGGGATATCAGCCCCGCGTGACTGCCCGCCCTTTGCCCAGAGGCATGAATCTGGTACTTATTTTAGTTGAGGGCTGAATTAATCCCAGGGCCATGGTGCCGCCAGAAGGTTTAGGTCAGGAAGAGAATCCAAAAAACACACCGGGACTTTGAACCCCCAACTTTCGGCTTGGTTTAGCGCCGGTACTTTAACCACTATGCTAGTAGATATAAATATTCATACTAAAAATATCGAAGAACATTTTAAACGCTTTAAAATACTTCCGCTTTAACAAGGACAGGGCATGAGGCAGTTTGAAGGCCGGAAGAACCACTAACTGAGTGATTTAAATTAATAATAATAAAAAAACACACTAATCAATAAATTAACAACACACGAAGTCGGGTACAAATCCTACGTTCATAATAAAAGGTTAATGGAAGAAAAAGGAGGACAATAATACTAATAATCTTAAGGAAGTTCAAGATATATAGAGTTTCGGAATAATTTAAAAATGTGACTACCAGCGCGGAGGAAAATTGGAAAATCGCTATCTTGGGAGGATATTTTATTTTGAGACACGTCATTCCTACGTGCACTAAGTGTCCTAGGAGGTCACATAGCTGTAAAGTTCAACAAAGCTCTGGAATTTGTTTATTTTGGTGATAGATTAACCACACAGATAAGGACTCCAAAACCGATGGCCTCAGGAATATGAACAAAATTTATATTAGGTGCAATTACAAGGAAGTAATTTTTTTTTTCTGGACATCAGAAAACGTACTTTAAATAAAGAAATATAGTGGCATATATGGACAATCAAAGGGATTTTAGATTTGAAAACCGAGAAAATGAACAAAGGGCATGAAGACTTAGGAGAAATAAAAAAGAACTCGAGCATGGAGGGGAATGGAGAATTAGCACAATCAAAAAGATGACCTCAACTAATGAGGAAGGTAGATTCTAGGTTCTAAAACAGAGAGTATGGAAAAGGGGCATGGAAAATTTCGGATAAATTAGAGAGAATTCGATCAAAAGCGGGAATTGAGATTAGCGTAATAAAAACAAAGCAGACACCACCCGCCTCCCCCAAAAGGGAAATAACATTAGACTCATGGAAGGGAAGACGACCGAACTTCAGGTTAAATAATAACTTAAAACAATTTTTATCAACCTCTCATGCGGTGTTGAGAGATTTACAACAATGCCGGCGGGCGCATTCTGTGAAAATTTCGACTACAATGTGAGACGTTCTAAATCATGAGTCAAGTAAATCGAAAGTAAAGTCAAGGAGGCTAGCGCAATTAAGGGAGGACTCGCTTGATCCGTAATTCAGATTAAGGTTTCGGAAACGGAAGGAATAGAAATTCTGAAATAAATAAGAGAGTGCTCGAATAGGAAAGGGGAATGTAGATTGGGCAAAATCATAGAGCTCCGCTAGTGAGGATGACGGAGGGGAGGTAGAAACAAGATGCTTACAGAAATGATAACAGAAGGATAGACGGATGCTTACAGAAGTAATAAAGGAAGGGTAGACTTATTCCCAGAAATATTTTCTTTTCGGCTGTATCATGTTTTTTTTTGGGAGAAAATTAGGATACTTGACAAACAAACATCGACGAATAACCCTCAAGGATAGGATGCTAGAGACCAGTTATGATATCCACGTGAGATTATAGATGATTGTAAACAGAGAAATAAAACTATTAATATTAATGGAGATCCTGAAAACTAGTAAAAAACATGATAATAATAATAAATCACCAGGAAAGTAAATAATGATAATAATAAAACTCAATAAATTTATAACTAACAACGATAATAATAATAATAATAATAATAATAATTATAATAACAACAATAATATAATAATATTAAGACTAATACTAATAATAATTCACAGGAAATCAATAATAACAATAATAAGATCAATAATAATGATAATAATAATAATAATGAAATAAGAGCGACATATCAAAAACATACTTATGTTTATGCATAAAATGAAAGAGAACGGCAGAGGGGCATGGAAACTTAGTAGGAATTACAACGCATTGAATAATACACTTAGAATATAGAAGGTAAAAGTTAGGATACTTGGCAATCAGTGAGTTGTTTTATTCGATCTAGTAGAATAGTGGAATTTCAAAATGGAAACCCAGGGGTTACACAAAATACTATTACTGAGTATGACACAACAAATAATACACTCTGCAGGCAATGGTTCCTGCTGAGATGGACTGGCTTCGTAAAGTTTGGAGGGCCTAAGGGCCCTAGACTCTCCTGTACTGCGAGCTTTGTTCCATGTCAGTTAGGACTAGTGACCGGTCGAGTAGTAGACACACACACACATATGGGATATGACTTATTACGATAATAGATAAAACTAGATCGCTTAAGACTCTTCATATTTAGGCCTACGAGGGATAATAAAAGGATAGGCTACAACTTAGGTCAATCTAGGCTAGGTAACATGAGAAATGTACACACAGAGATGAAACTTATACATAGTCGCACACAGGGATACAAGTTGGGAAGGACTAAGGACCCTTTTGGAGAGGTTATGGCCTCGAAAATTTGGCGAGTTGCCTGAACACTTCGCCAACAAGCTAGGCAGGTGCAAGTCGGAAGGTGGGACACCCCCGTTATGACATGATCTAGAGACAGAGAACTCCAAAATGATCTTGGGGCACTGGCCATAAAACCTTGCCGGCTTGGCACTGACGTTAGGGACCATATGGAACATCGTTGTTAGGGAATGATAGGCATCGGATAAAGGAAACATAGGAACAAATGAAAGCACAATACAATTACGGGCAAGAGAGACCCACGGAAAACTGTCATGGTACCCGGGTTTAGGGGGTGATGAGAGCGATAGGGGAACCCCATCAAAAAGATTAGGATAAAATCCACTTTCCGATGAGGCGGCGTCCATGAGTTCAAAAAGGCTCTCCCTAAGGTTAATGTCCTGAGGGCAGCAGGATGAGAGGGGTGTCAGGAAGGAACCGAGTCACTGTTGATGAGGAATGGGAGCACCCCGGCCTCCACTTCGTGGTCGTGCAAGGGATAAACCGAGTCACCGTTGTCGGAGGTCGAGCCCATTCCTGATCTTCATGGTCGTGCAAGGTGAATTCGCTGGCTCGCCCGACAGAAATAGCGAGACAGGAATCGCAAAAGATGAGAGGGGTGTTAGGAAGGAACCGAGTCACTGTTGACAAAGATGGGAGCATCCCGGCCTCCACTTCGTGGTCGTGCAAGGGATAACCGAGTCACCGTTGTCGGAGGTCGAGCCCATTCTTGGTCTTCATGGTCGTGCAAGGTGAATTGGCTAACCCACCCCAAGGATACATAGCCGGGATTAGGGACTGAGGTTAGCAAGAGACGGACCCCGTCTGGGAGGATAGGATTTAATTCCCTTCTGGACGCAGTAGCGGACGTTGAGGAACCAACAGAGTTTCTAATAAACCCGAAGTTAGGAAGTGAGGTGAGCAAGAGACGGACCCCGTCTGGGAGGATAGGATTTAATTCCCTTCTGGACGCAGTAGCGGACGTTGAGGCACCAACAGGCTTTCTAAGAAAATACAAAAGAATGGATGCCAGGATGCTAGGAAAACCGCGAAGAAAAGTCGTACGCACACATGGATATGGTCCTAACGAGGAAACAATGAATAATAGACAGGGACGTCAGGAACGTTGAGATACTAGATGAGAATACTAAGGGAAACACATAGATATTACGATTGTGCGATCAACGAGTAGAGCCAAGTTAACAGATTGACCTAAGTAGGGATATCACATACAAAAGAGGTTAAACTCATAAGGAGTACAGGATATTAGAAGTTAAACACGTACGGAAATACATAAAAGGATATCTCAGGAATTTAGAGGTTAAACACATAGGTGTACATGAAAATTAGAAGTTAAACACATAAGTAATACAAGAAAGTAGGAAGAGAGGTTAAACACAGAAGTAATACAAGAAAGTAGGATGAGAGGTTAAAAACATAAGTAATACAAGAAAGTAGGAAGAGAGGTTAAACACATAAGTAATACAAGAAAGTAGGAAGAGAGGTTAAACACATAAGTAATACAAGAAAGTAGGAAGAGAGGTTAAACACATAAGTAATACAAGAAAGTAGGAAGAGAGGTTAAACACATAAGTAAATCAAGAAAGTGGGATTATGACAGGTACTAAAGGAAATTAGGGATGGAACACATAGGGTAATACCGGGAAAATAGAAGTTAAACATTGGGTAGACATGGAAATAGAAGATAAACACGTAAGGATAATACACGGAATTAGAAGTTAAAACTCATAAGGAGCACACGAAATGAGAGGTTAAACGCATAAGGTACTACAGGAAATTAGGGGTTAAACACATAGGGTGATACAAGAAAGTAAAAGTTAAACACTTAAGGAAGTGCAGGAAATTAGAAGTTAAACACATAGGGTTGGACATGAATTTAGAGGTTAAAACCATATGTAAGATAGGGAATAAGTCTACACGTATGAGATCAGGAACTAACTCAAAAACGTAAAATGGAAATTAACAGGAAACCAAAGGATAAGAAATAAAAAGGGAGAGGTTAAACCCATAGGTAACATGGGGACCCAAGACACGGAATAAAGTCCACGCATAATCGGGAGTTATGAAAAGAAAATTAAATACAGAAATTCAAGAAACCAGATGAAATATTGCCGAACGAATCAGGAAGGGCTTAAGGAAATATTGCCGAAGGGATTAAGGAAATATTGCCAACGAATCAGGAAGGGCGTAAGGAAATTTTGCCGAACGAATTCGGAAGGACTTAAGGAAACAACACCAGTCAGACGCATTTTTTTTTTTTTTAAGTTAACTCTGTGGGCTGTAACATGGGATATCGACAAAAGTATTAGAAGCGAGAAATTAAGATGCAAGACGCATCCCGGATTAAAGAAAGGAAATGCTCTCACAATCAGGACCTCACGGGGGAATGATGGACGGAATTCAGGTTACATAATCGTACAAAGTAGTAGTTACACCTTAAAGCCCTAGCGAATTATGTGTAGACGAGCACACTCGATCGAACTCAGGACTCTAGAGTAGGAGAAGCAACCTTGGAATTTTATCCAAACAATGGAAAGTGAAAACCAGCGGTACAATACAGGGAGATACTGACATTTTGTTAACCTAGTAAAACCTGAATTGCAATAAGGGCGTAAATGATTCATGAGAAATCATAAGACCAAAAACATAAGAGCATTTCCTTTGCAACTTGAGGCTAGCTAATAGGGACAAATAGGAACATGGGTGCACCAAACTACACGATACATGTTGATAACAAATAAATCTAAAGCCAGAACGTCTAATACAATATAGTATCAGAGATATGATGGCTGAAAATGAAGCCTCTAAGCAATGAAGTTAAATTAAAATGACCAGGAGTGATGGGAGGGATACGGACCCATGTGGTAAGAGATAGCACCAAACCCATAAGCAATGTTGTAGTTATCCTCCCAAGTTTTAATGCCAATGCCATGAGATTGCAGCTTCACGCTTGGACTGCGGCCACCACCACGACACCACATGATGGAAGGCAGATTAAGATGGCCAGACTTACGGAGCACCCTATACATCTGAGGACGAGGGCAGCATAACGCTGCACGGACCAACCACACCCTGTACATCTAAGGACGCAGGGTAGCTGCCAGGATCAACACACATCTCGAGGCGAGCATGAGATGGATGAATATCCAGACTCGCAACCAGCTGATACAAAACACCTCATTAGCAGTAAAAACCAAACCCAGGCACTATAAAAATAACAACGACTTCTCCAACGCCAACCTTGGCCTAACCTCCTTCAGCCCAATTTTGTCCTATAGAAGAGTTAGGAAAACAAACTCCACTTCAAGATTAATTCCTATCAAACCTTTCACAAGTTCTCCTTGGACCTAACTGGGTTTTGTTTAAAGAAACTAGGCATGACAAACAGGCCTACCTGGACCAACGGCAGCTGAAACCGAACAACGACCTCGAGCATTAGGACATTACCTCCTCCATCGCGGTAAGCAGACACGAAACCTGACCTCCAAGCTGGCCACAGCAGACACCACAGTTTTATAATTTTTTATCAATGATCCGCTTCACGGAATAGAACTGTCAGAGTGAATAACAAAAAAGGGAAAACGTCGACGTACTTAACAAAGTAATGAAATGTGATAAAGTGCGTCCGATATTGGATAACAGTGTAAGTGCGGCGGTTCCAAAAGAAACCACAGAAGGTTTAAATAAGGACGAAGAATGAAGATAAGAAGAATTTTTTTTGGTCAATATTTTTGTGTTTTATTTTTTTCAGCAAATAAACATTATTTTTTCTTTCTTTCTGAAACATGCTCAGGCATGTTGGCTTGCTATATTGTGATATTTGTTTTTTTTTGAAGTATGGTGTTCTCACTAAGTAAACGGATCTGGCGACATTTCGACGCAATTAAAGGTATTCGGGCAAATTACAAGACGATCTAACTTCTTAGGATGAGAACAAAATACTTCCAGGACAGATGGAATCGCCAATTGACGACGTCAGTTCCACTCCCACGTAAAGCTAAGTTGAAAGATAAATGTCAGGACCAACCCCCGAGAGGTGAGAGATATCCTGTAAGGAAAAAAAGACTTTCGGTTTTTCAACCCTACAGTCTTATTTAGGGAGGGGGGAATATTACAAATACAAAGGCCTAATTTCAGATATCATAAAAAATAAAGACAAAAGAGGGACATTTAATAATATACCCATATTAAAATAGTTAATAATTCATATACTTTAATAATATACCCATATTAATATATTTAACAATTCTATTAATATAGTTAATAATTCTTGGTAAGAAAAACTTGTAGTTTAGAAATTTGTAATCAATTGTCCAAACATTGTTATCATAGGGTCAAAGGAGGGATGGAGATTTCCATTCGAAAACAAGTTGCATCATCCTTGCCCGGATTGTGGAATTGTTGTCAATAGCTAGGACTGTTT
Organism: Diploptera punctata; assembly: GCA_030220185.1. Lineage (NCBI taxonomy): Eukaryota > Metazoa > Arthropoda > Insecta > Blattodea > Blaberidae > Diploptera > Diploptera punctata. The sequence goes on along the minus strand of JASPKZ010010677.1, from coordinate 1,308,804 downwards.
AAGATAAGAGTTATCTGAGGACTTTTATAGGTATAAAATGTTATGGAATAAGTCAGACGACAGCAGCGGGGTGATTGTGGTCCCCTCAGGAGGGCCCTGCGGGCCGGTGGCGTCTACATGGGTAACGTATTTTCTTCCATCATGTCTTAGGTCATTTTAATACTTAGAATCAAATACGGGACCAAATGGTCCAAGTAACTTAGACTATGAAACAAAATTGAATATTTTAAAATACTGGATATCTCTCTAACCATTAGCATTTTAATAATTTTGAATACTTTGACGTTGGACAATTTGGCGACTTCAGCTGATGTTAATAACAGTTTTTTTTGAGTTGATTTTCCTTATGTTTGGTAAATATTTTAATAAATAATGTTATTTTTCTTTTACTGTGGTTTTAAATTGTTTAATTGTAGAACTCCTACTCCAAAAACCAAGGCCAACCGCTCGGGCCTAAGACAACTTAAACATTAGGGAACTACGCGACCACTACGCAGGGGCTTAACAGACGCGCCGCGTAATAGAGAAACTAACAATTTTCAAACTTTTAACCAGCGATATTCCACAAATGGGCACAATGTGTATATTTAATCATGGGATTCATTTCTATGTACCATATCTATGGTTTTCAACGGACTTATCCTTTACTTATTTAACCGCGTAAAATAATAAAAAGGACGTTCCCTGGATTTCACCTACGTTAGAATAATTTATTTGTTACAATAATTGATTTAGGTTTGGTTAGTTTTTAGGTTCCTTGCGTTTCAAATGTGATTTGCTACGTAAAATAAATTACATCTCCATTTTTGTTACTCTATGTAAAATTCAAAATGTCGGGCGATACCATGTTAAATCATATTTCCACTACTTCATTTCGTGTTAATTCAAGTCGCGTAGGTAAAAGCTTGTCTTGTACAACCCCACCAAAATATTGTCATTCTACACGTGCAATTAATAGCATTGGATGAGATATTGCCACACACAAAACTAAAATTATAACACTCTACAAAAAGAAATATCATAACCCAGGTTAACAACAACAAAACAAAAAAAATATCCTGAAACAACACCATTTTAATTCATAAACCTTAGGTGTATCAAAAAAAATCAAGTTATAAAATGAATCTACCATATAACATAGAAAAAAAATTAATGTACATATTAATATCTCCCAAAAAAAAATAACACCTAAAAAAAATTATCAACAACACCAAAATTGTCGTACTCATTGAAAAAAAAAACTTTAATTATGCCTAGAAAAATAAAACATTTGTTGAGGAAAAAAACATCAATACCTAAAATATAACCTAAAACATATAAAACCCAAATATTAGATCCCAAAAAAAAACATAACCTAAAGCCATAATGTCCCAAAGTTGAATATTTTCTGGTCTCTCTCTGTTTTTAAAAGACGTAGTTTATTCAATGTGACTCTTCTCTTCCTAATTGAAAAAAACATATACATTTTTACTGTGCACGAATTGAAGGTTAATTTGTGGTCTAAGGTTCGTTTCTTCATTCGTGAATATAATGATAAATATTATTTTCACGAATATTCCACCGCTTGTTCACCAAAATATTACGCGACGCGTCTGTTAAGCCCCTGCGTAGTGGTAGCGTAGTTCCCTAATGTTTAAGTTGTCTTAGGCCCGAGCGGTTGGCCTTGGTTTTGGAGGAAAGTTCTACAATTAAACATATTAAAAACACAGTAAAAGAAAAATAACATTATTTATTAAAATAAATACCAAACATAAGGAAAATCAACTCAAAAAAACTGTTATTAACATCAGCTGAAGTCGCCAAATTGTCCAACGTCAAAGTATTCAAAATTATTAAAATGCTTAAATTCAGAGAGATAGAAACCGATCCTTTGAAAATGTTCAACCTTGTGTAATATTAAATTGAAGTTTATTTGACCATTTGGTCCTTATTTAGTTCTAAGTCTTAAAATGACCCAAAAGTGTTAGGTGCAAATACGTTACCCATGTGGATGCCACCGGCCCGCTGGGCCCTCCATAGGGACTGCAGTCAGTCCCGCTGCTGGTTCCCGTCCATTCCAGACACTCTACTTTATACATCTCGAAAAATCAGATAATCTATCCTACCAGTCCCAGCTATCATGATGTCATCTTTAGTAACAATTCCACATCTAAGGGTCAGGATGATGCAACTTGGATTTGACAAGGCATCACCATCCCTCCTTTGACCCTAGATAACAACTGTTTGTTTATCATGGAACTGTTTAAAATTTGATTACAAATTTCCTAACTACAAGTTTTTCTTACCACGAATTATTAACTATTTTAATAGAATTATATTAATATGGGAACCCTCTTTTGTCTTTATTTTTTATGATATTTTTATGATATCTGAAAATTAGGCCTTTGTATTTGTAATAAAAAAAGATGAGTATTTGAGAATAAAGTGTTTAGAAATTTTTTTGGAGCAAAGAGAGATGAATATGCAAGTGATTGGAGGAAACTTCCGTGAGCTACATGATCTTTATGGGAAACTAGATGTAATTAGAACAGTTAAGTCTCTTAGGGCCGCATGCAAATACATTAGTTTCTACTCAAATTACTTCCAGTCACCGGTGAGCTGACTTTCCGTGAGCAAGTGCAAAGATCAAATTAGTGACCCACTAAATGGTCATGCATGAAAGTCGTCGTTTTCGTAATATTGGCAACAAATTACCCAGAATTCTCAGCGATAAAACCACTTCCGTTATTTTCGTCTGATAGTGGAAAGCATTTACGCTTGCGTCCCGCAAATAATACTGTATATGACGACGTCTGCATTGCGCAATATTACGCCAATTTTCCTGTTCTTCCAGTTGAATTCTTTGGTAGACTCTATCAAATTCCTCTTCTCCGCATATACCAAAAACATGATCGAAGTCTTCAACGTCCAACATCTTGGATAAAGCAGCAAGGTATGCAGCAAGGTTTCAAACTACATTGGTTACCATCGGTTCCCATTGGGTTGCTCACGATTCGTTCTCTGCAAAGTCACCTCGCCAGGTAGCTTAGGAATTTCAATAATTATTATCGCATGAACAGATTTTTGAGTATGCAAAAACGTCTTTGGATGCAACTTTCTCAGCAGAGAATGACTTTAACGGTCTAATGCTTTCATAGATACGATCCTTAGACTGTGATGGGCACTTACTACTATTGGGGAATAAAAAAAGGGGCATTGAAACTTGTTGAATGAAAAACTTGGGAGAAGGTACCCAGTAGATCGCCTAAAAATGAGGTGACAGAATAAGATTAACTATGATTTAAGGAAGGTGAATCATTTAGAGAATGACATAAAAATATTTGTTCAGTTTAGAGATATGTGTAGAGCTCATGCCTGCATGGCCATGAACCTCTGGGTCTGATATTGCCATTTATTTAATTGGTTTAGACAGATATATTGTATTTAAATAAAGGTTGGGAAGTAAACATTATGAGGTTATATCATTAACAGTGAGTGGAGAACATATTTTTAATAACTCACCTCATACTTACTTACTCACTGGCACTATCGAACCCATAGGCTCATGGCCGCGCGGACATAAGCTCTCCATACATCCCTATCCTGAGCTACTACTTTCCAATCATTCCCTGTATAATCTACTTCCCTCAAATCATAGTTAATGCTATTCTGCCACCTCATTCTTGGTCTACCAACTGGGCGTTTTCCCTCTGGCTTTCCTACAAGAAGCTTCCATGCAAGTCTTTCATTCCCCATACGTGCAACATGTCCTGCCCATCGCAGTCTACGAGACTTAACTATTCTTATTATATCTGGCTTCCTATAAAGACCATGTAGTTCATTGTTATGTAGTCTTCTCCATTCACCTGTCTGTTCATCTCTCTTTGGTCCAAAAATTTTCCTAAGTACTTTATTCTCAAATACTTGTAATCTCCTTTCCTCCCTTAAAGTAAGAGTCCATGTTTTGCACCCATATAGTATAACTGATAGAATAATAGTTACTCACCTCATACAATTTCAAATTTCTTTCAGACCATTGGTTTCAAAGAAATTTGAAATTGTATGAGGTGAGTTATTAAAAATATGTTCTCCACTCACTATTAAATATATATTGTATTTTAAAATTTAAATTCTTTCTTTACAGAGGCCCATCCAGAACGTTTTAATTCTCGACTAAGAAACAAAATGTTCTATGGGCAAGCTGGAGGGAAAGATCTCTTGAGAAGAAAATGGAAAGGCCTTGCTGAGTTTGTTACACTTGAGTGTGATGGCAAGGATCTAACTCCAAAACTCAAGGACCACAAGGTCCATGCTGTAGTGTTCCTTAACATTCCAAGGTAAGAATCAAATCATATTTATAAAAAAAATAGCCAAACAAAATAATTTAAACAGGTTATGTATAAACAATTTGTTAAAATGTACACAAAGAAATATCAAATCAAAATATGTACTTACTGCAATTGTTAATCATTTAATAATACTAAATGACATACTGTAAAAGACAGATTTGTCCTTCACTAAATGCTCAAGGTTAACTAACATACTTTATTTAATAAGAATTAACATTGTGTTGTTGGAAGAGTCTTTGCAATTAAATCCTTACTTTTAATCTAAGTTTGAAAATGGTTATTGTCAGTTATCTGTAAAAGATAGACATGTGCTGTCGTGAACTTTCTTGTAGAATTTTTTTAGACATTCAAATCTGTGTACGTTAATTTGGTGTATTTGTGCATAAGCCATTTAAGCATCCAAAAAGTGACTTTTTTTTAGTGCACCAATGCATTTTTTCTCTGGCCCTATAATCCGAATGATATGTTAAATATGTTAATTGTCCAAAAAAATTCTCTAAATGATGGTAAAAACCCCATTCAAATCGTCAAGATGTTTCTGAGCCCATAAAGAACAAACTCACAGACATTCATTTTTATGTACAAAGATTCGTGAAAATTGGCACTATGAGATAAATATTAGCATAACATAAATATGAGTTGGAAATTATATTTGAAGAGAAGCATTTATTCCTAGGCTATGAATCCAAGGTCTCTAGTTCTATACACTAGTGCTCTTTCCAACTGAGCTATCTAGACCTCAAATTTAAATGCAAATTTTGTTTTTATTTATATAATTCCCGAGAGTGCCAAAGTCTATGAACCATTGTTCGACACGCCATCTGGGCTTTATTATTTAGAAGGCTTTTAATGGGAATTGAACATTACTATATCATCATCATCCAGGGATTAAGCCTGTTGGCTCGTTCCAGTTTCACGAAAGCTAGATCACATTACTATATAAAGCCAGTAAAGCTTTTTTTAATGTTATTATTTTAAATTTAACATTTAAGTAAAAATTGTATCACCTCACCTTGTATTCTTCTTCTATTTGGACCAGTTTTATGATCTTATTCAGTTCCATCCTCAGTACTTTCACCACCATTGTTATGTTATGTTGAAGAGTTTCTCCTACTCCCTCTGTTGGTAGGCTGAAGAATCTCAAAATCAAATAATTTTCCCTGGGAATTTCAAAGTTCATTAGTTTCTCCTTTTTGTTTTTTTTTTAATGTAGATTTTTTTCTGGTTTCTCTGTTTTATTAATTTAACATTTCTTTCGATTTGATATTTTTCTGATCTTACGTGGACTGCTACTGCAGATTTTTGTACTTCCCCATTTTTGACATTCCTGAGATGTTCTTTCACTCTGGTTCTTAAATTTCTCTGAAACCTCATAGTGTTACTTCCTTGAAATATTAAATTCTCTTTGTTATCCCTATAAGACTGGTGGTTATACTCCTTGCCTCTGGTCCCGATGGTTGCTGATTCAAACCTGGCTGGGGTCGATGCATTTTTTTAGGAATGAAAAATCCAAGGAGCAAGTCCTTTGGGAGGGACTTTAAGCTGTGGGTCCCGAGTCTGAAGATTTTCAGGCTCATAAAAGTTCCTTAAACCTGAATAAAAAGGCCTCTAAGCAAAATTTACCGACCTCACCATCCTAGTTATATCTTAGTTGCCTACTAGATGTCTTGTTGGGTTGATATGTTAAATGCTTACTAATCATGACATCTGTGGATAAATAAGCATAACTAATAGTGAGTGGAGAACATGTTTTTAATGACTCGTCTCATATAATTTCAAATTTCTTTGATACCGGCGGTTTCAGACAATATCTTATCCCTCTTCCACTATTAATGATATAACCTCGTAATGTTTACTTCCCAATATTAATTTAAATATAAGCATAACTAACTTAACTTGGTCTAATAATATTTATATTTGAAGAGAAAAATTTTTGCCTAGACCGAGACTCGAATCCGGGACCTTTGGCTTTCCGGGCCAAATGCTCTACCAACTGAGCTACCGAGGCGAGTTGCGATCTAGATGCAAATTTTTCTCTTTATACGTTGTAATTGGTCTAATAACTCCTACCAAAGGAGAAGTTAAAGCCCAACATTGGGCTACGCCATTGTAGAGATTGTAGATTTGTTTTTCCTATGTAAAATTTATCACATTCCCTGCATTTAATCTGACTATTTAACTCATGCCCCAAATGGGAGTCAATGACCAATCATGTTTCAATGATTTCTGTTTTACAATCAATCAGAGTCGTGTTTCACGAAATATTTATCAGTGTTATAATTACCATATTAAAGAAAGCTCCTCCTTTTTAATATTCTGAACAGGTCTGACCATTATTTTTCCAGTGACTGAGCCTATAAGAAATACGGCTACCAGATTGTATATATAGTGCATGAATGTCAACACATGCCGCATGCGGGAGTTAATATAAAAACATTTGTAACAATTGATTATACCACCAAGAAAAGAAACCACTGTTTGCACTTTCTTAAATGTATTTTTTCCCAGGTAACAATCCAGAAAAATATAATTGTCATATTTACATCATACGACATCAGAAATGAATTAATATACAGTTTGATCTGTTAAATTTTTTCTCCACTAGAGAGCATTCTTACAATATTGCATTCCTTTGACAATAAATAGTATAATCTGGTTGCAGTGATAAACAAAAGAAGCAGATGAAGCGTACCTATCATTTCTCATTTGTTTTCAAACATCGCCGTTTACATTAAATATATAAATATTTTAAAATAACTATAGTTAAATAATGATTTGTGAGTAAACAGCTTAATTTTATTCGTTAAATAGTCCTAACAAATGCCACTCTTGATTTCCAAATTCTCTAGATAAATTCACTCCTCGCTTTGTGAGTCGTGAATTTATCGATAATTTGGAAATCACTCGTGGCATTACTTATGACTATTTAACTCATAGACCGATCTTCCTGTTGATAATCGTGCCTCTTCCTGTTCATAATGAGAGATATCTCTGCAAATTAACTTCTTTGACAAGTTATATTGAAAGAACAATGTACGATAGATATGGTACAACATGAAATGCCAAAAGGAAACTTAAAAAGTTATCAAAAAACAAGGTTAGTTCTTTTTTTTTAACTTTTACAGGAATTAATCACTATGAGGTTTAATTTATGGTAAAATCAAATGTTTCTTACCTCTCCTCATATAAATCTTCTAAGTAGACTGTTATGGTCTCGAAATCACGATCTACTTAGAAGATTTGTATGAGGAGAGATAGGAAACATTTGATTTTACCATAAAGGTTAGTTCTTTTGCTCTAAAAAATTTATTAAATGTTGTATAATGAATCTGCATTATTGTTAATAGTTATTTCTCGTACAATTATTTGTTATTGATTTTCCAAGACCAAAGAGATTTAACAGTAAAGATATGCTATTTATAACTATACAGCTGGCTTAAAAATCACCCGGAAGTAAGATTGGAATACATAACCTCACATTTGGTAAATATTAAACATTATAATTATTTTTAGCTTTTGATGTTGTATTATTCACTCAATAGTCACTCCAAATCCAACGCAAGGTTGAGTTTTTCATTAGACAAAATCACTCAGACTTTGTCCCTCGTGGTTTTTTCAGAAAAGCACAACCTCTTGTTACATTACTGTTGACTATTTAACTCATGCCCCAAAAGGGAGCCAATGACCAATCTTGTTCTAATGAATTTTGTTTTACAACCAATCACAGTCGTGTTTCACCTTGAATTTATCAACTTAAATTTATCATATTAAAGAAAGCTCCTCTTTTTTAACATTCTGAATACGCCAGAGCATTATTCTGCAGTGACTGACTCTCTAAGAAATATGTTGAATATAGCAATTTACACATTAAGATGTAAGAATCCTAGATTACAAGTGACTCCCAGATTGTATATATAGTGCACGAATATAAGCAAGTACCGCTTGCGGGATATAATAGAAAAAAATTGTAGCAATTGATTATACCACAATAAAAAGAAACCACTGTTTGCACTTTCTTAAACATATTATTTCCCAGGTATTAACATTCCAGAAAAATATAATTGACATATTTACATCATAGGATGTCAGAAATTAATTAATAACCTATAATGTTGGTTATAATATATAGTTTGTGTTTCATTTTTTCTCCACTAGGGTGCATTCTTACAATATTTATTTGGCAGTAAATAATATGATCTGGTTGTAGTGGATGAACAAATGAAATATAACTAACATTTCTCATTTGTTCTCAAATATTGCCATTTACATTAAATATATAAATATTTTTAAATAACTATATTTAAATAATGATATGTGAGTAAACAGTTTAATTTTATTCGTTAAATAGTCCTATTGATTTCCAAATTTTCTAGATATGTTGGAAATCACTCGTGGCATTACTTATGATAAATCCCTGATTTGTTTTCACTGAATGACAAATGTTACATTTAAAATAAAAAATGGACAAGTTTCAATACCTACCAGGGACTCGGGAATTATCGAGAATGAAGAATACCAACTGTCAAAATCAACAGTCAGATGTCAGTTAACAATGAGGAAAAGATCTTGAAACTGGACCAAAAAAAGATACAAAATATGAGATGAGGTGTAAAATCTGATTCATTTATTGATTATTAAATGCATTGACATTTGTTACAGTTATGGGGGTGGTACACATCCCTGGAATCGTACTGCAGGTGGTATTGAGCCTGCAACAGATGATGGGCTTATCGAGGTTGTTGGCCTCACTACCTATCAGCTAGTAAGTAGCCTTACATTTTTTTAGTTTATTAATATAAATTGTGTGAACATTATTATTATTATTTCAGGACTATAACATCAAAGGAAGGTGATTTTTCTTTGTATTCAACTGGTTTGAAATGTATGTAACATCTTCCTGTGCCCAATATTAAGTTTTGATCCTATTCCTCCATTCATCTCTATCCTTCCAGTCATCATCCTGCAGTCCCCTGTCCTTCATCAATATCAAAATTCCCATATCCATGTCTTCTTAGGTCTCCTTTCTTTTCTTCCCATTTGGAATCCACTCCAAATTCCTAACTGACAATATATCTTCATTCATCCTCTTCACATGTCCAAACCACTGTAATTGTTTATTTCCCACAAATTGCATAACTATTTAGTTAAAGTTAATTTTTTCTCAGATAATACTGTTTCTGATCCTGTCTAATTTAGAGCATCGTGCAGATCAATTTAAAAAACCCATTTCTGTAGATTGCAATTTTTACTGTAATTTGGTATTTATAGTCCATGTTTCTCCTCCATAGGTAATTAAACTTCATACTATTAATTTATAAATATGGATTTTAGTTTCTTTGACTTCTGTTTATACCACAAAATTCCATTCAACATTGCTTTTGCAGATCGACCTTTAACTATTATTTTTGTTATTTCCACACCAATTACCATAATTGTGTTGTTATTATTATTGTTATTATTATTATTATTATTATGAAATCAAGGGATAAAAGCAGGATACAGACTGCAGAAATGCTGTTTTTACGTAATGTGAAAGGATGCACTAGAGCGGATAGAATAAGGAATGAAACTATACGAGAAGAATTAAATATATATAAAATTGAAGATAAAATCAGCGAAAATAATAAGAAATGGACAGAACACTTAATGAGAATGAACAACGAAAGAATACCAAAAAGAACCTTCGTGTATAATCCCAGAGGAACAAGAGATGTTGGCCGACCACGTAGAAGATGGACTCCACTTTTAACTTCGCCGGAACAGGCTGCATAGCCTAAACCTTGTAGTAGAAGAAGAAGAAGATTGTTATTATTATCTTCTTCTTCTTCTTCTTCCTCCTTCCAAGTATTAGGCCAAGGCCTGTTACGATCTTATAGAAAATTTTCCCTCCAGCATTTCTTAGGACAGCCCAGATATCTTCGTTCTCTTGATATATAATTATAAACAGCTTTGGGGATCCGATTTGAACTCATTCTTTCAAGATGGTATTTCCAATTTAGTTGGTACTGTTTAATATATTCCAAAATTGGCGTAGTCTTCAATTCTTTTATGATATCGGTGTTCCTTTTCCAATCGCATCTGGTGTAATCTGCTGTTCTGCACATGAATCTCATTTCACAAGCCGTTATTCTGCTTTCATGTTGTCTTTTTAGTGTCCATGCTTCACTACCATAGGTCAACACTGGTCTAGCCGAAGTGTTATATAAACGCAATCTGGTGTTTTTTTGTACAAGGGATGGTTTCATAACTTGATTAATAATTCCCAAACTTTTATTATAACTAGTAATTCTTTCAGGGATATCCTTTTCATCCCAGATAGAGAGATAATATCCTAGATATTTAAGTTGATTAAATCTCTCTAAAATTTTATTCTGGAGACAGATTTTACTTTGTATGGGTCATAATTTTAGTTTTGTTACGCCGTAGCGTAGTGGTTAAGGTACTGCGCTACAAGTCGGAAGGTCGAGGGTTCAAGTCCCGGTGGGGGTTAGGATTTTTAAACTGACCAAAACCTTCTGGCGGCTCTATGGCCCTGGGGTTGACTCAGCCTCTAATGGTAATGAGTACCAGACGCTTGTTCTGGGGGTAAAGGCAGCCGTCATGCAGGGCTGACATCAAGTGCCGATTGTCTAGAAAAAGTGGGAGCCTTAACCTCCCACTACCCCAAGGCCTGTAGTGGGATTACTTTACTTTACTTTACTAATTGATATTTCCATATTAAATTTGGCAACTATTTTTTGTAAATTATAAATTGATCATTGCAAATAATTTTCGGAAAGTGCCAGAAGAGCTAAATCGTCTGCAAAAAGAATAGCACCGAGTTTGAGGTTCCTATTGATTATTATTATTATTATTATTATTATTATTATTATTATTATTATTATTATTATTATTGTCATTATAATTGTCATCATCATTAATACCATCCCATCATTATTATAACTGAATATATACATGTAAATTGTAGAAATAAAATCTTGATCCTGACTATGATTTTGCGAACTATAAAAACTGGAAATCCATGGTAGTTAATTATAAAAATAGAATCTGAACTACAATCATTGTTTTATAACAATATCTGCAGATTTTCAGTTTTTACAGTTATAAAAAAAACATTGTTTTGGTAAAGATTTTGTTTCTGCAGTAAACTGATTACTTCTGTTTTATTAATTATTTACCTTGCTGCAGCCTCTGCTGCAGGCGGGTGGACATGGCACCTGCATTACTCAGTGCAAATCTGCACGAATCATTACAACAAAAACCATCCCCATGCAAGTGGATGGTGAAGCCTGTAAACTAGCTCCTTCCATTATCAACATGACTCTTCTCAATAAAGCTTGCATGCTGGCCAAGAGGAAAGGAGGAAAACCTAATACACAGTAAGTATCATCATTAGGAAAAAGTTCAGATTACCTCGACCAATGAATGTTTCTAAGTTCTACAAAATTGTGATGTACATGCATGAACGCTTAAAAAAATTTTTGCTACATGGTGGACATTTGTATAAAATCGGTATGACCAACCTTACAATAAATTATATTATTTTTAGTCTGATCATCTTACCTCGATATTAATGTTGATTTAACCTCAAAATATCACTTCCTAAAATTAATTACAAGAACAAATCAACATTAATATTGAGGTAAGATGATCAGACTAAAAATAATATAATTAAAATAACCTCAAAATATCACTTCGTAAAATTAAATTTTAATTACAACTTCTTCAAGAACAAATCAACATTAATATTGAGGTAAGATGATCAGACTAAAAATAGTATAAATAAAATAACCTCAAAATATCACTTCCTAAAATTAAATATTAACAAAATAAATTACATGCATATTATTTAATGAAGTGTACACAAACTGTGACGATCTTTCACCGTAAAAATACAACCGTCAAGAAATGCGGACATGGGTTCTACTGGGGTAAAATTTTCCGGAGGTCAAATAGTCCCCCATTCGGTTCTCCGGGCGGGGACTACTTCAGGGAACCCATGCCAAAGGCTCAAACACATGGACATGTTCCTAGGAACATGGAATGTTAGGACTTTATACAATAGCGGGGCACTAGAGATATTAACGCGGGAATTGGATAAATCGCCCTTGGATATAGTCGCTTTACAGGAAGTTAGGTGGCCAGGAGAAGGTAGTCAGGAATCAGGAAGCTTTGCATTATACTATGGGGGTGCAGAAAGACCTGCATTTGGAACGGGTTTTTTAGTCAGAAGGAGGATCCTATCCGCTATCCGAGATATTAAGTTTGTTAGTGATAGGATATCATACATAATTCTAAAGGGTAAACGACATGATTTTATAATTGTAAATGTACATGCCCCCACAGAAGATAAAGATGACAAGATCAAGGATGAGTTCTATGAAGAATTAGAATGCTTATTTGATAGCCTTTCACGATATCATATGAAAATTGTCTTAGGAGATTTTAATGCAAAAGTGGGGCAGGAAGATATATTCAAACCAACAATAGGCAAATTCAGTCTTCACGAAGATAGTAACGACAACGGGGTTAGATTAGTCACATTTGCCACATCAAAGAATCTCATTGTTAAGAGCACAACATTTCAGCATAAGGATATTCATAAATACACCTGGACGTCCCCAGATGGAGAAACTCGGAACCAGATAGATCATGTATTAGTGGATAAACGCTGGCACAGTAGCATCATTGATGTTAGATCAGTTAGAGGGACAGACTGCAATTCAGATCATCATCTGGTCAGGGTGAAAATCAGACAACGGCTATCGCTTATGAGAGGAACAAACGCTAAAGATGATTCTGTAAAATATGAATTAAAAAACTTGAAAAATGATGAAATGCGGCAAGAATACCAAATCAAAATTGCTAATAGATTTGAAGTACTGGAATCTTCAGATGACAATGTGGCAAACGAAGAAGAAACTGATATAAATAAAGAATGGGAGGCTATAAGAGATACTATTAAATTGTCAGCATCAGAAAGCATTGGTTGTTTAAAAAAGAGGCAAAACAAGAAATGGTTTGATGAGGAATGTGCCGACATTGTAAAGAAAAGAAAGCTAGCAAAAATGAAATGGTTACACGAGCCAAATGAGGTAAATTTAGAGCAATTGGGTAGTGTTAGACGGGAAACCACCAAGTTACTAAAGAGTAAAAAGAGGGAATATTTGAGAGAGAAGATTAATGATCTTGAAATGAATGCAAAAAATAGGAACATTAGAGAATTATATCAGGGAATTAGTATAGAGAAGAAAGGGTTTCAGGCTAGAACAAACATAATTCGGAATGAAAATGGGGATATGATTGCAGATTCCAAGAGTATATTAAATAGATGGAAAAGTTATTTTAATCAGCTATTAAATGTACATACAGAACAGGACATTGAGGAGGATAAGTTACAGACAGCAGAAATGCTAGTCGCAGAGCCAAGTGCATTAGAGGTTGAAATGGCAATTGAAAAATTGAAGATGTATAAAGCATCAGGTTCAGATGAGATCCCAGCAGAACTGATAAAATCAGGGGGAGAAAAATTGATGGACAAGATACGCTGGTTGCTTAGTATGATTTGGCAAAAAGAAGCTCTTCCAGATGAATGGAAGGAATCAATTATCGTACCAATTTATAAGAAAGGAGATAAAACTGATTGCAACAACTATAGGGGCATCTCATTACTTTCAACTTCGTACAAAATTCTAACAAATATACTAGTAAGCAGACTTACTCCCTATATTGATGACATTCTAGGAGATCATCAATGTGCATTTAGAAGAAACAGGTCTACAACAGATCAGATTTTTAGTATAAGACAGATTTTAGAAAAGAAATGGGAATATAATGGTACTGTACATCAACTATATGTAGACTTCAAAAAAGCATACGATTCAATTAAGAGGGAGAAGTTATATAGTATCCTGCTGGAGTTCGGAATTCCCAAAAAGTTAGTTAGACTTATACGAATGTGTCTAAATGGCTCAACGAGTAGGGTGCGTGTAGGCAAACAGTTTTCAGACACTTTTGAAATCCAGAATGGGTTGAAACAAGGAGATGCACTATCTCCTCTACTATTTAATTTTGTACTAGAGCATGCCATTAAATCTTTAGAGAATGAGGAAGGCTTACAACTGAATGGTATTAATAAGCTGTTAGTTTATGCTGATGATGTAGTTCTACTGGCCGATAGCGAGGAGATACTAAAGGCCAACACGCACACACTATTGAGTAACACTAAGGAATTAGGACTGGAAGTAAATATCAGTAAAACTAAATATATGGTCACACGTAGAAATACATTATATAATGGAAATGGACAGCTAATGACAAATGAGGGAAATTTTGAGGAATTGGCTGAATTCAAATACCTAGGAACAATAATCACAAATAGGAATGAGATGCACAAAGAAATTAAACATAGGCTCAATTCTGGAAATGCATGCTATTACGCATTGCAGAGACTTTTGATGTCCCAACTCCTTTCAAAAAACGTTAAGCTGAAAATATACAAAACTATTATTCTACCAGTTATATTATATGGGTGCGAAACATGGACTCTTACTTTAAGGGAGGAAAGGAGATTACGAGTATTTGAGAATAAAGTTCTTAGGAAAATTTTTGGACCAAAGAGAGATGAACAGACAGGTGAATGGAGAAGACTACATAACAATGAACTACATGGTCTTTATAGGAAGCCAGATATAATAAGAACAGTTAAGTCCCGTAGACTGCGATGGGCAGGACATGTTGCGCGTATGGGGAATGAAAGACGTGCATGGAAACTTCTTGTAGGAAAGCCAGAAGGAAAACGCCCAGTTGGTAGGCCAAGAATGAGGTGGGAGAACAACATTAACTATGATTTGAGGGAAGTAGATCATAAAGGGAATGATTGGAAAGCATTAGCTCAGGATAGGGATGTATGGAGAGCTTATGTCCGCGCGGCCATGAACCTACGGGCTCGATAGTGCCAGTGAGTAAGTAAGTAAGTAAGTACACAAACTTGTCCCATTGGAACCTAACAAAATAAAGTGAGTGAACATCCATTTTTTAAAATATATTTTTGAATGTTGGTCATTTGGATTTCACAGATATCTCTGCCATCTAGCGGAAGTTTCCTTAAGCATTCATGCTTGCGCACAACTGTAGAACTTTGAAAAAATAACTTTAGATAAACACAACAATTTGCATATATAAATATTTAGTAATTTAAAAAATGTTACAAGTACCATTGCAAAATGTTTAAAATATTACAAAATGTTAATAAAGATGGACAGTATTACAAGAATTTAGTATGGAAAATCATAGGTTGAGGTATTCTAAACTTGAACCTAAACTTTATCCCTTTTTTTGTAAAATGTAACAGTTTTAGTGCTTTTTTTTGTGCTCATATATTTTGATTACTGAATGCCCCCATACTCTTTTGATATATAACTACAAATATTAGGGTTTGCTTTATTTCCCTTAATATCCCATGCATTATTTTTAGTTAATTTTGAATGTCTAAAAATATTTTTAAAAAACATGATTTTTTTTAAGAGATAAGTTAGGACATTAGAGGGCACGCCGTAGCGTAATGGTTAAGGCACTGAGCTACAAGCCGGAGGATCGAGGGTTCAAGTCCTGTTGGGGTCAGGATTTTTAAACTGACCCAAACCCTCTGGCGGCACTATGGTCCTGGGGTCGACTCAGCCTCTAACGAAAATGAGTACCAGACGCTTGTTCTGGGGTAAAGGCGGCTGTCATGCAGGGTTGACAACCCGGCTGACAAAAAGTGCCGATTGTCTAGAAAAAGTGGGAGCCTTAACCTCCTACTACCCCAAGGGCCTCCGGGCCTGTTGTGGGATCAAAGAAAAAAAGTTAGGACATTAAATACTGAAGTGAATGTTTTAAGAAAAATATAGTGATTTAATTAAATATCAGTACCTCAAGAACTATTAAATTATAACTCCAACTCCATGACCCAATAAGCATTGAGGCCCTTTAGCATACCAACTAGCCACATGTATGAATTACAGAGTTGGACTATCTTTTGCCCAGTATAGGGATGACATATGGTTTTCCACTCATTATAGCAGATTTTCTCAACCTGGAGCCGCTACGTCCCATAGCCACTCAAATTTCTCAAGATCTGAGTAGGCATAGGTTCCATACACTGACCAAAATTTCATGAAAACATTTCAATTTATTTCTCCATGGGATTAGAATCAGAGCATGTCCATAGTTCTACACTAAGGGATGATTACTTAAATTGCTTCACCACAGTGCAGAATTTTATAAAATAAAGAAGCACAAAAGTCCATTTTCTATGTTTTTGTCTAAATTTGCCACATATATTAAATGACAAATTAATTTGTTAAGAGAAAATGTTTTGCCAAAATCAGGATTTAAACTCTGGATCTCCATTCTACTGCATTATTAAGCTGTCTAGGCTTTGTATTTAGACTGAAATGTTTCTCTTGTACAATCCTGTATGCTTGAAGTCAAGAATCTTCATTCTACACACATTCTAGCAGCCTCTTATTCAAGAAGAATTTTAATGGAATTTTAACATTACTTTTATAGTTAATATAGCTTCATTTTCAATGTAAAAACAACTTTTTTGCGCAATAGTGTGTTTTGTCGTATTTACATCAATGGTGACCATGATAGAAAGTTCAACTTCCTACATTTTGGGGTTGCCAACCTAAATAACTATACTGTAATAAAAATAACTGTACTGTAATAAAAACAACTATACTGTAATATTACATATTACAAACAGGCATGTGGGAAGTAAAAACCACTGCCCTCTATGTATACTACATACAATGTATATACAAAAAATATCCAAAAGATAGTTTTATAATTATATAATAAATATGAAAATCAAATAAAACTATGTTTTATTTTTATTTAATTAACAAAAGGTAGTGTTAATATACATTATACAAAACAAATCACTGCATTTTAAATGAACTGAACTTTATTTGAAACAATATAAAACAATAAATATGTTTAACTTTAATATGTACTTGCCGCCATTTTATCACTGATATTGTCTCATGGCCTCCTGTAGTTTCAACTAATAAACATTGCCCACACTGTTGACATTAGTCAATTATTTATAATGAATGCAAATATTTCCAACAAAGATGTTATTATTTTACTATTATTTATTATTTTGAAAACATCATCACACAAAAAATAATGTACAACGCACGTTTGTGAAGTGTTTTACAGAATCTTGGAAATTAAAAGTCTCGCTATTGCCTGGTTTTTAAACATTTTCCTCAATTCTGTAAAAACCACTTCCCAACCTTGCATCGTAATATACTATTAACATTACTTTTCTAACTAGTAAAGCACATATTTTCTATGTTTTTATTTAAATTTGTCAGTTATATTAAAGGAAAAATTAATTTTTTAAGAGAAAATTTTTGCCTAAACCGGAATTAGAACAGAATCTCTGGATCTCCATTCCAGTGCTTTATCCATTAATTTATCTAGATACCTTAATATAAATGTCAAATTTAAATGACAATATATAAAATATATGCTTTACTAGCTAAAAAAGTAATGTTAAAAGAATAATAAAAAAACATAAATCCATGTACATATATTATTAATTATTTTCTTTAATACAGACAAGCTGCCTTGGAAACCTTGAAGGTGAATGTTGATAGAATCAGTATGACTGATTATGAACAGCATCACTATGAAAAGGAATTGCTCGCTCAAGCAGGTTAGTATTGTTAAAATATTTTATGCTTCATTAGAGTATTCCAGGTTTTGCATTACAAAAATGCCATGAAGTAGAGGTTCTTCCGTATTTGGAAAATGGCTTTGCCCCAATTTAAAAAAAAATGATCATCATCATCCATGCAAGTATTAGGCCATGTGGCCTGTTACGGTCTCAAAGAGGAGTTTTCCATCCAGCGCTTTTTGGACGTCCCAGCGATCTTTTGCCTTGGGGGCAGTAACGAAGCATGGCTTTTGGAATTCTATGAGATGGCATTCGTTGAAGACGGGCTTTCCAGTTGTTCTGGTAGTTTTGTATATGGTGAAGAATGGGTTCTACATCCAACTCTTCCATAATTTCCTCATTTCTTTCATTGTCCCACTTTGTGTAGCCTGCTGTATGGCACATAAATCACATCTCATTTGCTGTAATATCATTTCTTTAATATCATTTAATGGTTAATAAAACAATGTTTTCAATAAATGTTTCCATCAGTATTAAACAATATAACAGTTTTTAAGTTTAAAGATTTTTTTTTTATGTAAACATAGACAGTGATTATAAAATTACAATAGGGGGTAACGTTATGAGGTTCTTCTTAATAAATAAGGTGAGTCTGTTCATCTCACTTCATATAAGGACATATTTCAATGCATACTTCTGTATCATCTTCTGCTTGGCAGACTATTGATTTTACATTGTCGGCCCTCGATGTCAACTTCCACTCCATCTTTTGATGGACTAAGGAATTTACATATCAAATCCTCAGAAGAGGATCATATTATAAGATGTTTCTATTATAAATTTAACATAACTCACTGAAGGACAAATTATATTTGAAGAGAAATAGGGATTCTTTACAACATGTGACGTGAAAAATTTTTCTAAGTTCCAATCATACACCATGCGCATTCGCCAACAAATGCAAAGTGGTTTACACTATGGAATTATGGGATGCAGCCAACATATACACAATATTTATTGAACCTAAAAGCTAACCTAATGCAATTTAATTATTCTAACCTGTGAAAGACCAACCTGAAAGCTAACCTAACACAGTTTAAGTACTATAACCTGTGAAAGTTTGCAACACTAAAAGATAAATAGTAAATTCTGAAATTCTGAAGTATATGTGTATGGTTAATTAGTACATACTCTCTGTTGGCCGCACTGGAACACAATTTTGTTTTTTTCCTAGAATATTCATTGAAATCAATATGGCTACCACATTTTCATGTTATGTATATAGTTAAATATTATAGAAAAATATATTGAAATAATTGTTAGAAAAAATGTAAAAATCATTGTAAATGTTGGTAAATAATTTAAGAAATGAAAATTATATTATTTTTGGTCTGGACATCTTACCTCAATATTAATGTTGATTTGTTCTTGGACATGTTTCAAAACAATTCTGTTTTATCGTCAGGTTTCCCAGACTTCCTAAAATTAAATATTAAGAAATGAAACCCTGAGAACAAAATTTGACAGGAGATTATGAAGGAATTAAAAATATTGCGTCACATGTTCTAAAGAATAGCCGAGAAATATATATATATATATATATATAGCATTAGCATATAAAGGTAAAGGTCCTGGGTTTAAACCCCAGTTTAGGCATATATTTTTCTATATTAAATTAATGTTGTGAAGTAAACATTATGAGGTATTATAAAATACAATAGGAAGTAACATTAAGAGGTTTATTTAATAATTAAGACATTTTGTCTGTACATTCTTTCCTCTTATGGATGTTTTTGTCGAACATATGTTTCAAGACTTCTGAGCCCCATTGTCAGCGATTACAGAGTCTGTACCATAAGAGGTAAGAATGTACAGACAAAATGTCTTAAGTATTATGAGGTATAATCATTGAAATTCATTGGAGAACATTTTTTTGACAACTCACCTCATAAATTTCATGTTTTTTACGATACTACAGTTTCAGACTATATCTGACTCAGTTGGAGTTATGGCTGAAGATGGACGTGATATCATCAGAAACTACAGTATCATGAAAAACATGAAATTTATGAGGTGAGTTGCCAAAAAAATGTTCTCCAATGAATTTTAATATATTTTCTCTTCAATTATCATACCTTAAACTGTACTGTGTGTCCATATTGCTCTAACTACTGCTTCTGTATTTTATTAATGATGTCTCTCTCTCCTCCCATAGCTTCTCTTATTTGTATGTTTGGTATTTTATCTAATCTTCTTTTTCTACATCATCATTTTAAAAAATCCATTTCAGCTGCCAGAAGTTTCTTGCTTAATCTCTGTTCTTCACTCCATGCTTCAGCTCCACACACTAATATAACATTTTGGACAATACTTTTTATGCATTATAATATTGTTAAATAATAAAAATATTGATAAAACCGATCTTTGGTTTATATAGCTGTGCCTCTGGGAACAATAGAAGTAAATCCAATGTTAGACTTGGAACAAGTAAGAAAGCTTATCAATAAGCTACAGGAAGATTATAATAGTAACAATGCTGAAAATGAGCTGCAGACTAATCTCTCAACTGATTGGTGCTTCATAGACTGTGAGTATCATCTTATTTAATAAATAATTTTTCATCATTCATCAAACAACTTTAATTTTGACCATTGGTCAAGAGTAGGTATACCAGTATAAGTTCTTTAAACATTGTTTATTTTTTATTATTTCACTCACCTCATACTTCATAATTCATAGCAGACCCTGGGTTTCTTCACATCTTTTGTGACATTCTCAATGCTGTGTCACGTTCACAACTGATGTCCAATGGCTTTCTATCCTGCAGACTGACCTCTGTGCCATCTGGTGGCCGACCGAAGAATTTCCAAATCAGTCCTCTCTCCTTATAACCGGGTATTTCAAAATTCATAGTTGTATTTTCATTCTTGCAAGAGGTCAGTCTGCAGGATAGAAAGCCGTTGGACGTCAGTTGTGAACGTGACACAGCATTGAGAAAGTCACAAAAGATGTGAAGAAACCCAGGGTCTGCTATGAATTATGAAGTATGAGGTGAGTGAAATAATAAAAAATAAACAATATTAAAAAACCTCATAGTGTTATTTCCTATCTACATAACTTAATCTTTAAACATTGTTTTGGTAATGGGCATAAATTAATTAATTGGCAAATTATAAGTTCTTAATGGCCTTGAGAATAATAAAGTACATTTCATGTTTCATATCCTAGAACAACAAACACCGAACCATAAAATTAATAAAAGTCTTATGATTTGTTTTATTTTATTTATTTATTTATTTCTTCAAAGACCCCAAAGAGCAAGATTGCTCATATTAAGGGGCAATATACAAAAAATAATGGCCATAAAACAACAATAAAAACAAGAAAACAAAATCAGGCATAAGTTTAAGTAATACAAACTACTATAGATGCATAATATATGTACACATATAAATACAATATTTAAACAGGATAATAATAATAATTAAATTAACAAAATTAACTAAGAAAGCAATGAGAAAAAATATTTTTTAATACAATTAGAAAAATGTTTAACGTTCGTGAAATATTGATATTCAATAGGTAAGTTATAGTAATGGTTTATTAATGCATAATGAATCCCTTTTATACCATATTTTGTTGAGAAACTAGTATCTTTGTGTAATAAAGTACAACCTCTAGTATAATAATTATGCATATCTGTATTAAAAATTAAGGGCATGGATTCTTAATAATTTTAAACATATATATATATCATCATCATCATCATGAACAAATTCGTTTTAGGCCATGTGGCCTGTACGGTAAACCTAGCGAAGATGGTCTTGATCTTTCCACCGATGTTTTGGTCTTCCTTGGTCCCTATGTCCAGTTGGGGTATATTGGAATGCCAATTTTGGAAGTCTATTTCTTGCCATTCTTCTCAGATGATTTTTCCATTCTTGTTGGTATCTTTGGATATCTTCATTTAAACTTGCTACTCCAAGTTTTCCTCTGATAGTAGTGTTCCTTTGGTGATCCAGTCTATTAACTCCTAACAATGATCGTAAGAAGCGCATTTGGCTTACTTGAAGTTTATGAGAGTTTCTTTTATTTAAAATCCAAATTTCACTTCCGTATTTTAGAGCAGCTTTTGATGTGACGTTATGTAATCTTAGTTTTGTCTCTGTTCTCATCTGTTTACCAAAATGTCTTCGTATTACCCCATTCATTTTATTATATTTTTGTAATTTTGAATCAATGTCACTCTTATACTCTGCAAATACACTTCCTAAGTAAGAGAAATCTGACACTTGTTCTATAATTTTTCCATCAATCTCAATTTTCACCCGTTGTATGTTTTTTCCACACATTGCCATTGTTTTGGATTTTGATGTGGAAATTTTCATATTATATTTGCTGGCAATTTTGAATAATTGATATGCTGCTATTTGTAAGCTATCTTCGGAATCTGATAATATTATTTGATCATCAGCATATAATATTGTTTGAATTATTTTATTCCTAGTTATTGAAATTCCACTGTTTACTGTTTGTTTCCATTCTTGCACTATTCTGTTAATATATATATTAAATAAGAGTGGAGATAGTCCACATCCTTGTCGAACACCTTTGCCTGTGTTTATGTGTTCTGTTATTTCTCCATCTGGTAATTTAATTTTGATTTTAGAATTTTGATATAAGCTTTGTATGGCTCGTATTACATGTGAGTGTATATGTTCTTCATGCAGTATCTGCCAAAGTTTATCTCGGTTTACATTATCATATGCCTTTTCATAATCTATAAATAGTATGTACAGTGGGAGATTAAATTCTCTCCTTTTTTCCATAATTTGTTGCAGGGTAAATATTGCATCTATAGTGCTCCTCCCTTTTCTAAATCCACATTGTTCTTCTTCCAAAAATGTTTCAGTACTTACTGATAACTTATTTTTAATTATGTTGGCATATAATTTAGATGCAGTTGGGAGTAAGGTAATGCCTCGGTAGTTATCACATTTGTTTTTCTGACCTTTTTTATGTATATTAATTACTAGACCCGTTTCCCAATCCGTTGGAATATTAAGACAATGCCAAATATTGTTAAAAAGTTCTAATAGTTTCTCTTTCAAGGCAGTTCCTCCATACTTAAAAAGTTCTAAATTTAAATCATCTAAACCTGGACTTTTCCTGTTCTTGGCCTTCTTTAAAACTTCTTCTAGTTCGTCCATTGTTATGTCTGGTTTTTCTATTTCATTTTCACAAGTCAAATTCGAAGTAATTTTTTCAGTGTGAGTGTTCGGTTCTGACCAAAGATTTTTGTAGTAAGTAATCCAGTCTTGTTTTGGTATCAGATTAACATTAATTTTGTCTTTTGTTTCCATCTGTAATTTTTTGAATATTTTAAATCCCTGTCTTTGTGCTCCTGTAATATCACGTTCTAAGGATTTTACAAATTTATCCCAATCATCCCTTCTGTATTTTCTAGACAATTTACGAACCTTAGCTCTGAGTTTTTTATATTCTGTATAATGTTCCTCTTGTTTAGTTTGTAAATACACTTTATAGGCTTTTTTCTTTTGTTCAATATTTTCTTTTAATTCGGGATTCCAGGTTCGTAATCTCTTTTTGTTTTTGATTTGTTTATATCCGAGACTCTCATATGCTGCTTCCATGATTGCTTGTTTTAGATTTATCCAGTCCTCTTCAATATCGCCCGTGCTTGTTTTAAGTTTATTCTTTATTCTAGTTTGATATAATATTTGTGTACTTTGATCTTCCAATAAGTGAATTTTAAACTTTTTTGGTATCTTATTTTGTACTGTCTGCTTGTATTTTCTTGTGCTGATGTGTTTGTGATATAATTTTATTTTGCTTTCAACAAGAAAATGGTCACTATCAATTTCACTTCCTCTGTATACTCTAGTATCATTTACAGACTTTTTAAATTTATTATTAATTAGTACATAATCTATTATAGACTTTGATCCCCTTGCTGCCCATGTATATTTGTGTATTTTCTTGTGTCTAAAGAAGGAGTTTGTGATTCTTAAATTATTGAATATGCAAAAATCTATTAGTAGTTTACCATTATTGTTGCAAGTTGGTTCTCCTTCTGATCCAATGCATTCTCTTATCGGTGATCATTCCAGTCTTTGCTTAAGTTTCTTCGAGTAGTAGGAAGTCCCCTGGGTTGGTTATATATATATATATATATATATATACAAATCATATATTTTTTTAATTCCTTTAATTATAAAATATTTGAAAAAGTATAAATAAAGTTATAAGATGTATGGGGATGTAAATTATATAGTATTCTAATAGCTCTATTCTGTAATATAATCCCCTGTAAAAAAACTTTTAAAATTTGCAGCAATGAGGGGAAATTAGAATCATAATGAGTAAAATAAAATTATTTTTACCTCACCTCATATCCTGTCTTCTAATTAGACCAGTTTCAAAACCTAGTCGGTTTCATCATCAATAATGTCATGACCGATGTTCTGTCATCCAGGAGCACTGCTTCATACTCCATCTGTTGGTGGATCACTGAACATCCGAATCAAATCAACTTCTCTGGGAATTTCAAAATTCATTATTTTTTCTTTCTTGTTTTTTATTGCAGATTTTTTCTCAAACCATGAGCTCTTTTAGTTTTTATAATTGTTCTATTAAGGAGTAAAGGCCAGTTTATTAAGACAAATAGAAAAACCAAAAGAACTTCCAGTTTGGGAAAAAATCCATATTCAAAAAACAAGAAAGAAAAAATTAATGAATTTTGAAATTCCCAGAGAAGTTGATTTGATTTGGAGGTTCATCAATCCACCAACAGATGTAGCAAGAAGCAGTGCTCCTGGATGACAGAACATTGGTCGTGAAATTATTAATGATGAAACTCCTAGGTTTTGAAACTGGTCTAATTAGAAAACAGGATGTAAGGTGATGTAAAAATAATTTTATTTTAAATTACACCTCATACTGATATTTCCCATTAAAGTTCAATCATAATGACTACTTTTATTTTTCAGCATGTACTGCTGAAAGATTCTTCCGGGTAGATAGAGCCCAGGAGCACCTGCATTACATAACAGACATAGCGAATGAGCGCTTGTTTATCTTAGACACAGAACCTGCTACGTTGCCACAGACCCCAGAAGATGAGACCGCATTCCCTTCCCCAGCTACCAGTAACAAGCAGTCTTCCAACAGCATGCTCGGAGAAGAGACTACCCCCGAGCTCAGGTTAGTGCGCGGGCGTTTCCAGCCCATGCGTCTACGACGACGCTCCCCTTCCCTACAACCCAGGCCCCGGCCATAGAAGTATGCGTTTTGGATATTAATGGTGAAGGGAAGTACTTAGAACTTTCTATTAGAGTGATAAACTTTGATATCAATGTGTACACCACCTTTGTTACATTGGTTGTAGTTATGTTTCTTTTTACCTTTTGAAAATGAATACTTCTGTCTGCATGTGAAGGGAAATTCTAATGGTGTTGGGTATTTAACAGTTTACAATACTTAAATTTGTATCATACCCCTCCATTTATCATAAGTCAAATTACTTTGTTCTCTAATTATATATTAATTAATCACAACTGTAACTTCTCATAATTTGAGATTGATTTGTCTGTAATTTGTGGAATAGGGTTTAAAATATTTTTTTTATATATCCCTTATTATTTAGTGAACATGTATAAGTAGTACTTATACTGTTGATCAGAATTCAATACTCTAATATTAATTACAATAGACTGTGTCTCTGGTAAAAAATTACTATGTGTTTCCAAATGTAAGGCACACTTTTAACCAAATTATTGGGTTCTTAAAACTATGGTGTATCTTACATTCGCATACATATGATAAAATTTTAGGTTATGGTACGTCTTCATCATCAGACATTTGTTTCTGCTACACCGAACATTCAATCAGCATGTCGGTTTCCATTTTTTTGGCATGTAATATAACTTTTCTTTCTAAACTCACATCAAAAGATATTCACTTGATTAGTATTCTCTCCATTACAAGCAACCTAAATAGAATATTGAATTTTTTAGGAAAAAATCACTATAAGGTTTAATTTAAGATTAAATTAAAATGTTTCATACTTCACCTCATGTCCTGTCTTCTAAGTAGATCATAGTTTCAAAGCCTTGGCGGCTTCATCTTCAGTACTTCCTTGTTGACAAGAAAGTCCTGAATATGAAGCTGCCAAGACTTTGGAACTGCGGTCTAATTAGAAGACTGGATCTGAGTTGAGGTATGAAGCATTTTAATTTTAATCTTAGCCTAAATAGGAACTTATCCTTACGTACTCGTAATGTAATTCTTATTGTTGATCTCGAGAAGTACTTCCAACAATGCATGCTTGACAAAAAAAATGGTATAGCTAACAGAAGCCAGAACATTAAACTTGTTATAATATACGATACATATTTTTGCTATCTGATTGTAACTTTTTGCTTTCTATTGTACATCTCTGATTTTGTAGTTAACCTTATATTCAATATTTTTTAGTTTCTTACACATTGAATTTGGGGTGTGCCTTTTATTCATATGCACCTTACATTTGGACATATATGGTATACGGGCACTATAATCAGAATGCTTCTAATTTTGAATGCAGACTTTCATGGCCAGTCATGATAATATTAAAAGATTCCGGGCTATGTGGCCGTGATCCATGACTGGTGTTTCTTCCAGACGTTTCTCCCTTGACTGAGGAGGGCATCTTCAGTAGGAGTACTTCTAGGCAGTGTTCCCTGGTCAGAGACTTGACTTAAAATTTTTTCACCTCACCTCATATTCTTCTTCTTCTTCTTCTTAGACAAATTTTAGGGACCTTCTTCGGTTCCATCCTCAATATTTCCATGACCATTGTTATGTTTCCTTGAGGTGGCTCTTCAAGATGACGTAACAGTAATCATGAAAATACTGAGGATGGAACCAAAGAAGGTCCCAAAACTAGTCTAAGAAGAGCAAGAATATGTGGTCAGGTGATAACATTCTACTTAAATAAATACTACTGTATTGTCCTGTGCTACCATGGGGTCACCTCATATTGATTTATTTTAATAAACACAACAGATGTTCACAAAAAATTTCACAATAATTTTATTTGATTCACATAAACTTTCAATAACACATCATTCACAAATTTCTGCAATAACTGATCTTGCTTTACAGTTTCACTTATCACACAATTATTTCCAGTCACTAATGATTTCACTTCGTGCAGTTTCTTCTGATCTCAGTTCACTATATCATTGTCCAAACACAACAACCAATTCCCAACCCTTGCAAACAGTTTATATAGGTGAGGGCAGTAAAATTTTCGGCATATAGTTTAGAAATTTCAGGAAGTGAATCTTCCAGAGATGGAGGGTGGATGCATGCAGAACCTTCCACATGAAAGTCCAGACGCACATTGAAATTTATGAGTGTCTCTTTCAACTTGCGAGTCATCAACTTTGATTTCTCTATCCATCAAACAATGCAAGATCCCTGCTTCTGCCCTCTCCTGCATAATTTAAATGCTACTATTATGATGCTTTACAGTATGTAAGCTATAAGTTTCAAAATATGAAGATTTATTAATTAAAACATTTTGTCTGTTCATTCTTACCTCTTAGAGTTGTTTTTATCGAACATAAAAAAAACAACTCTAAGAGGTAAGAATGAACAGACAAAATGGTTTAATTATTAAACAAACCTCTTAATGTATCTTAAATTAAAGATTTATGTAATCATGTAAGAGAAGCCAATATAAGTAGAATCACAAATTTATTTTTCATAATGAATGCTAGTTCATAGTGAAACTAAGCCCACGGTTTCACACTCTTTTACAATTGAATTAATCTCTTCTTCTTCTTCTTCCTTCCAAGTATTAGGCCAAGGCCTGTTATGATCCTATAGAAAATTTTCCTTCCAGCGTAAATAGTTTGATCCTTCCGGAAAATTCTCATATAAGATTTGAAAGCATAATAATAGTCCCTTCGATTGGTTGCTGGCCAAAGGAAGGCAATACCAGTGATGGGGCTGCCATCGTATAGCCTCTGGTCAGGCTTTTCTGGAGAAGAAAAGAAAATAAAGGAAAGAAGAAATGGAAGAAAGGAAAGACTCCCTAGTCCTCGGATGCCCTAATAGCGTCGGGGTCGAAAAAACAAGAGTTAACCAAGGGAGTGCAAAACACAAGTAAGTGGAAGAAATGTTTTGCTCAGCTTGGGCACCTTGTGGTCGCCATCCACATATCCTCTAGATGAGGACCCCTGAGGGTTGAATTAATCTCAAATTGATCAATGTAACAAAAATTTGTCAAAAGTTAGTGAAACATTACTTATTTAGAAGATGGAAATGTGTTTTATGAATACAGGTCAAGAAACCTTTATTTCCTACATTTTAACCTTCTTACATATCAATGCAGTTTCTTTTCATGTGTTTCTCACAATTGTAACATTCATTATTCTGGTGTGCATTACATGAGAACTGTGAAGGCATTCTCAAAAAAGGAAAAAAAAAAACTAGTTTATGCAACAAATAAATTGAATTTAAAATAAAATTCTTTATATCTCACCTCATATCCTGCCTTCTAATTAGACAGTTTCGTAACCTTAGTGGTTACATTTTCAGTAGTTACACAACCAATGTTCTGTTGTCCAGGAGCACTACTTCTGACTCCATCCATTGGTAGACTGATGAACCTCCCAATCAAATCAACTTCCCTGAGAATTTCAGAATTCATTAATTTTTATTTCTTAGTTTTTTAAATATGGATTTTTTCCCCAAACAGTGATCTTAAAATTACTTCCTTTAGGAGCTCATAGTTTGTAAAAAAAATCCACATCCAAAAAACTAAGAAAGAAAAATTAATTAATTTTTAAATTCCTGTGGAAGTTGATTTGATTAGGATGTTCATTGGTCCACCAACAGATGGAATAAGAAGCAGTGTTCCTGGATGACAGAACATCTGTCATGAAACTACTGAATATGTAAGCAGTTTAGGTTATGAAACTGGTCTATAAAGAAGACTGGATATGAGGTGAGATATAAAGAATTTTATTTTAAATTTAAATTTTTAATTAAACCTCAAAGAGATTTTTCCTGTGATAGTTCAATAAATTAAATATTGAAAAGTATCTTATAGATGTAAATTTAAGCAGATCTGATCTGTGTTCAAATGATATACTTTCTTCTTCTATATTGAGGAATGTTTCTACATGATTTTGAGTTTTTGTTATAATTATGGAGATAAAAAATGTATACATGCATTTCATAATACAATCTTTTACTACCATATAATTAAGATATTTGGTCTGTATATTCCTACCTCTTATGGTTGTTTTTGTTTGAACATATGTTTCAAGGCTTCTGAGCCCCATTGTCAGTGATTACAGACTGATTTTTCTCATCGCCGATGATGGGGCTCAGAAGCCTGCAAACATATGTTCAACAAAAACAACCATAAGAGGCAGGAATATACAGACCAAATATCTTAATTATTAAATAAACCTCTTAATGTTACTTCCTATTGTATTTTAAAATACTTTTACTACCATGTTCACCCCCGGTTGCAAGGTTTGCAGCCAGGGTCAGTGGATTTTTATGGGCATAAAACTCCTGAATGTGGCCATCTTTGGAAGATAGTAGAGCTGTGGGTCTAATACCATAGATTTCAGCATGAAAGAACTTCAAGCCTAAAATAAGTCTTCTGAGCAAAATTTGTCAATCCTGTCATGCCAAGATTGTTTTGCAATTCTAATGACCTAAGTTGATAAAGAAAATCATCAAATAAAATAATAACAAGGGAGGTGTCAACCATTGCATAACGAGACCTATCTTGAAATTTTTCCTAGAAATGAATTATGATATATCAAAGCTATGTCCAAAAAAATTATCTCCGCTTTTAACTACAAGATACCTTTGGTGTTTAATTTTTTTCTCACTTTGGGAAAGAGTCCAACTCACTGTGATTATCAGTGGTTTCATATTTGATACCCTTAGAGCTTCAAACATTTTTTTTTCATTTCCAACTGCTGCCTTCAGATGGCAGCATCAATTAAAGGGGAAAAACTTGATTGAGACTAAAGATAGCATTTATTATAAAAAAACTCCATGCACTACAGCCCTAGAAGGCCCTTCACTTACTAGCCGGCTGCTGGCATCATATCCACATGTGTTAATCACATAGGTAGACAATCATCTAGCCAATGTAGGGGTAACATGTGGTCAGCATTTTGGGTCCCCCAGCCTTTGTAGCTGGTTTTCTCAACCTGGAGTTGCTACTTAATGTAGCTACCCAAATGCCTCATGATGCTGGGTGGGTACCGGTCCCATACTGGCCAAAATTTCATGAGAAAATTTCTTCCCCCATGGAGACTCGAACCAGCGCATGTCCAATAGCTCTGTGCCAAGTCATCTTGCCTTAACCACTTGGCTATGGCACAGAAATTCCCCTTAAATACTCCCCCTAAAAATCTTCTTTTTTTCTTTAATTTGTTATTTTGACCTCTATGAACCCATTAAATGTGAAAATAAAATTGTAATTGATAAAATCTCAATTTGGGACCCCCATAAAAACCCCTCAAAATGTTTGTACCCCCAATTTTTTTTTTTTTGTTATTTGGTTCTCTAAAAACCCATTAATCACAAAAATGAGTATATATATATAGAAAATTTCTACTTTATAGTATGTATACTTCAATTAGGCCTACAATTTGAATTTTTTTAATGTATTTACAAAATGTATTTCATCAATTCCAAAAATTAAATGTCTGTATCACTTTGTCCTTGAGGCAATCCTCTAATGAGGAAAGTTGTATAAACTAATGAGGAAAGTTGTATATACTAAATATATATATATATTATTTTTAAAGAGAAAAGCATATGCCTACACCGGGGTTTCAACCCAGGATCTTTATTCTTATGTGCTGATACTCTGCTATTGAGCTATCCAAGGCCTCTAATCTAAATTCAATTTTTTCTCTTGAAGGCCTTGTATAACTCAGTGGCAGAGCATTAGCGTATAAAGCTAAAGGTCCTGGTTTCAGACTTGGGTCTAGGCATATACTTTTCTCCTCAAATATAATTTGACCATCAATGAGAAATGTTAAATTTAAATTAAAAACATTGAATATATGTATTTAATTTTAGGAAGTTATATTTTGAGGTTATTTTAATTATATTATTTTTAGTCTGGACATCTTACCTCAGTATTAATGTTGATTTGTACTTGAACATGTTTCAAAACAATTCTGTTTTATCGTCAGCTTTCCCAGACTGGAAAAACTGGGAAAGCTGACGATAAAACAGAATTGTTTTGAAACATGTTCAGGAACAAATCAACATTAATATTGAGGTTAGATGTCCAGACTAAAAATAATATAATTGAATATATGTTTTTAAACTTTTCTTCAGGATGCAAGAGCAATAGCATTTCATAGGACATTGATGATAACTGTCCAATTGTGTGATGGAGTGCTTTGTGTTAATTTTTTTATTACTCTATAATATGTAGTATAAGAGAAGTTACAGTTGTTTAATTTGACAGCCTAATAGAACACATGCAGGAATAAATATACATTTCATTGTTTTGTGCCAAGAAATAATGACATAGGAGTATTAAGCAGTTGACTGAAATATTAACACAATTTATTGTTTTTCTACTTTTGGTGACACGAATCCTCTTGAAAAATTAGTTTTGTCTCGATTAACATAATTCATGTTAACTTTGTTATAATTTTCCCACATAAAACAACACAATAATGAGTGAGAAGTAATACTTCATTTGAGAACTGATCAAAATATTTGATATTAATATAAAAAATCATCCATACTACCTCTAAAACTTGCCTTTATAAACAATGCACATGAATAAGTTATTTTACAAAACAATTTTGATTTACTGGTATCTCTAGCATTTACTGTCTTTTTATTGTTACTTTTTCATATCAAATTTATTTGGATGCTCTCTTGTGTTTTGTTCCATGTATGTTTAAAGTATTGCAAGGAATACTAAATCATAGAATTTGTAGATAATTTTATTTTAATCATAATTACAAAGAAATAATCGTTATCTCAGTCAAAACATAAATTTATTAAGTTGACGTTTCAATCTCCTTATGTGAGATCATTTTCAAGACATGGTTGTTTATAAATTTATCCATCTACCCATAGTAATTCTGCCCGAAGGCAGCTCTTTCACTGCAATCATAGCCATTTTCATGCTATGCTTGCAGCTTTACTAGGGAATTGTAGGTGTGGTAGCTTCCCGTTGCTTTCCACACCGGTGAAGGATGATAATGAGGATGATGATAATGATAAGGATGATGATGATGGCCATATGATTTTGGGGACCGTTTGGGCCTTATAGTTTTCCTGACATTTGTCTTACAGGTGAGGAAAAACCCCGATAAAAACCTCACCCAGAAAAACTGCCCTGACCGGGGATTGAACCCAGGCCCGCTGCGTGACAAGGCAGCACGCTACCTCGAGACCACAGCGGTGGACTTTATAAATTTATGATACATAGTTATAAACAACCATGTCTTGAAAATGATCTCACATAAGAAGATTAAAACGTCGTCTTAATAAATTTATGTTTTGACTGAGATAACGTTTATTTCTTTGTAATTATGATTATTAATTATTCTCAGTGAAAAATAGTATTTATAATTTTATTTTAGAAAGAATAAATAATGTTCAAATGGGACTCAAACTGCGGATCTCTGACTCTGCATATCAGTATGATAACCGTTACACCATTAGAACTCCGATACAAACGTCAACAATTCTTTCCACTTATATTCTCTTTCATGAGAAGGCCAATAGCCATTGCTACCAACAACATTCGTAAATGAGTTTGTATGGTGTAATGGTTATCATACTGACATGCAGAGTCAGAGATCCGGGGTTCGAGTCCCATTCGAACATTAATTTTTCTGTGTTTTTATTATTCATTTTATACATCTCAATGATGGATAAATCATATTTGAAGAAAAAATTATTCACTTAGGCTGGAACTCGAACCCAGGATCTTTGGCTTTCTAGGCCAATGCTCTACTGACTGAGCTATCTGGGCGAGTTCCAATCTAAATGCAAATTTTTTTTCTCTTATATACGTTGCCAGTTCCCGCGCACCAAATGCTATGAAACCTTTACTTCTAGCTTTGTAAATGGAGGCTTCTTTATTAAAAGACATTTATTTGGGAATTTTTTTATATTACATTATAAAACCAGTATGGCTTATTTCGATGTTTTATTATTCATTTCATACACCTCAATGATGGATAAATCATATTTGAAGAGAAAAAGTCTGAGCATATAATTTTTCTTTTCAAATATGATTTATCCATCATTGAGATGTATGAAATGAATAATAAAAACATTGAAAGAAGCCATACTGGCTTTATAATGTAATATAAAATTCCCAAATAAATGTCATCTTAATAAAGAAGCTGCCATTTGCAAAGATAGAAGGAAAGGTATCATAGCATTTGGTGCGCAAGAATTGACAACGTATATAAGAGAAAAAATTTGCGTTAAGATTGGAACTCACCCAGATAGATCAGTCAGTAGAGCATTGGCCTAGAAAGCCAAAGGTCCTGGGTTTGAGTCCCAGTCTGAGCATATAATTGTTCTCTTCAAATATGTTAATTTTTCTTTCTAAAATAAAACTATGTCCAATTCTGGAAAGTGCTAATTTAAAATATAACATCAAAATATGAAGCTTTACTGCTTAAAAGTAATGTTTAAATTTTCAATAAAAATACTTTGAATAGATGTCGTCAGTTGGCGTTGTTGGTAGCGAAGGCTATCAACCTTCTGATGAAAGAGAATCCTGTAAGTGGAAAGAATTGTTGATGTTCATATCAGAGTTCGAATGATATAACAGTTATCTTACTAACACGCAGAGTCAGAGATTCAGGGTTCAAGTCCCAGTTTGAACATTAATTTTTCTTTGTAAAATAGAACTATGTCCAATTCTGCAAAGTGTTAATATAAAATTTAACATCAAAATTGTAGATAATTATTTGAAATAAGTCCAGAAAAAGTGTGATTTTGTCAACTTATCATTTCATACCATTTTTTTAGTTTTTTCAATTTTTTTTACAGTATCAAAAACTCTATATGATCTTAAACATTAAAGACCAAAGATAGAAGAATGTTAAATTACATGTCAGAATAGAATGTAGCAGTTGTTATAAATTAAAGATCGACATAAGACTAGTTTGAAAGACAATTTTAATTAGATGAAAACACATCTTAAATAAAACATTCTTCAAAATTAGTGATTGTAAAGAAGATATTCAACAACTTTTATGAAAATTAAAATTTCCACTAGTCAATAAATGCTCTCTATTTTAAGCCATAAAGATAAAGTTAAAGTGTTACCACTATAGGTCTTAAGAGGTCCTTGAGATAATAGAATGTTAAAAGGGTAAAGTGATCCCACTACAGGCCATAGGAGACACTTGGGGTAGTACGAGATTAAGACTCCCACTTTTTCTAGACAATCAGCACTTGTCAGCAGAGTTGCCAGCCCCAGAACAAGCATCGGGTACTCATTTCCATTAGAGGCTGAATCGACTCCCAAGGCCATGGTGTCACAAGACGGTTTGGGTTAGTTTTAAAAATCCTGACCCCACTGAATAGAATGTTATGGCTCCCAAATTAATCAGCCCAGGAGTCAACCTGGTTATCAGCCCTAAAACATACATCTGATACTTATTTCCATTAGAGATCAGAGTTGACTCTAATTTCATGGTTTAGGCCAGTTCAAAAATTCTGTCCCAATCAGGAATCGCACCCATGACCTTCCAGCTCGTAGCATATTGCCTTAACCAACTAAGCTATGACGTGTCTCTCTTTAAATCGTAAGTACAAACATACATGGTGATTCTTAATGATTATCCTGGTTTGGTGAATTTTTTACAGGCATGTAGTGGATGTAGACAAACTTTATATAAATAGATATGTGGGGAAACTCACCAAGTGTTTTATACATACCTTATCAGTGCTTGATAACGGTTCCCATTGTGACCCTGCTTACTTCAATCTGGTAGTCCGATTTGTCTCACACTCACAGCGAAGTGAATCCATATTGATTGCAGCAATGATGTTGATGATGTGGACATGTAGTTCTGACAGATTTTGCAGTAATGTCTGTACAAAAACAGAATCTTTAATGTACCCCCGCAGGTAGAAGTTGCATGGTGTTAAGTCAGGGGAATGTGGAGGCCAGGACAAGAGCTGTATGTCGTCTCTCCCCATGTGACCAATCTACATGTTTGGCAATTGAACGTTTAGTTATGCTTGGACTTCAATGTGGAAGTGAGGTGGAGTACCATCTTGTTGATAAATAAAATCAGCATTATCACTGTCCATCGGCAACATCAACTACTGTTATAACATGTCCAGGTATAAAATCCCTGACACTGTGCATAGGGTGAGAAATACTTCCGAAGTTGAGGAGCAATTTATTAAAATACAGATTGGGACATCGCACGAATCTGATATAGTGAGACTTGGTGATAAATATGTAAGAAAATTATATTTATATATTTATCACAGGTAAATACAGTGTTGCTAATTAACTTGCACATATATGAGGTTAGACTTAAAAAAAGTTAGTAAGAACATGAGGCGGTAGTTCAAAAAAAAAAAAAAAAGGGAGCCATACACTTTAGATGTGGAAAGTGCACTCTTGGGGAGTTATGACTGTGCTCCACCTAAGCATGAGGGTTTTCAATACCCCATTGTCTAATGGTCTTGCTATCTGGTGAATCTTTATTGAACCTTCTTCGAAAATGTCATTGCACAGTTATGGCAATCTTGTGGAATGAAATTCCTATGCAGCAAATGCACGCTCACATCAACCATCATTTCTGTAAACTCAAGTCCTCTACTGGTAGAAGGTGGAATTATACCATGTGGATAATTTCTAGTAAAACTTTGAGAGATATTCTGATGTGAAATATTAGTACCATTAAATAATTGGAGTTAGATATGCATGACTCACCTCATATTGTACTAATCTACAAATATGTGCGAGTAGTGCATATCTAAATTAATGAGTGAATTTTTAACATCTTACTTCATATTTTATGTTTCTTCAAACATGAGAACTAGTTTTTGAGAGAAGGATCTCTCTCATTTTCAACCGACATTATGACTACCGGATTTTCATTGGAATCTCCATCAATAATGTTGCCATCTGGTTTTGATTTGATGAACTTTGAGATGAGGTCACGTTCATCAGGAATCTCGAAATTCATAGATCTAAATTTGTTCTTCTGAATATATATCTTCTCCAAACTGTCAATTCCAAATGTTATAAAATTTGGGTCTCTTTTTCAACTTTATGGTTCTCCAACAAACTATGAGCTGCAATAGCTGATTTTTCAATTTCACATTTTTAATATTTCTAAAATTTTCCTTTGTGCGAGTGTCCAAATTCCTTTTTGTTTTTCCTATGTATACTTTATTACAGTTCTTACAATTAATTTTCTCTTGAAAACTAATTCCCGTGTTTAAAGAAACGTGAAATATGAGGTAAGATGTAAAAATGACTCATTAATGTACCATTATTGTATATTTGTCCACAGCTGTGGTCTCAATGTAGCGTGCTGCCTTGTCACGTAGCAGGCCCAGGTTCAATTCCCGGTTGGGACAGGCTTTTGGGTGAGGTTTTTTCAGGATTTTTCCTCACCTGTAAGACAATGTCAGGAAGGTGAGGGCCAAACAGTCCCCGAAAATCATCCGGCCATCATCATCATCCTTATCACTATCATCATCATCCTTCACCGGTGTGGAAAGCAACGGGAAGCTACCACACCTACAATTCTCTAGTAAAGTTTCGAAGAATAGCATGAAAATGCTATGATTGCAGTGAAAGATCTGCCCTCGGGCAGAATTATTATGGATGGATTGTATATTCATGGTTTGCCTACAATAAAATTGCTAAACCAGCGTTATTATTTATAATTATGGTGTATATTCTTCTTCTTCCATTGACTTATTGCAAGACTAATTGAACTGGCCTAATCTGAGCATATGATTTTTCTCTTCAAATCTAATTGGTACTTACAACTTCATCATTTCCATCCAATGTGTCTTCATCCAAATGGTTAAAAAAAAAAAGATTTGCCATGATTTCCTCAATGGGGACATTCTTAAAATATGAATCTTTCCACTCTTTCTGATATTTTTTTTAACCATTTCAATTATATTATCTTCCATAAATTGTGCTCTTATAGGGCTATCTGTAATCTTGTTACTCCCAACAGTGGCCATACAAATATTATTTGAGCTGCTTCCAATATTGATTTCTCTCTAGATATTAGGACCCCAATTTCCACAATAGTACTTTAATACTGGTTTTGACACAGTGTTATGTAACCTTTGTTTCACATGTTTATATAATTAAATGTTGACTTTCTATGCAAACTATGAATGAATTTAATGGTTTATTTATTTTACCTTCTTTTCCACTTCACCAGGTGAAATTATACATATAATAAAAATAATAATCTGTCAGTTAAATGCAATTGATAACCAGTAAAATAAATAATTTTGTAAATAATACTTACGCACATTTACAAAAACATGACATGAGATAACATGACTGAATGCAAGTTACACTTTGTAGTGACGTGTAAAATTGTAAATATAATATTTATTTATATATTAATTGTGGTTGTGATAGGGAGACAAATTTGATAATATCTCCTATATTTTAAAATATATTTATATTGGATGACACTATCAGAATTCATAAGAAATGACAGAATAAACAATGGAGTGGCAGTAAGTAAACTGTGACTTGATTTGTAATAGCGTATATCAAATTGTGAGCTAGTGAACAATACCAGTATTTTAGCAGTTTGTATATCTCTCTAAAAATTTTCTTTGTTCATTTTTCACAACTCTCATATTTAATACTTCTAGTGTACTGTATAAAATGCATTAATACTATTATTTCTATTTACTCTATCATTTCTAAAAGCTTTCTTCTACTTTTATCCACATTTCTAATTCCTCACTTCCTAACAATTTCCTCTTCTCATTCTCCTAATAAGTAAGCGTCAAAACTTAATAATTCTGTAATATTGTATATAAATAAATTAGAATGAAGAAAGAATATTCCTAACCACAATTTGGGCAACATAGAAATAAAAATAGAGGTGTTTATGAATTAAACAAGAATTATATGTACAACTAAAATTAGTTGTTAAAGTTAATAAAAGTCTATTGTGCAGGAACTGCATACACTATGCAAATTCCTCAGCAAATTAAATTTATGGACCAATTTTATTGTTTTGCCGAGTATATTTTTCTTTAATAGTGAGTGGAGAACATATTTTAATCGACTCGCCTCAAACTTCTTTGATACCGACGGTTTCAGACAAAATCATGTCCTTCTTCAGTCATGGCTTCCACTGATGAAATTCCTTGATTGTTGATTTCTTTAGTGACATCACTTCTTGTGCTGCCATCTTTTGTTGGGATTATAAACTTTGTAATTAAATTTTTATCCACCGGAATATCGAAATTAATAGATCGATATTCCAGTGGATAAAAATTTAATTACAAAGTTTATAATCCCAATGAAAGATGGCAGCACAAGAAGTGATGTCACTAAAGAAATCAACAATCAAGGAATTTCATCAGTGGAAGCCATGACTGAAGAAGGACATGATTTTGTCTGAAACCGTCGGTATCAAAGAAGTTTGAAAATGTATGAGGTGAGTCGATTAAAATATGTTCTCCACTCACTATTAATGATATAACCTCATAATGATTACTTCCCAATATTAATTTAAATATATCTTTCTTTTATTAATATTGAGTGGACAACATATTTTTAATAACTCATCTCATACAATTTCAAATTTCTTTGAGACCATTGGTTTCAAACAATTTTTTGTTCATCAGTCATGACTGAAGATGAACGAAAAATCATTTGAAACCAATGATTTCAAAGAAATTTGAAATTGTATGAGGTGAGTTATTAAAAATATGTTCTCCACTCAATATTAATGGTATAACCTCATAATGTTTACTTCCCAACATTAATTTAAATATATCTTTCTTTATTTAACTTTCACAGGGAAAGAACACCATGAGCTTTCATTTAAGAATTAAATTAATGTTTTTATTACCTCATCTCATATCCTTCTTCTAGACTGCAGTTTCGGAGCTTATCTCCATCATCAGTAGCCTCTGGTTGACCGGTGCTATGTCGTTTCTTGGCGGTTTTTTTCTTACTTCTATCAGTGGACCGATGAACCTCTGGATCAGGTCAAAATTTGCAGAAGTTTCGAAATTCATGAGTTTATCTTTCTTGTTTTTTTTGGATGTGGATTTTTTCCCAGACTGTGAGTTTGTTTTGTTTATCTTTGATTAAATGTTTTTCAGACCAAGCATGGGCTGCTACAGCTGACTTGTCTACTTCACCCTTTTTTACATTTCTAAGGTGTTCTTTCAATCTAGTTTTTAAATTTATTTTTATTTTTCTTATATAGATTTTGTCACAATCCTTACATTTGATCTGATATATTCCTGATCTGTATTCAACAACAATGAAAAAATTGAAGAAGAATATAAATCAGGAATATATCAGATCAAATGTAAGGATTGTGACAAAATCTATATAGGAAAAACAAAAAGAAATTTAAAAACTAGATTGAAAGAACATCTTAGAAATGTAAAAAAGGGTGAAGTGAACAAGTCGGCTGTAGCAGCCCATGCTTGGTCTGAAAAACATTTAATCAATACAAAAGCTAGCCTAATCAAACACACAGATAAACAGAAAGGACTCAAGGTCTGGGAAAAAATCCACATCCAAAAAAACAAGAAAGATAAACTCATGAATTTCGAAACTCCTGCAAATTTTGACCTGGTCCAGAGGTTCGTCGGTCCACCAGTAGAAGTAAGAAGAAAACCGCCAATAAATGACATAACACCGGTCGACCAGAGGCTACTGATGATGGAGATAAGCTCCGAAACTGCAGTCTAGAAGAAAAAGGATATGAGGTGAGGTAATAAAAACATTAATTTAATTCTTATATATTTCTTTAGTTAACCCTTAATTTCAAGAAACACAATATTTTATGCCAGCTTATTTAAATGTGTCAGATTGCAAGAAAAATTAATGTTTGAATAAATTTGTCCAGGACTGGAATATGTTAAAGTAAATATAACATCAAAATATTAAGCTTTACTGCTTAAAAGTAATGTAAAATTCTTGTTAAAAATACTTTGAATGGAAGTTGTCTGATGGCATTGTTAATAGCTCTAGCTTTCTGCTACCATTGGATGAAGAGAATTGTATAAGTGGAAAGAAAATTTGGTATTTGTATCAGATCTTGAATGGTGGGCATGCTGATGTATAGAGTCAAAGATCCAGGGTTCAGTTCCCAGTTAAAGTGTTAATTTTTTTTTCAAAAAGTAAGTTTATCCATGACTGGAATATGCTAAACTAAATATAACATCAAAGCCTTAATAGCTACATTCTTTTGGAATTCGTTGTAGGTAGTTAGTAGTGACAGGAAGCATAGGGCCTTTATGGAAGCATGCCACCGGACTGTTTTTTTACCAAATTCCTGACTTCATTTCAACTTTTTCCTTATTATGTTTTTATTATTAATTTAACATTTCTCACTGAAAGATAAATTATATTTGAAGAGAAAAATTTTCGCCTAGACCGAGACTCGAACCCAGGACCTTTGGCTTGCCGGGCCAAACGCTCTACCAACTGAGCTACCGAGGCGAGTTGCGATCTACATATATAAGAGAAAAATTTGCATCTAGATTGCAACTCGCCTCGGTAGCTCAGTTGGTAGAGCATTTGGCTCGGCAAGCCAAAGGTCCTGGGTTCGAGTCTTGGTCTAGAAAAAAAATTTTCTCTTCTAATATAATTTATTTTCCTTATTGTTCAATTTCTGATGTTATAGTGCTGCAACATGTAATTTTTGCTCTTCCTCTTTTTCTAAGCAATCGCTGTGGATTCCATTCCAGTGCTCTCTTTGGCACAATCTCTAGTTCATTTCTGAGAGTGTCCATTCTATTTCCATTTGCGATATTGAATCTCCTTCGTGATCTCATTCTGTGATGTTATCTTCTATAATTCCTTGTTTGATATGGTTTTTGGCCACCAGATTCTCAAAAAAATCTCAGGCATCTATTTATATGTACTTGTATTTTTTTATATATTGCGATTGTTCCTTTTCAAGTCTCACACCCATATAGCAATAAACTTTTCACATTGCTGCTAAATAGTCTTAGGGTCGTATGCAAATACATTAGTCTCTACTCAAATTACTTCCAATCACTGGTGAGCTGACTCACTGTGAGCAATTGCTGAGATCAAATTAACAGCCGACTTACCAGTCATGCATGAAAGTTGACATTTTCATAATATTGGCAACGAATTACCCAGAATTCTCAGCGATAAAACCACTTCCGTTATTTTCGTCTGCTATAGAGAAACGCATTTACGCTTGCGTCCCGCAAATAATACCGTATACAACGACGTCTGCATCGTGCAAAATTATGCCGATTCTCCTGTTCTTCCAGTTGAATTCTTTGGTAGACTCTATCAAATTCCTCTTCTCCGCATATACCGAAAACATGATCGAAGTCTTCAAGGTCCGACATCTTGGATAAAGCTGCAAAGGTTTCAAACTACATCAGTTCCCTTCAGGATTTTCAAGATAAGTTTCTATCTTGAGCTATGATCTTAAGGTACCTCGTCAGGTAGTTTACAATTATTATCGCATGAATAGATTTCTGAGTAAGCAAAATGTATTTGGATAAAACTTTCTCAGCAGATAACGCCTTTTACTGTCTAATGCGTTCAAACATTCAACCCTTAAATTAGTTCTAGTTGAGAATTGTTTAGATCCCCATATGGGTGACAATTGTGAGAATACAGCTCTTTTGATTTTCTAATTTTAAGCTTAATATCTTCCTCTGATTCCCCCCCCCTTTTTTTTGTGAGAATACAGCTC
Organism: Diploptera punctata; assembly: GCA_030220185.1. NCBI lineage: Eukaryota > Metazoa > Arthropoda > Insecta > Blattodea > Blaberidae > Diploptera > Diploptera punctata. The sequence continues at coordinate 1,266,817 of JASPKZ010010677.1, read as the reverse complement.
TTTTGATTTTCTAATTCTAAGCTTAATATCTTCCTCTGATTCCCCCCCCCTCTTTTTTTTAAATACCATGCTTACTAAATACTGGAATTCAACTGGCTACCTACTCTAGGAATTCACTTTGGTGGTTCAAAATTACTTTTAAAAGAATTGAAGCATCAATTCTGCTATCTTTTTTTTTTAAAAAAAGGGGACATAATTGATTAAGCTGGATTTAAGTCAAGAGACATTTGAACCTATATTAAAATTCGTCATCATCAGCAGCAGCAGTATCAAGGATTAGACCTTTAGATCTCTTTCTATCTCATGTTAGAATTGATCTGTCCATCTTTTACTGGCTCTTCCTAACATTTCTTCATCTGTGTTATCTATATTGAAGAATCTGTTTCGGGATTCTACTTTTATCCATTCTATTGATGTGGTCCATCCATTCACATATGTATTGTGCAATTCTCTCTAATAGCTTGAAAATATTTAGTTCTGCTTGTATATCTTTAATTTTGTTTCCCCTCAAAAACCTAATTTCTGAAGTTTACATTGTTTGTTCCTAGTTTTTGATTAAGACCCAGTGTTCCAATCCATGTAGTAGTGTTGGAACTGTCATGGTTTTTTACAATTTTAAAAGTGTCTCTTTTTTCTAGTTCCCTTGAGACATTGTTTTATTGTGCTACACATATAATTAAATGTACTTATTTTGTTTGTAATATCTTCACTTTTTTCTGTATGACACATTGTATCCCAGATAATTAATATTACTCACTTGTTCTATTGTTTTATTCTCTAAAGAGACTTTTACTCTTAGTGGTTCATACCCTCGAAAAGCTAAAACAATAAATATTTAATAAATAAAACCATCAAAGTTTTATATCATTTTCATACCCTCTTCTCCTCTTTACTATTTGTCCTCGCTCCTGGTTTCTTTTAGGCAGTCCTCCTTTTGAGGTTCTTTTAATCAAGTTTTTTTTTGAGGTCTAGAAACATCTTACCATCAATTTAATGTTGGATTTGTTCTCGAACATGTTTCTATATACTCTTCTTCCATCTCCAGCTTGCCAGCTTGCCCAGACTGGTGAGTTTTTATGTTATCAACCCTGGATTTCGATATCACCTCCCTCTTCTGGCTGGCCAAAGAACTCCAAACTAGGTCACGTTCAGCAGGAATTTTGAAATTCATAACTCTATTTTTGTTCTTCTAAATGTAATTTTGTTTTGCCAAATGGTGAATCCCTTTGTATTTTCTAACTGTTTTAATAATTTAGTGTTCGGATTTACATTGTGTTTTTTGGCCCAAACATGAGTAGTAACTGCAGATGTTTCTATTTCCCCATTTTTAATATTAGAAAAACATTTTGTAATATTAAAAAAAATTAGAACCGAGGAACACATGAGAAATATTAAAAATGGGAAAATAGAAAAATCTGCAGTTGCTGCTCATGTTTCGGCCGAAAAACACAATGTAAATTTGAATACTAAATTATTAAAACAGTTAGAAAATACAGAAGAGCTCACCATTTGGGAAAAATTTACTTTCAGAAGAACAAAAATAGAGTTATGAATTTCAAAATTCCTGCTGAATGTGACCTAGTTTGGAGGTTCTTCGGCCAGCCGGAAGAGGGAGCTGATATCGACATCCAGGGTTCACAACATAAAACTCGTCAGTCTGGGCAAGCTGAAGATGATATAGAAGATTATATTGAAACATGTTTGAGAACAAATCAACATTAAATTGAGGTAAGATATTTCTAGACTCAAAAAAAAAAAAACTTGATTTGTAATAGCTATTTCAATATACTGTATGAAATAGAAAATTTATTTGTATTTTTTACATTAATTTGATGAAGATACAGTGTATTGGAACAGCTGTTATGGATGTTAAATAAAATAAATATTTATGAAAATCATATAAAACTTTGATGTTTTATTTATTGTATACATAATTTCATCACGTAAACATCAAATCAATTGACGATTTTATTATTAATTAACACTTCTCACTGAAGGATAAATTATATTTGAAGAGAAAAATTTTCGCCTAGACCGAGACTCGAACCCGGAACCCTTGGCTTTCCAGGCCAAGTGCTCTACCAACTGAGCTACCGAGGCATTACAACGTATATAAGAGAAAAATTTGCGTCTAGATCGCAACTTGCCTCGGTAGCTCAGTTGGTAGAGCACTTGACCCGGAAAGCCAAGGGTCCCGGGTTCGAGTCTCGGTCTAGGCAAAAAATTTTCTCTTCAAAAATATTATCAAATCAATTGATTACTTAAAACAGTAAATTCTTGTTTTATTAAAACACCTCTATTTAAGTGCATTGCTAATATTGAAACAAGTCCCTCAAATATTTTGATTCATAAATATTCAAGAACACAGTGAAAGTCTCCATAAATGCAGTAGTGTCGCTGCATTGTCCGATAATATGAGATCCCCTCCTGTATTTAACCCCAACAGTGATGAAGCATCTCGAGAAGAAGATAGTAAATGGAACAGTGATGCAAAAGTGAGTGAGGGATCAAATACTTCACCAGATATTCGACTCGCAGACAACGATGCTCAGATATGGAGAGATCGTGCTCTGCTAGAGTCGCAGGTGGATGCAGCAAAGAATCAACACGAGAATTCAGGAGAATGTTGTATCAAAGATGAAGGAGACGTCAACGAAGGAGATACAGATGATGAAAAGTTGAACATTGATCTGTCTTCTTCTGGAGGAAGTGTAAATTACTTTAGGTACAGTATGTGTAGATCGACGTAGCACACAGTGTATCACCCAATGCTATGGCTCCGAGGCTGCTATAGGGAAATGTTTCCTGGAATTGCAAAATGCCCATTGGTGCTTCTGTGGACTGAATCGATGGTTGCTTATTTGTTGCAGCTGATAAATTATATTTTATTGTATCTGATGTTAGATGGCTCCACATTTTTTTCAAGATGGTTACCAATTTGCTAGATGTAGTTGTGGGTTGCATGAATACCACAAGAAAATTTTCAGAAAGGAATTCTTTCATAAAATTTACTTATCAAACTTCAAATTATGTTGGAAAGAACAATCAGTAAATGAAATTTTAAGATAAATTTAAAATAAATTCTTTGTCACCTCACCTCATAACCTGTCTTTTAATTAGACTGGTTTCGAACCCTTCTTGGTTCCATTTTCAGTAATTTCATGACCTTGATTCTGTAATCTGTAGTTGCTAGTTCTTGCTCCATTTGCTGGTTGACTAATGAACCTCCAAATCAACTTCCCCAGGAATTTCAAAATTCATTAATTTTTCCTTCTTGTTTTCTTTTTAATGTGGATTTCTTCCTAAACTCTGAGCTCTTTATGTTTTTCTATTTGTTTTATTAATTTAACCTTTCTTTTCTCTTTATAATAAATATTCAGAGTACAACTATAAAATTTACCAGAAAACTGAAATTAAAAGACAAATTCCATTTTTGTATCTAAATTTGACAAGAAATCAAGAAAACAAGTTAGAATTTGGAATATGCAAAAAAATAATCAAATTGTAAAGTTTGAAATACTTACAGAAGCCTTTGGAATTAACAGTTTGGGAAAAGATATAAATTCAGAAGAACAAATATAGATCAATGGATTTTGAAGTTACCGGCAAGCAAAATTTCATTTCTAAGTTCATAAAATCAGCACCAGATGGCAGTTTGGAAATTGTTAATGGCAGAATTTCAACAGTCTGAGTTTTTGCTGAGAATAGGAACAATGGCTCCAGAAACCAGTCCTGTGAATATCATGGACTTTTATGAGGTGAGATGTAAAAAGTTTTTCCTGATTCAGTATATAAAAAACAGAAAGATTCAATAGTTTTTTTTTTCTTTCCTTGTTTGGGTATTGCTGCATCCAAGTAGGCCTATTTCTCTCTGATGATTTTTACTAGCATGTTATGGCCTTCTTCAGAACTGATCTGAGATTGGTCTTGATAAATTTGTCCATTATATGTTAATTACTCCAAATGTTATTTAATTAACTGCATTCGTTGGCATTTGCTGGCCAATTTTTTTTTATTGCTGAAAGTATGCTCTTTCTATTTCATTTTGGAAATGTATTTGAAGTATCAAGAAATGAGAACTCGTCAGTGATACAATTTGTCATTAGATTGCAATTATGTACATAATCATAAACATAAAGAATTTAGTAGGAAATAAAACTTTGAAGTATTAATAATTTAAATTTAATAATCTGACCTAATATTTTTTCTCTTTTTAGACCAGTTTTGGAGCAATTACTCCATCTTACAAGGAACTGTCAATCATTACATGCTGTAACCTAGCTTTAAATTTCTTCCAGAGATGGTGTGATGTACCAAGGCCATGTCCAAAAAAAAATCTCCCCTCTTGAATGACAAGGCACTAAAATCCAGCACTAAATCTCTCATTTAAACTATAAGGAAGTAATACAACTCCCAAATTTGTAGATTGGATAACCCTCATACCTATCATCCGTGCCACGTCCTGTCTCACTTCACTCCCCTCTTACTTGTGCAGGGAGTCCATCTGTTCCATACAGTGGGTTGCCATTGCTGGATGCTGGCTTTGATTTCTGTGCCTTGCAGTTAAAAACTGCAAGTAATTTTTGGACATAGCCACGATACATCACAACACTTCTCTAGGAGTAGTAGGTTTTGGCATGCAATGGTTGACAGTTCCCTTGTTAGTTTTTTCTCAACTTTTGTTCTGATATGGTGATGCACAGTTTCTTCCTCCATCTGTTGGCATACCAATGAAGCTCCCTCCAAATCAAATCACATTCTCTGGGAATTTCAAAATTCATTAATTTCTCCTTCTAATTTTTTTAATGTAATTTTTTTCCCAAACCGTGAGTTCATAGGTTTTTCTATTGGTATTATTAATTTAGCCATTCTTTCAATTTGATATTTTTCTGACTAAGCGTGAGTGGATACTGCAAATTTTTCTACTTCCCCATTTTAGGAAGAAAAGTATGTTTAAAAAAATTACTTATTAATGAATTTTGAAATTACTGAGGAATGTGATTTGATTTGGAGGTTCTTCGATCTACCAACAGATGGAGGAAGAAACTGTGTATACCATGACAGAACAGCAGTTGTGAAAATACTAAAGATGATGTAATTTCTCCGAAACCAATTGAAAAAGAAGACAAAATATGAGGTGATATTTTAATAAGTAGGATGAATCTGAAAACATCTTACCTCATTATTTGTTCTATTTAAATATGTTTCAATATGCCATGCAAACCATCATCAGCTTGTCCAGACTTTGAATTTTATGTTGGCCCTGGATGTCAACTCCTACTCCATCTTTTGGTTAACCGAAGAACTTTCAAATCAAATCTTTTTCTCTAGGAATTTCAAAATTAATATTCCTAGTTTTGTTCTTCTGGGTGTAGATTTTCTCCTAAATGGTGATTTTTTTTATATTTTCCAACTATTTTAATAATTTTGTGTTTAAACCAATGTTATGCTTTTACGACCAAAAGTGAACAGCTGCTTAGATTTTTTTTTACTTCTTCATTTTTTTTTACATGTCTAATGAAAATGAAGAAACCACTGCAGATTTTTCTACTTCTCCATTTTTTACATTTCTAATTGTTTGTTTGTTCTTATGCTCATGTTTGGTCAGAAAAGCATAAAATCAGTGTAACCCAAAATTATTAAAACAGTTGGAAAATATAAAATAACTCATTGTTTGGAAGAAGATCTACATCCAGAAGAACAAAAATAGGATTATGAATTTTGAAATTCCTGAGGAAAAAGATTTGATCTGCAAGTTCTTTGGTCAGCCAAAAAAGATTGCAATTTAAATATATTCCAATTCAAATTCTCCCCCCCCCCTTAAAAATAAAACTTTATAAATATATGACATAAAGGGATTTTAAAAAATTAATGAAAAAACAACTATTAACATGTTGTTGTTTTCAAATGCTGGGCCTTGGCAATGAAGCCATTAGTGTTCTTGCTCTCCAATATTTCTCTATGGTGGATCCAACAGGTAATACTTCACAGGTTTGTAGATGTTCTTCATTCATTTCTTCGTCTTTGTTCCATAGAGGACAATTTGGATTCGTGTAGATTCCTATTTTATATAAATGTTTGGCCAAATAGTCATGTTCTGTAAGCAGTCTAAATTTTGCTACTGTAGTTTTACGTGGAATTTCTGGAATAATATCTGGCTTCTTTACTATTAACATTGTAGTATTCTATAAGAATTAATATCGACATTAAGTCGACATCCAGGACTGACAACATAAATTCAACAGTCTGGACAAGCTGATGATGGTATGCATGGCATATCAAAACTTGTTCAAATAGAACACAACAATTTATGAGGTAAGATGATTCCGGAATAACTCTGTTTAACAAGAAAAACCTCATAATGTTACTTCCTATTTTAATTTATTAAGAAGTGATATTTATTAATAGTAAAAAAATAAAGAAAGAATTCCTTTCTGCATTAAGCTGCAGCTATGGGTGTTGAAATTTGCAGAGCTTATTCCTTTGTAGTGCAATTATTTGTGTGACATTCCATTACAAATGCATATCACTCTATGTTAAATGTAGCTTTATACCTTTTTGAGTGAAAAATTATGAGCAACACATATATTTGTTAAAATTCATCGGAGAACATATTGTTTAAACAACTCACCTCATAGGATTCATGCTTCCATGATATCGCGATTTCAAACATAATCATGTTCATCGTCAGCCATAACTCCGACTGATGAAATTCTTCGGCCGTCAACTATTCTATTGTCGCCATCTTCAGTGCTGCCATCTATGGTTGAATTTATGAACTTCGAAATCAATGTAATTTCGTTAGGGATATCAAAATTCATTGATCTATTTTTGTTTTTCTGAATGTATATTTTTTTCCAAACTGTCAATTCCAAAGGTTTCTCTACTTGTTTTAAAAGTTTAGCTTCTCTTCCAATTTTATGATGTTCTAATAAACTATGTGCAGCAATTGCAGATTTTTCAATTTCACAATTTTTAATATTTCTGACAAAAGAACATTTCAGAAATATTAAAAATTGTGAAATTGAAAAATCTGCAATTGCTGCACATAGTTTATTAGAACATCATAAAATTGGAAGAGAAGCTAAACTTTTAAAACAAGTAGAGAAACCTTTGGAATTGACAGTTTGGAAAAAAATATACATTCAGAAAAACAAAAATAGATCAATGAATTTTGATATCCCTAACGAAATTACATTGATTTCGAAGTTCATAAATTCAACCATAGATGGCAGCACTGAAGATGGCGACAATAGAATAGTTGACGGCCGAAGAATTTCATCAGTCGGAGTTATGGCTGACGATGAACATGATTATGTTTGAAATCGCGATATCATGGAAGCATGAATCCTATGAGGTGAGTTGTTTAAACAATATGTTCTCCGATGAATTTTAATGATTATACCTCATAATGTTTACTTCCCAACATTAATTAAATATACATATATTTGTTTTTAATATTATTAATGTTAATTGTTAAATGGACAATTTGGCTTGTATATGTTAGATCATGTATCCATAAATGTAGTTTGTCAGATTTTTACAGTAAATTATATGATTCACCATAGACCATATCCCTGTAATTGAGTATTATTAAGAACTAACTGTATTGAAAACATGTGGTCGTTGGCTGTTAAAGAAAATTGTTAATAAAATACTATAATTAATGGAGTGAGACGTAACTTTGCAGAAATTCATAATATACAAAATAAAACAATGTATCTGACAAGGGAACTGTCAATCTTTATATGCTGAAACCTACCTTGAAATTTCATCCAGAGAAGCGTTGTGATGTACAAAGGTCTTGTCCAGAAAATGATATGCTGCGTTTAACTGCAAGACACAGAAATTGAAGCCAGAGTCTAGCAATGGCAACCCACTGTGCAAGGCAGATGGACATTCCTACTTGAATAGGGCAGAGAATGGAGTGAGGCGAGGGCGGCACAGATGGCAGGTTGTTAGGGTTATCTAATCCACCAGGTCAGGAATTGTATTATTTCCCTTTAGTTTAAATGAGAGATTTGGTTTAACCTTTATAGGAATTAATCACTATGAGGTTTAATTTATGGTGAAATTAAATGTTTCTTACCTCTCCTCATATAAATCTTCTAAGTAGATCGCGATTTCGAGACCATAACGGTCTCATCTTGAGTACTTCTTTGGCGACTGATGTTATGTCGATTGGAAGAAACTCTTCTTCTTCCCTCTGTTGGTGGACCAATGAACCTCTGGATCAGGTCAAAACTTACGAACTTTGAAATTCCTGCAAATTTTGACCTGATCCAGAGGTTCATCGGTCCACCAACAGAGGGAAGAAGAAGAGTTTCTTTCGATTGACATAACATCAGTCGCCAAAGAAGTACTGAAGATGAGACCATTGTGGTCTCAAAATCGCTATCTACTTAGAAGATTTATATTAGGAGAGGTAAGAAACATTTAATTTCACGAGAGATTTGGTGCTGAATTTTAGTGCTTTACAGTTAAAAGTAGCAGATATTTTTTTTTGGAATACCCTTGGTACATCAGAATACTTCTCGGAGAAATTTCAAGGTAGGTTTCTGTATGCAATGGTTGATAGTTCTCTTGTTAGAAGTAATTCCACAAAAAGAGTCAGCAATCAATCTGAGATGCAAATCTGTCCAATTAAAACAAATTTTTTGTCTTGTTTGTATCTCTTTTACTGGTATCTGAGGTTATAATTGGACAGATCTGCATTTCAGTTTGATTGCTGACTCTTTTAGTGGAATTACTTCTTAGGTACATAGTTTTATTTTATATAAAATAAAATATTACCAATTTTTATATACTTGTAACAATTTTTAGATAAAACAGATCAGTGCAGGGACTAAGAAAAGAAGATTTCAAAGGAGAAAACATTGCTAAAAGTTGCATTCTTTTTTTCTATAGATACATTTTTAAATCTTCAGATTGTCCTAGGTATCATTGCTTCAATAAATATAAATTAAAATATATATTTGCTGTAAAAAGATAATATGAATTGAGAAATAAATTTAAAATAGTTTTTGTTTAACGTGATAATGTGCTACTGTAATTTTGGGATATTTGATAGAAAATTTGGAGATACTATGACACCATATCATCTACATAATTTCAAATAAAAAAATGGAAAAACACACAACTTATTAATAAATAAGTTTGGTCCATATTATTCTTACCTCATATATGAATATATATGAATTTTGAAATTCCCGGAGAGAGGGCCACAGAAAGAGGGAGCAGGAGTCAAGATCCAACACTTGGGAAAAATCAGTCTGTACCAAGTGAAGATGGGGCAAACTTTCCTTCAAATATTTGTCTAATAGAAACAACTATATAAGGTAAGAATAATACAGACCAAACTTATTTATTAAATAAAACCTCATAGTGTAATTTCCTATTGCATTTTCACACAATTTATTATTCCAGTTTGTAAATAATTACCTGAGAAACATATATGTTGATTTTTCCCCCCCAAAAAAATGTGAGAAATTCCTTAAAATGAACTGAGGAGTTGAGCTCAAAGATCATAAAATCACCATATTTGCAATGTAAAATATGTATTAGGCATTGTTTAGACAGTGTAGCCAACTTTCATAAAAATCCACTAACACGAAACTAATCTGGTGTACTAACTTATCCATTTACTCAACCTAACTTGCCCAAACTTACATTAACTTGCCCATCTAATACTATCTTGCCCATTTTCTCACCCTAACTTGCCCATTAATGTAGGTGGACTCCTGGAATAGAATCTCTGTATATGTGAGTAAACATGTTGGAAATTTTTCAATGTTAATATTATTTGTTTTTGAACATCTTAATGATGGACAAATTATATTTGAAAGAAAAATATATGCCTAGACTGGGGTTTGAACCCAGGACCTTTGACTCTCTATGTCAATGCTCTTCCATCTGAGCTACCTAGGCCTAGGTAGCTCAGATGGAAAAGCATTGAGATAGAGAGTCAAAGGTCCTGGGTTCAAACCCCAGTCTAGGAGTATATTTTTCTTTTCAAATATAAAATGTTGGAAATTGGCTCTAGTGGGAACATGTAACACATTGGCCAACATGATACTAGCAGTCACTTGTTCTTCGATTGAATATTCACAGGTGGCATGGTGGTATAGAATAGCCAAAAATATAACAATATAATGTAAGAGAAAGCCCATCATGCAGTTACTATGTAAACTAACAAATTTCTTTAGTAATGTCAAATTTTGCTGGTTTACGGAATAGCCTATACGTTTATTACTTAAATGCTAATATTTCTTACCAGTTATTTAAATATACAACACTAAGGCTGCATAACCAGAAAATCCTTGTGAGCAGTAATATGTGGCAAAACACATTTAGCACAAATAGAGAAAGTAAAAGCATGTTTCATAAAAAGGAATCATGAAGTGTAGGAAGAATAGCATCATCAATGTTGGTCTACCATAAGTCATAGCAACTATTTTATATATTTCAAATAAAGCAATATGCGACAATATCTACATATATGCGCATTCAATTTAATTATAAGTTAGACATTGTTAGATTGTTCTTATGTTTGAGCATAATTTGGAATTAATAACTCCCACAGAAACAGATTTACAATATTCTATAGACAATTTTAATATAATTGCAAAAAGGTACAATATGGAAATCAATGGAAACAAAACTAAAGTGATAGCCTTTTGTGGGAAATACCCTATACCTAGCAAAATGTTATTGGACAATGAAATTTTAGAGCTAATAGACAAATTTAATTATTCATTCATTTCATTTTGAGAATTTTCCTCATCATTGAGGGTTTTCTCCAACAAATCTTAATAATTAACATGAGTTTTAAAAAATACATAAATGACTACAGACTTACAGATTATAAATTATCTACATTATAATTTATCATATCAAGATGATGCTGATATAGCAAAGAAAATCACAAATTTCACGAAAACAACGGGGATATTAATAGTATTATGAAACCATCTTCAGTACAAAAGAACACAAGATTGCGGCTTTATAAAGTTCTCGCAAGATCAGTATAAAATATGGTAGTGAAGCTTGGACAATACAAAGAAGAGATGAATGCCAAATGACAGCAAATGAGGTGTGATTTATGCTCTGTACAGCAGGTTATACAAGGTGGGACCATAAAAGAAATGTGGAAATTATGGAAGAGTTGGGTGTAGAATCCATTCTCCATCAAATACAAAACTGCCAGAACAACTGGAAAGCCCATTTTCAACAAATTCCATCTCACAGAATTCCAAAAGCTATGCTTTGTTACTATTCTCAAGGCAAAAGATCACTAGGACGTCCAAAAAAGTGCTGGATGGAAAATTCCTCTTTGAGACCATAACAGGCCATGGCTTATTACTTATATGGATGATGATGATTTGATTATTATTTTTTGAGCAGAATATTGTGACGCTACAGAAATGGGTATTAAAATTTTAGATGGACATAATTTTAGAGCTTATAAAATTTTGGTATGGTCATTTAATAAAGGTAAAAGTAAAGTTATCCCCTATAGACCTTAGGAAGCCCCCGAGGTTGTAAGAAGTTAGGCCCCCAAATTTTTAGATTATCGGCATGAAATGTCAGTCCTGCATGACTGCAACCTTTAACTCTCAAAACTTAAATCTGGTATTCATTTCAGTTAGTGGCTGAGACAACACTGCCATTAGAAGATTTAGATCTATTTAAAAATCTTGACCTCATTGGAACTCGAAAATGCTACCTTCCAACTTGTACTATGTTGCCTTAACTAACTATGCTACAGTGTCCCCCTCTCATTGTCATTTAATGAAGCATGTTATTGTTTTCTTTCTTTAATGTTTTTGAAATGAGTGTTTAAATGTATCGTTCTAGATTTTCAATATATTATGTTGGATATGTAAATAAACTACCTTATATCCAGTGTAATCTCTGCTGTGTCTATATAAATGAAATATGTATTTTCATTTGAGCAGTATAAATAAATTACATATAGGATACATTGCCAATTTAAGGGTTAAATAAATTATATGATAAACATTGTAATGAACAAACATGGCGGTTGCTAGAGACAATTTTTAATTCAGGTAACACCCCGCTTCTAATAGTCTGATTTCACTGATTTTTTTGTAATGCCTACCTCGGTTTATTTAAAAGCATATACTGAGTGTTCACTGCTGTGGTCTCAAGGTAGCGTGTTACCTTGTCACATGGTTGGCCCGGGTTCAATTCCCAGGCAGGACAGGCTCCTGGATGAGGTTTTTTTCGGGGTTTTTCCTCGCCTGTAAGACAAATGTCAGGAATCTTAGGGCCCAACGGTCATCATCATCACCCTTATCATAATCATCCTTAACCGGTGTGAAAAGCAATGGGAAGCTACCATACCTATAATTTCCCAGTAAAGCTGCTATGATTGCGGTGAAAGACCTGCCCTCAAGCAGAATTACTATGGATGGAATGATATACTGAGTTCATTGTGAATCATCAAAAATTGTGGCTTCTAGAGCAATTTTTAAATTTTCATTTTAGGTGAACTCCTACTTCATAATAGATAGGGGCTAAACACTTGCTATACCTGAAAACCTGTATGTATAATTTTCATTAAGATTGGCTGATTAGTTTAGAAATCTATAAATCACAAACATATACACTCACTCATTTTTATATAGAGTGTCTTCAAAATGTTGGGTCAAAATTGGATATGATAGAGGACATCATACTGAACATTTTGATATAAGGAAATGCATAGTTTGTTTTATTTTAAAAAACCTATGTTTCATAGCAAGGAACCAAAAGGTGAGAAATTCATAGTTTGTGTGAGCAACTTTCATTTTAATGAGACACAAGTTCATGATAATGACATGTGGTGGCACTAGCTAGCTAACACAATAACATAACAACTGCTGGCCGTTGTCGTCCATGAGAGGATGTGGCTGCTACTGGATGGAGTGCCTTCTCACTTTGATGTTGAGGTTGTCAAACACCTTGATCATATTATTATTATTGATTTCTTACATCTCAATGATGGATAAATCAAATTTGAAGAGAAAAATTATACGCTCAGACCGGGACTTGAACCCGGGACCCTTGGTTCTCTAGACCAAGTGCTCTACCAACTGAGCTACCTGAGCAAGTACCGATCTAAACGCAAATCTTTCTCTATATACATTGTAATTCCCGTCCACCAAATGCTATGAAGCCATGCTTCTATCTTGCAAATGGGGGCTCCTTTATTAAGAAGACATATTTGGGAATTATACATTGCAGCCAGTACGGCTTTTTCCATGTTATTATTATTGATTTCTTACATCTCAATGATGGATAAATCAAATTTGAAGAGAAAAATTATACGCTCAGACCGGGACTTGAACCCGGGACCCTTGGTTCTCTAGACCAAGTGCTCTACCAACTGAGCTACCTGAGCAAGTACCGATCTAAACGCAAATCTTTCTCTATATACATTGTAATTCCCGTCCACCAAATGCTATGAAGCCATGCTTCTATCTTGCAAATGGGGGCTCCTTTATTAAGAAGACATATTTGGGAATTATACATTGCAGCCAGTACGGCTTTTTCCATGTTATTATTATTGATTTCTTACATCTCAATGATGGATAAATCAAATTTGAAGAGAAAAATTATACGCTCAGACCGGGACTTGAACCCGGGACCTTTGGTTCTCTAGACCAAGTGCTCTACCAACTGAGCTACCTGAGCAAGTACCGATCTAAACGCAAATCTTTCTCTATATACATTGTAATTCCCGTCCACCAAATGCTATGAAGCCATGCTTCTATCTTGCAAATGGGGGCTCCTTTATTAAGAAGACATATTTGGGAATTATACATTGCAGCCAGTACGGCTTTTTCCATGTTATTATTATTGATTTCTTACATCTCAATGATGGATAAATCAAATTTGAAGAGAAAAATTATACGCTCAGACCGGGACTTGAACCCGGGACCCTTGGTTCTCTAGACCAAGTGCTCTACCAACTGAGCTACCTGAGCAAGTACCGATCTAAACGCAAATCTTTCTCTATGTACATTGTAATTCCCATCCACCAAATGCTGTGAAGCCATGCTTCCATCTTGCGAATGGCGGCTCCTTTATTAAGAAGACATATTTGGGAATTATACATTACAGCCAGTACGGCTTTTTTCCAAGTTTTTATTATTGATTTCGTACATCTAAATGATGGATAAATCATATTTGAAGAGAAAAATTATACGCTCAGACCGGGACTTGAACCCGGGACCCTTGGTTCTCTAGACCAAGTGCTCTACCAACTGAGCTACCTGAGCAAGTACCGATCTAAACGCAAATCTTTCTCTATGTACATTGTAATTCCCATCCACCAAATGCTGTGAAGCCATGCTTCTATCTTGCGAAAGGTGGCTCCTTTATTAAGAAAACATATTTGGGAATTATACATTACAGCCAGTACGGCTTTTTCCAAGTTTTTATTATTGATTTCGTACATCTCAATGATGGATAAATCATATTTGAAGAGAAAAATTATACGCTCAGACCGGGACTTGAACCCGGGACCCTTGGTTCTCTAGACCAAGTGCTCTACCAACTGAGCTACCTGAGCAAGTACCGATCTAAACGCAAATCTTTCTCTATGTACATTGTAATTCCCATCCACCAAATGCTGTGAAGCCATGCTTCTATCTTGCTTGCGAATGGCGGCTCCTTTATTAAGAAGGACATATTTGGGAATTATACATTACAGCCAGTACGGCTTTTTCCAGGTTTTTATTATTGATTTCGTACATCTCAATGATGGATAAATCATATTTGAAGAGAAAAATTATACGCTCAGACCGGGACTTGAACCCGGGACCCTTGGTTCTCTAGACCAAGTGCTCTACCAACTGAGCTACCTGAGCAAGTACCGATCTAAACGCAAATCTTTCTCTATATACATTGTAATTCCCGTCCACCAAATGCTATGAAGCCATGCTTCTATCTTGCAAATGGGGGCTCCTTTATTAAGAAGACATATTTGGGAATTATACATTGCAGCAAATTTGATTTATCCATCATTGAGATGTAAGAAATCAATAATAATAACATGGAAAAAGCCGTACTGGCTGCAATGTATAATTCCCAAATATGTCTTCTTAATAAAGGAGCCCCCATTTGCAAGATAGAAGCATGGCTTCATAGCATTTGGTGGACGGGAATTACAATGTATATAGAGAAAGATTTGCGTTTAGATCGGTACTTGCTCAGGTAGCTCAGTTGGTAGAGCACTTGGTCTAGAGAACCAAGGGTCCCGGGTTCAAGTCCCGGTCTGAGCGTATAATTTTTCTCTTCAAACCTTGATCATACATTCCCTTAATCATAGGATTGGAAAGAGTGGCCCTGTCTCAAGGCCACTGCATTTTCCAAATCTCATGCCTCTGGATTTTTATTTTGATGGCTCTTGAAGTTGTTGGTCTATGAAACCCCAGTAGACACTGAGGAGGAACTGCTTGGTAGGATCCTAGCTTCCAATCTGTTTGTACAACAGACTTCAGGAATATTTGATAGAGTTTGGCAAAATTTTCTGCACCAGTTTACTGTCAGGCATTGAGACAGGTGGTTGTAACTTTGAACAATTGCTGTGATTTGTAAGATGTTGCTATTGTTTTATAGTATTGCAGTAATGTCTTGCTGGGCAATTTACATTTTTTTTTTACTTACTTACTTACTCACTGGCACTATCGAACCCGCAGGTTCATGGCCGCGCGGACATAAGCTCTCCATACATCCCTATCCTGAGCTAATGCTTTCCAATCATTCCCTGTACAATCCACTTCCCACAAATCATAACAATAGTAATAATTATTACTAACTAACTCATTGACACTATGAAACCTGTAGGTTCATGGTTGCATGGACATAAGCTCTCTATACTGAGTTTTTCAATCATCGCATGTATAATCTACTTTCCTGAAGTAATTTTTAATTTTATTCTACCAACTCATTCTTGGTCAACCATCTGGCCATTTTTTTCCTCTTGTTTCCCTACAAGAAGCTTCCAGGCCCCTCTTTCATTCCCCATTCATGCCATATGTCTTACCCATTGCAGTCTATGGGCTGCATGCAAATACATTAGTCTCTGGTGAGTTGAGTTTTCCGTGAAAACGTGCAAAGTTCAAATTAGCGAGTCACTGACTGGTCATGCATGAAAGTCGTCATTTTCGTAATATTGGCAACAAATTACCCAGAATTCTCAGCAATAAACCACTTCCGTTATTTTCATCTGCTAGAGGAATGCATTTACGCTTGCATCCTGCAAATAATACCGTATATGATGTCTGCATCGTGTGATATTACGCCGATTCTCCTGCTCTTCCAGTTGAATTCTTTGGTAGACTCTATCAATTCCTCTTCTCCGCATATACCGAAAACATGATTGAAGTCTTCAAGCTCCGACATCTTGGATAAAGCAGCAAGACAGGCAGCAAGGTTTCAAGTACATTGGTTACCATCAGTTCCCATAGGGTTGCTCACAATTCGTTCTCTGCAAAGTCACCTCACCAGGTAGCTTACGGAATTTCGACAATTATTATTACATGAACAGATTCTTGAGTATGCAAAACATATTTGGATGCAACTTTCTCAGCAGAGTACATGTTGAGAATGACTTTTATGGTCTAATGCATTCCTAGATACGAGCCTAAGAGTCTTAATTGTTCTTATTATATCTGGTTTCCCATAGAAATCATTAATCTCACTGTTATGAAGTCTTCTCTTATTTGTCTGTCTGTTCATCTCTCTTAGGTCCAAAAATTTTCCTATGAACTTTATTTTCAAATACTTGTAATATTTTCTCCTCCCTTAAAGTAAGAGTCTATGATTCACTGTCCATATAATAGAACCAGGAGAATAACAGTTTTATATATTTTCAGTTTTTATGTTTTTTGAGAGAAATTGGGACGACTAGAGTTCATATAATGCATAATAGCATGCATTTCTAGAATTGAGCCTATTTTTAATTTCTTTGTGCATCTCATTACTATTTGTAATTATTGTTCCTAGGTATTTGAATTCAGCCACTTCTTCAAAATTTTTCTCATTTGTCATTAGCTGTCCATTTCCACTATATCATCGTCGTTCTGGCAGATTTTACTAAGTCCAAAATTGTTGTTTTTGAGATAGAGCGATATTAAAATTTGATCACACATCAGAAGTCTGTTACGCCAGAAAATATTAAGCGTCTATAAATTAGAAAAAGACAGGGATAGCACTTAGTGGCTTTTGCCAGACTGTGAAGAATCATTTTCGTAATACAGTAGTGTACATATCTCAAAACAGCCGATTTTGGGCTTAGTGACTTCTGCTTGAACACCGACGATATAATGTATTTCTATGTGTGAACATATATTTAGTTTTATTGATGTTTACTTCCAGTCCCAATTTCTTAGTGTTACTCAATAGAGTGTGCATGTTGGCCCTTAGGATCCGCTTGCTATTCTTTTTAATAAATATTATAAATTTCTATTAAATTATGTTTTTTTTTTAAGTAAAACATGAACTATGCATTTCCAGTCATAGGTTCCTTATATCAAATTGTTCAGTTTCATACCCTCTATCTTATATCCAACTTTGACCCAAAATGTTGAAGACTCCCTGCATAAATAAATATATATTGAAAATTGCAAAAGCACATTATCAATGTTAAATTTAAAATAAAACTTTTTTCTATATTTTATATTCACTCTACTAAAAGAGTAGTCTGCAGTAGACCCATATTACGAATGCCAGATGAATTTAAAATGAGGCATCTAGAAGCAAAAAGGGATTAGTGCACTTAGAAACATAGGCACTTTCCTCTTTGGTTTCTAGATGTTTAAAATGTTATTGAATATTTTCAGGATTATCATATGTAAGTATGATTTGTATACATCATAAATAGGTATGGAACATTGTATATTATGATTTCTTTGAAAACTTTATTTATTATGTATGCATATGAGCTATTACATGCAGAAAATTAAACTTTCATCTTGAATAACTTATTTAAGTATTGTATTAGTTTTTCATCATTATTTGGATACATGAATATATAGGCACAACAGACGACTCTTTCTCTAAGGGAGGAGAAAATATTATGAGTATTTGAGAATAATTCTTCATTATGATGATCTTGTAGAAGATTTCCGGGCTGTTGGCTGTAGTCTTGAGGCTTGTAGTTCTCGACGTTTCGCCAGAGACTGCATCCGGCAAGGGTTGTCTTGAGACTGGCAATTTTGTCGACTACCTGCCCTATTTATACATTTATCCATGATATGTTCTCTGTGCGGTCCATTACTTCATAACAGAGAACACGTCTCGGATAAATGTATAAATAGGGCAGGTAGTCGACAAAATTGCCAGTCTCAAGACAACCCTTGAGGATGCCAGATGCAGTCTCTGGCGAAACATTGGGAACTATAAGCCTCAAGACCACTGCCAACAGCCCGGAAATCTTCTACAAGATCATTATAATAACTCTGGCCGTGAAAGCCTAAGTCAACAAATTTTTCATTAATATTTAATGTCGTAATATCTAACTCAAATTATTAATTTGAGAATAAAGTTCTTAGAAAATTTTTGGATCAAAGAAAGATGAACTTATAGGTGAATAGAGAAGACTACTTAACAGTGAGCAACATGATCTTTATGGGAAAACCAGATATAATAACAACAGTTAAGTCTCGTAGTGGCTGCCAGATGTTAGAATCATTTAAAAGAAATCTAAATATTTGCTCTAATTTTTATTTAATTATTATGAATTTTGAATATAATTATCATGTGTAATGTACGCTTAGCAAAAAAAAAAATATAAAATGAGCTGCTTCAAAACACAGAGTCCCTGTTATAACCCACTGTGCATGCTTGAAGAGCTAAAGCTGTGGTTCACGAGATAACACATTCTTAAATGTTTTAAATACACTGTATTTGATTTTAATGGTCTTAAATAGTTAAAGAGCAGTGAAGAAGACATGTTTCTAGATATTTAAAGTGTTTGACATAAACAATATTACTCAATTTAAGTAAACTTTTATCTCTCACCTCATATTTTTCTCAAATATATTACTCAAATTGCGACATTTCAAATAAAGTTTAACTCCTGTGCATAGTGTAAAAGTAAACAAGACAACCAGGAATTAGACGACTAGTATCCAACGTTCGAGTAGCATAGATCATTAAACCAGTTATGAAAAAATGAAATATATATGAGAACCAGGGTTCAAATACCTTGACAATGATTTTTTGTTATTTATGTGCATTTCCATAATATATCCCATAACATTTTAATTCCTGCCACGTAATCTACGTCCACTTTACACAATTTTAAGTAATATCCCTGCCTTCGTAAACTCTGTAACACTGTTTGGTTACCAGTATAACTTTAATTGTGTGTAAGAGTACCATGTTTTAAAATTATGTAATAAAAGAATAGTGTAATTTCATATATTAAAATAGTAACAAATTTTATCATAAATTAAACCTCATAGTGATTAATTCCTATAAAAATTAAACATTGTATAATGTTTCGTATATTAATATGAAAATGATTGCATATTATACAACATAACTTTAGGTACCTGCATTTCATGACACTGGGGAATTATGTTAGTTTCACATGCCTTTTTTTCTTACTTTAGTTATTTTGATTTATTTATTACATTTTAGTGAGGAAAAAGTTTCATTCTCCAATTAAAATATTTAGTTTATATAGGTCAAGTCCAGCCTAATAATAGCTCATAAATGTTGGATAATAATAATAATAATACTTCCAAATAGTTAGTTCATTTTTTCATTAACCCATTGGAGACACGTTTAAAGTGCCTAGCATGTTCACTGGGAACCCATTTAAATCTCCGCGCCGCTACTCCGGCTGCGCTGGACTTTAAATACACATACTCTGTTCTATCACTTATGATTTCAGATATTTTGTTTACCCCTGAATTTCTTTTAGTATCTTGTACTTTTACGAATAGCAAAGGAATGTGGCCTACCTGCTACCCTCTTTTGTGCATTGTAAACCGTTATGTTTTGTTATTTTCAAGGCTGTGAAAGTTGACAAACAATTCAGAAACCATCTTTTTGTAAAAGTTCTCGGACATTGCCTTGAAAGTAAACACAAATCATATGTTCAAACAAGACCGAAAAAAATAACAAACGCAATATAATACTGTACATAATAAAAATAAATATATGAAATAAAATAAGCATAGACCTATACATTATAAAATCAGGAAAAGTTCTTCGTATATTCTTTAATTATCATAGTTATATATCGACCTGTAAATTATAAAATACTATAGATAAAAACTGGACGAAACTCACCTAATATTTCTACCATCAGTAGCATGCACGGTTACGTTGTCACTGTATATTATTTCATCGTCCGAATCTTCGTTCCATAATAATTCACTACAATCACTGTCACATAATATTTCATCCACTACTTCACTTAGTTTCTCAAAAGCAATACGTTCTCTCCTATTTACGCACATATTGCAAGAAAAAAAATTAATTTTAAAACTATGAATTTTAACAAATAAGCACTGAATTTATATTCACTTATATTTTACCGTAATAAATGCCTACAACTATAGTCTACTATTCTATAAATAATAACTAAAATAAACTATACAATACACTAGGCCTATACATATTTACTTTACATAAACAAACAACACATTTTACTGATGGTGAACCGAAAATGTAAACCACTAAAGAAACCTAACGTCTTACAGTGGGGGTTATAACACAACAACGAGTCTACCTCGTTGTGGGGCTGTTTGGACTTTCTACCTGCTCACGAGGGAGACTCGTTAAAAGTCTCCAATGGGTTAAGAGTGGACAGGCAGAATAAAATAGAAAGCATTGTAACAATTAAAAAATTAACCCAATCGGGAATCAAACCTATGACCTCTTGCACACGAAGCAAGCCATAAGGTCCTGAGCTAAGCGTTTACTATCTTGCTGTGCTTAAAATAATGCTCTTCATTGGAGGAAGAGAAATGTATTGTAGCTCTACTCTGCAATTAGTATACTCGTGTGAATCGTGCGTTAAAACTTAAAATATTTGAGATTAAGAGTCCGCTCATTTTTTTGCTAAGTGTACATGATATTAATTGATGTTTTCCATTTAATTTATTATATTAATATTCCTATTATTATAATATGTAGTGTATAGAAATATTATATGTACATGAATTCTACATTGCAATTTTTAATAACTTTTTAAATTTATTATTATAATTTGTATATATAATTTTTCTGGGCATGGTGGTCTAGTGGTTATGTTCCTTGCCTTTAGTCCCGAGTGTTGCAGGTTCAAACCTGGCCAGGGTCAATGGATTTTTTAAGATGGAAAAATCTAAGGAGCAAGTCCTCTAGGAGGGTCTTTAAACTGAGAGTCCCCAGTCTAAAGATTTTCAAACTTGTAAAAGAACCTTAAGCCTGAAAAAAGAGGCTCTAAGCAAAATTTACTGACCTTCATCATCCAAGTAATACCTTAGTTGCCTACTGGATATCTCATTGGTAAGTATATTGACCACATGCCATTTATGATATATGTAGGGAATTAAACGTAACTAAATTGGCTTGATTTTGAAACTCCTAACAAAGAAGAGGCTTTTGCTAGACTAAAAGGGTTGTAAAGCCAATACGTGTATATAATTTATCCCATTTTATTAAGTATCAATTGAATTTGGTGTTTCCTTGATGAAAATCCATAATATATTTTAATTAAATATATAATTCTTATTGCAACTCGGTACTTGTCTATTTTGCGTGTTCACTGAAAGAGTCAGGCCTTAAGGCCTTATAACTCGTCTGCCATAATAAATCATCATCATCCCATAATCAAAATATAATACGGATTGAGCCCTTCACAGGATGTTCTGATATTCAAAAAATTGGTCAAGATAATTTTCTCAATGGTCTCCCAAACTCCCTCCTACTAGCTGGTATTATCGCCTCACTATGATGCTTAACAAGCAGCTCGCTTTGTTTCCCCTCATCTGTTATATGTTTATTTAAATAATAAAGATCTCGACTGCTGTTACTACGACGATGTTGCCTACATATGCTATTCTTCCCTCAGTTTCATTAAAATACTAATTAAACATCGGAACGATGTGGAACATTCCATCCAGTTCTAAAATTGTATACCATAATTAATTAGCTATATACCAATGACTGATTATGATATGTATGTTAGCATACTAATACGCCATATCGAATTCATATTTATATTAGTTTAGATATAAGTGATTTCAACATGGGGTGGCCATAACCATAGGAAAAGTTCAGACTGAACAGTTAATAATAATAATAATAATAATAATAAATATAATATTTTCAGCATGATTTTGTATGGATATTAAAATTATGTAATAATGTTGGAATTAAATTATTTAATAAATAAATATGTATGTAATTTTAATTTTAAAACTTAAACAATACCAAATAATAACATAAACATTAAATAATAACATAAATAATCAATAATAAACGCCCATAGCGCTATGAGAAATGTGACAACACCGCATGTCAAGCATTGCCATGTGGCATCCGCTTTTATATAAACTGTTAACCATCAGAGTGAGGCTATAATATGTAACTCAGTACACTTCTTGGAATTATCTCAAATGGCATTCGACATATGTGTCTCCTCCACTGTTCTCTGTATTGTGAATAAAACATTGTCAAATATAATTTAAACATTGTTATTATTCGTTTAAATAAAATTTTATTATCCCACCTCATATTCTTCTTTTGGGACTTTCTTTGGTTCCACCCTCAGTATTTTCATAACCGTTGTTATGTTGTCTTGAAGAGCTACCCTTCTGCTCCCTCTGTTGGTAGACTGAAGAATCTCAAAATCAAATAATTTTCCCTGGAAATTTCGAAGTTCATTAATTTCTTCTTTCTGTTTATATTTGGTGAGGTGATAGAATTTTATATTTGAAGAGAAAAATTATACGTCCTAGTTCGAGCATATAACTTTTCTCTTCAAATATAATTTATCCATCATTGAGATGTATGAAATGAATAATAAAAACACTGATCAAATTTTACTTAAATAAATAATAATCTCATAGTATTAAATCCTAAAAAGTCAATAACACTGGTCAACATGATTTTTGTCTCATGAGTACCAATAGTTGTACCTAATGCAGTTTTTTATTGTGTTTTCCAATATGTATTGAGAATTTCTCCATCACCCACAGTTTTTTTATTTAAATTTAAATTAATGGATTTAAATAATTATTTTTTTAATAAATTTTTTCGTCCATTTGTCCATTGTAAAATAAAACCAAATGAGCTAACTCAGGAGATTTCAGGTATGGAAAAGAGATATCAAGGCAAATGAAATTCAGTATGCTGGCCGATTATTGCTGCACCATCAAGAGGGATGCTCCACAGGCAAAATATAGCAGAAAATCGTAATTTCTTACTTTCTAGGTGAGTCTGAATGTTCAAATGTTGTGTAGTTACGATTGTAGAAAATATTAGTGTTTGAAATTATAAATTCCTGTCTCTCGGAAATCTTGAGTGATGGAGAAAAACTGATATCATATTTGAATTCAGGAGAAAAAATACTATCAGAATCACATATTTTTCTTTCTGAGACAAAAAAAAAGTTTCTTTTTTTTTTTGTTCCTCGGTGTTATTATTTTATAGCGCATGTTTATATCTCATATGCATAATATATATAATTAAGATATGTAACTCTGATGAATAGATATACCTCTTTTTTATGTGAAGTGCTTTAATATAAGATATTTAAGGTAATATTTTGAATTAATTAATTTTCCTTTGTGTAGACAAGTAATTTTCAACTGAGAATAATGTGATGTGTGAGGAGTTGTAAGTTACAAAACCTTGTAAATCAATTCATTGTGATTTACCTTAAACCATTTAATCTCAACAATTCTTTTTCCTAAATCACTTTGGATTTTTCATCTTATGCTCACTATCTCTTCTTCACTTTTAGAAATTCTTGTAGCTAGATTTACCTAGAAAAATATTAAAAAAGTATTAGTGACTATCTTAGAATGTCATGGTATTTCTAAAACAAACTGAACATACATAAATAAACAAATTAATTAAATGTTTGTACTGTTGATGCCTCAGCTCATCGGGCACAAAACTTGGAGAAATAGAGAGGTGGTATTTTAGTGGGGATGATTGTAGCAGTGGACTAGTGGTTTTACTTCTTGCCTGGGTCACATGTTCAAACCTGGCTGGAGTCAGTTGATATTTTTAGGATAAAAATATATCCAAGGAGCTTATCCTCCAAGAAGAACTTTAAGCTGTGAGTCCCTAGTCTGAAGATTTTTTGGCTCGTAAAAGATCCTTAAGCTCATCATCCTAGTAATACCTTAGTTTCCTGCTAGATGTCTCATTGACTGCTTACACCATTCATGACATCTATGGGCAAATGAGCATAACTAAATTAATCACATTCAGTACCAGGCACTGAGCAGGGCATTTAAACCCACAGGCCAGCCATTTAAATACCCCAGCTACCCTTTTCATGGCATTTCAGAAAATGGACCATTATTCACAAACTGTTAGTCCTAGAAAATTCAAATTTTGTACATACCTAAAGGAGATATCCTAGTAGTTTGATGGTGAAATAACGTGGGTAATTGACATCACATGGTATCGGCGTATCAATTTCAGGAAGTGGAAGCCCAATAGCCTGTTCCGATCTCATTATAGGTCAAATTGGTCCTTCCATCTCTTCAATGGTCTTCCCAACATTCTTCTCCCTTTTGGTTTATAATTATACATTCTTCTTGGTATGCGCTGTTCATTCATCCGTAATACGTGCTTAAGATAGGCATTTTGATAATATTTTATTCTTTCACAGAGATTAAATATATTAAGTTCTGTTCTTATTCCCGTGTTAGTAATACCTTAATTCTATCTATCTATCTATCTATAATTGTGTAACCCAATGTTGAGCCAAAGCCTTTCCCTTGTCAGGAGCCACTAGACCAAGTTAATTTAGTTACGCATATTTGCCCATAGATGTCATAAATGGCATGCAGTCAACACACTGACTCAGTGAGACATCTAGCAGGCAACTAAGGTATTACTAGGACATTGAGGTCAGTAAAATTTGCTTAGAGGCCTTTTTATTGAGGCTTACGGATCTTTTATGAGCCTGAAAATCTTCAGACTCAGAACCCATGGCTTAAAGTCCCTCCTGGAGGACATGCTCTTTGGATTTTCTGTCCTAAAAAATCCATCAACTCCAGCTGGGCTTGAACTCACGATCCTGGGGACCAGAGGCAAGGAGCATAACCACTAGTCCACAATATCTTAATTGCCTAAGAGATATCTTATTGACGTCCAAAAAAAGTGCTGGATGGATAATGATGATATCTTATTGAGACGACATGCTGAACACATATCACTCATGACATCTGTAGAGAAATAAGCATAACTAAATCAGATTGGTCAAGAAACTCCAAAGGTTCAGTTATGGTTAGACTCAAAGGGATGTGAGGCCAAAGAGGAAGGAAGGGCCCTATTATTTAATTCAAAGGATTATATGTACATATTTTTTTTTTATTATATAGAATATATGAGTTGAAATGATTTTACTGTGTTCCATGATCTGTCTCAGAATTACTTGCGAAAGCTTGGAGACTAAATTATACTCAACTGGTATCTTCTAAGTTTCTCCATTAGTACAGTGTTGTTATATGCGGGGCTCAGAGTAAAGTGGACCAAATCCAAAAATTGAAAATCCTAGTTATAATATGTGAATTTGAATTCAAAATAATTATTCTTCAGAGCAGTAGTGAACCAAGTTTTGTATTTTTCTTTTCTTTTTCACTGTAAAAAAAAATCAATGTTTAATTCTTCATCTGCGATTAAATGTGTTACTTTAACTTTATATCAGTTTTACTCAAAAGAGTAAAATATGGACTTGGTCCACTTTTGTTCTGAATCACTCATATAGTTAATGTGTAAATTTATACACTCAGATTGATTGTATAAGTCATTTTTTAATAGAAAAATGTTTTCTTGAGCTAGGTTTTAAACCCAAGACCTCCAGTTTTATGCACTGGGATACTAACCATTTGTGCTACTCAGACAACCATATTCAGACACAAATTCTTCTCTTTTATAAACCAATTATAATTTTGGGAGATAGAAGAATTTATGTCTGATTAGGGTTGCTTGATTAGCACAAGTGGTTAGTGCATTGCTCCATAAAACTGGAGGTCTTGGGTTCACATCCTAGTTCAGGCAAAAGTTTTTCTCTTTAAAAATCAAATTTAATACTTTTGTAATGTGTCGAGAATACATGGCAGTCATGGCAGACTGGTAAAATCTGCTGGTAAAGTCTCATATACATAACCACTTAATTCAAATGCAGGGATTTCTAAACATCAATTACAATAAGAATAATCATCTATCTTGTCATGCACCACATTTCTGACATCTTTTAAGGAAGTGTGTATTCTAATGCCATCCTTACATTTTTCGTATTTTGGGTTCTGCACTGGGTGGACATATCCTGTTAATGTGGTCTGTTTTCAATTTATATAGCACTTTGGCAGACCATTTTATGTAGATATTGTATTCTTGTATTGTATACAGAGAGGAGAGTAGGATGAATTTTTTTTTGTATAGTGTAAAGTGTGTTGTATAAAGAATGATGATGAAGAGAAGGGAGAACGTGAAACCCAATGCTGGCACATAGCCTACTGCTGTCGAAAAGCACCAGGGGGTCGGCAGGCTTAACAACCCTATCCTATGGACAAATTGCTATCAACAGTATCACTTACCCTCTCAACACATGTAATATGGAGAGATTTACAATATAATGCAGAAATATGGTGCACAATCTAGCGATTAAAGATTGTACTCCACCATCTTTCCTGTCTGAGATTTCTTTTAATAAAATTCATTTTCACAAAACTAACAAACTAGCTCACTTGGACTATCGAACCTGCAGGTTCATGACCACTCTCCATACATCCTTATCATGAGATGTTTCCCAATCATCCCCTGTATAATCTACTTCCCTCAAATCATGGTCTATGCACGGTCAAAATACTGCGACCATTTAATTAAATCATTGGACAGATAATACTTCACATATTATTGTGAAGAGATGTTTTTGAAAAACAGGCAAATAAATCTTTGCCTAATTTCTTAAAATAATTCACCAAATTAAATATAATAATTACTATTTAATATATACTAATTTAATTACAATTATTTTATTAATGTTATTCTCCCACCTCATTCTTGGTCTACCAATTGGGCATTTTCCCTCTGGTTTTCCTACATGAAGCTTCTATGCCCCTCGTTCTTTTACCATTCATACCACATGTCTTTTCCATTGCAATCTTTGAGAATTAACTGTTCTTATTACATCTGATTTCCTATAAAAATCATGTAGCTCACTGTTATGTAGTCTTCTCCATTTAATTTGAAGAGAAAAATTTTCGCCCACACCGGGACCCGAACCCAGAACCTTTGGTTTACCGTACCAATGCTCTTCCATCTGACTACCGGGGCGAGTTCCAATCTAGATGCAAATTTTTCTCTTATATGCGCTGTAATTCCCACACACCACATGCTTGAAGCTGTGGCTTCATCTTTGCAAATGGCCTGTCTGTTCATTTCTTTTTGGTCCAAAAATGTTCCTAAGAACTTTATTCTCAAATACTCATAGGGTGCAAATACATTAGTCTCTACTCAAATTACTTCCAATCACTGGTGAGCTGACTTTCCGTGAACAAGTGCAAAGATCGAATTAGCTACCCACTAACTGGTCATGCATGAAAGTCGTCATTTTTGTAATATTGGCAAGAAATTACCCAGAATTCTCAGCGATAAAACCACTTCTGTTATTTTCGTCTGCTAGAGGAATGCATTTATGCTTGCATCCTGCAAATAATACCGTATACGACAACGTCTGCATTGCGCAATATTATGCCAATTCTCCTGTTCTTCCAGTTGAATTCTTTGGTAGACTATCAAATTCCTCTTCTCTGCATATAGCGAAAACATGATCCAAGTCTTCAAGGTCCGACATCTTGGATAAAGCAGCAAGGTTTCAAACTACATCGGTTCCCATCGGGTTGCTCATGATTCGTTTCTCTGCTAAGTCACCTCACCAGGTAGCTTAGGAATTTCAACAATTATTATCACATGAACAGATTTTTGAGTATGCAAAAATGTATTTGGATGCAACTTTCTCAGCAGAGTACAGGCAGAGAACGACTTTTACGGTCTAATGCGTTCATAGATTCGAGCCATAATCTTTTTATCCAATTTCACAAGAAGAATAAAATGTATGTGTGTGAATTCAAACTTTTTTACAAGATGTCAGAAATGATTAATTGAAGTTGAGGAATCCATATACTTAAATTGAGAGGTTACGTTGCTAAAACTTTACTGTCTGATTACTTAGTTGCAGTCTGCTGCATAGGCTGTAAATTCTTATTTACAAAAATTATGGCACTGTATAATTAACTATTATACATTTATTTAAGGCAAAAAAAAATGTAACAGTATTTTTTTTTATTAATAAATATAGTGAGACTTATCATCTTACCTCATAAATTGTTGTATTCTTTTTGACATATTTCAATTTTCAAGTCTTTATCACCTCACCTTATAATCTTCATCTTCTTAGACCGGTTTTGGGACCTTCTTCAGTTCCATCTTCAGTATTTTCACAACCGTTGTTATGTTGTCTTCAAGAGCCACTTCCTGCTCTCTCTATTGGTAGACTGAAGAAAATCAAAATCAAATCATTTTTTCCCGGGAATTTCAAAGTTAATTAATTTCTCCTTTCCATTTTTTTTAATATAGATTTTTTTTCCCCAAACCGTGAGCTCTTTTGGTTTTTCTATTTATTTTATTACTTTGTCTTTCTTTCTAATAAAAAAATAGAAAAACCCAAAGAGCTCATGGTTTGGAAAGAAATTACATTAAAAAAAACACAAAGGACAAATTAATGAACTTTCAAATTCCCGGGGAAAATGATTGATTTTGAGGTTCTTCTGTCTACCAATAGAGGAAGCAGGAGGCAGCTCTTCAAGATGGCATAACAATGGTCATGAAAATACTGAGGATGGAACCAAAGAAGGTCTCGAAACCGGTGTAAGAAGAAGAATATGAGGTGAGGTGATAAAATTTTACTTAAAAAATAATACCTCATAGTGTTAATTTCTAATGCTTGCATATTGAAACATGTCTAAAAGAACACAACAATTTATGAGGTAAGATGAACAGATTTGTCTGATATATTAAGAAGAACCTCATATTGTTACTTCCTATTGTAATTTTTTTTTTATATTCTTAAATATTTAAGTTACATTTTAAAAATAATGAAATGAGTGCCCAATATATCAGTCATCTTCAATTAGAATAGATTTCTGTTTAAAATACTTTGTCACTTAGTTAAAACCGTGTAGGCATTTCAGATGGTTTTAACTTAGGTCAGTATTCAAGAACCAAGCTTTCTGTGATGAGCAACTCTCAGCCCATCTCTCTGTGGTTATGTGGGTCATGCAGAACCTATTCTAACTGGCTCACTCTATTCAACATATGTGCTAACAAGATATTTATTTTAAAAAAGATTCCGGGAACTTATTGAAAGATGAGAGCCTCAGCTTTCAGAAGATGGAGATGGCATGGCCTAAGTGACAAAAGTATTTTTTTAAACTGAAATCTATTCTAATTGAGGACGACTGATATATCAGGTACTCAATTTAATTATATTTAAAGAGAAAAATATGCTCAGACTGGGGTATGAACCAAGGACCTTTCACTTTCTGTACAAATGCTCTACCGACTGAGCTACCTGAGCACTCCAATCTAAATGCAAAATTTTGCATCTAGAATGGAGTGCTCAGGTAGCTCAGTTTGTAGAGCATTTGCATAGAAAGCAAAAGGTCCTGGGTTCATACCCCAGTCTGAGCATATATTTTTCTCTTCAAATATAATGTAACCTTCATTGAGATGTATCAAATGAAAAATAAAAACATCACTCAATTTAATATTTTAAAAATTTTACTACATAACCTCAATTGTGATTTACAATGAATTTTAGAAGTATTGATACAAGGTACAGTCATCACAGACAGCATAGTTAATTACTATATCTTGTCAGAATTGATGTACTGAATTATGTGCCTTTTTTAATTGCTCTCTTAAAACAAGAACAAAATCTTCTTTTTCTCTTTCAAACTTTTACTAATATTTTCTAAAAGTTGCACATTGCATGTTCTATCTTTCTGTATAATATTGTTTGTTGCATGGGAATTTATCTTTATTTATCTATATTCTTGTTGTTTGCATGCCAGCGCCTATGACAAATTGTTTGGATTAGGTTGTTTTGCCTATAGGTGAGTGTAATACATTTCATTATATTTCAAAATGGTTTCTTGCTTATTGCTTCTTCTTTAATTTCAGCTGTTTATTAACAAGAACTCTGATCTTATTTAGAGAATGTGCTTCTTTTTTATTTATGTTTTTATCATAGAGACTTACTTGTTGTTCTGCAATACTTACTTGAATTTCCGCAGGCAAACTTTTCGAAGATTCATGATGTGTTCCGCTGAGGTATTATTCAGAGAATGAATATAAAATTATGGAATATTCACTGGAAAGGTCAGTCTCCTCAACTAATTTAATTATTTAATCTGTCGCGCTTTCAGGACTTTTGTCCATCAATCGGCAGGAGTTTTAAACTGGTGTTTCACTGAAGATCGACCAGATCTGAAATCACGACAGTTAAATAATTAATTCAGTTGAGGTAGACGTACCTTTCAGGTGAATAGTTGTCATAATTTTTTATATTATTTTACTTGAATTTACTACCATGTTTTTGTTCCCTCTCAACTTTTAAAATTTTACAGTAACCTAAATGATATCTAAGTTTATATTTTTTTAAGTTATATCTAAGAATTATGACATTGTTGACTGACATTTTGCAGCTACTACTTCATGGAACATTTTAAATTTTTTAATATTTTGAATAAATAATTAAGGTGGCAGTGAGCCTGATTTCTGGCCCATTTATTCAAATTTGATCCAGGACTCTGGTAGCAATATTTTCACATTTAAAAAAACAGAAATGCGCTACTTGGAATCACTAAATGAACTAGATAGAAGTCTCGAAAAATTAGTAAGTAATGAAGATCTTGTATCTCTACAAAATAAACATGGAAAGCTTTCAAGACCTGAGATTGCTGTAGCAGATACAAGAAATCCCTAATTTAGTTGGGTAAGGGCAAAAAACTTGACAACCCACATATTTATAAAAAAATTAATTTTCTCCATTACTAAGTTGTTCATTAAGTTTTCAACCAATTTAACTACCTGTGACATACAATAAACAAAGGGATGTCGAAAATAAATTGAGATACAAATGTGGAACAATTATAAATTGTTATAAATATATATTTATATGGACTCTTACTTTAAGGGAGGAAAGAAGATAACAAATATTTGAGAATAAAGTTCTTAGGAAAATTTTTGGATCAAAAAGAGATGAACAGACAGGTGAATGGAGAGTGCTACATGACAGTGAGTTAACATAGACTTTATAGGAAACCAGATATATTAGGAACAGTTAAGTCTCATAGACTGCTATGGGCAGGACATGTGGCACAAATGGGGAATGAAAGACGTGCCTGGAAGCTTCTTGTAGGAAAACCAGAGGGAAAATGCTCAGTTGGTAGACCAAGAATGAGGTGGGAGAATAACATTAACCACGATTTGAGGGAAGTAGATTATAGAGGGGATGATTGGAAAATATTAGCTCAGGATAGGGATGTATGGAGAGCTTATGTCCATTAGGCATGAACCTATGGGTTCGATAGAGCCAGTGAGTTAATTAGTTCTATGGTTAGTTAGTTATGTGGGGAAAGAAACAAAATTTAAATTTTACAAGGTTATGGCTGTTTCTGTGTTGTTATATGGCTCCAAAAATTGAACTTAGACAAAAAATCAACTAAAAATATAATCTGCAGAAATGAGTTTCCTGTGAATGTACTTTACAAGATAAAAAAAATATACCAAAGATATTAGGAATGAGCTTAACATATTCAGCTTAACATACGGAATCAAAGAATACAAACAAAATTGGTTCGACTACATTCAAAGAATGTATAACAAAACAGTTTTTCACATGTAAGCCAGAGGGGTATAAATGTGTGGGACAGCCAAGAGCATGAAGGATAGATCAGTTTTCTGCATGAGACCATAATGAAACTTGCAGTTGAATCCATGAAAAAGATAATTAAGTTTTTAAACATGTTATTGTTTTTTTATGTTTTTATATTAAATTTTTCATTTACATTAAAGGATAAATTAATATTTAAGAGAAAAATTTATGCCTAAACTAAGATATGAACCCAGGGTCTCGGTTTTCTGTACTAGTGCTTTTATCCATTCAGCTATCCTGTTTTAGATCAATTTTTCTCTTACTTATATAAATCCCGAGTGCTTGAAACAGAGAACCTTTAATTATTGCTTACTTCAAATATTAAATTGAGAACCTTTGTTCTACACACATTCTAGCAACTTCTTATTCAAGAAGACATTTTATTGTTTGTATTATCAAAAATGATCAAATTCTTTTCTGAGTAGTTGTGAAAGAAAAAAAATTAAAACAAATGTATAACACACATATCAGACTTCAATGTCAATTATATCAATAAAAATGTTTTGTGGGGTGTCAAGTGTTTCGCCCACATCCCTCAAATATTTTATTTGATCAGCTTTAGTGCAACCACTTACATTTCTTATAAAAAAAATAATTAAACAATAAGAGCAGATCTGAATATTTTCTTAGTTAACCTTTTCACTGCTGAGATATTTCCAGCCTTTAAAACCCTCCTTGCTCAATGCAGGGAGAAATATGGAAAAAGTTTATTTAGGTTCCTAAGAGATGGCAGTATATGCCTGCTTAGTTTGAAAGCAATGCATATTATATAACTAGCAGGCGTTTGAAGTTGAGAATGGATATACACGCCCATAGCACGGCAAGCATTTTCTTTGCCAACACATATACCCATTCGTAGCAGTGTAAAGGTTAATGACAATATAGATAAAAATAAAAACATGAAAGATTATCAATGTTTTTATTTTTAATTTATCACTTACACTGAAAGACAAATTAATATCTGAAAAGAAAAATTTACACCTAAACTGGATTTGAACCTGAGGTCTCTGGTTCTACATACCAGCTTGCTAAACCACTTTGCTACTTAGGCATCTTATTTTAAACAGAATTTTTTTTCTATATTTTACAATCCCTGGGTGCCTGAGATAAAAAACCTTCGTTTAACATGCCATCTAGCTGTTTCTTTTTCAAGAAGACTTTTAATGGGATTTAACAATGCTATTATAGCCAGTAAATCTTATGTTTTCAATGTTTTTATTTTGAATTTATCACTTATACTGAAGAACAGTAAAACAGTGGTTTAGTGTGCTGGTGCGTAGAACCAGAGACATTAGGTTCAAATTCCACTTTATGCATATATTTTTCTTTTCAATTTTTTTTTTTTTGTGTGAGTGATAAATTTAAAATAAAAACATCATATTGAACTTTTATAGGAAAAGATCACTATGAGGTTTAATTAAATCTTAAAAAAAATCATAATTTATAATAATTGAATGTTGTGTGTCATTTTTATTTATAATAATATTTTAGACTAGTCAGTCGCGGTGAACTAGTGGTTATGTTCCTTGCTTCTGGTCTCGAGGGTTGAGGGTTCAAACCCGCCTGGGGTGATGGATTTTTTAGGATGGAAGAATCCAAGGAATAAGTCCTCCAAGAGGGACTTCAAGCCATGGGTCCTGAGTCTGAAAATTTTCAGGCTCATAAAAGATCCTTAAGCCTGAATAAACAGACCACTATGCAAAATTTACCAACCACTATTCATCCTCGTAATACCTTAGTTGCCTACTATGTGTTTCACTGAGGCAATATGTCGATCCCATATCACTCGCTGACATCTAGGGGTAAATAAGCATTACTAAAGTAATTAAAACATTTTGTCTGTTCATTCTTACCTCTTAGTGTTGTTTTTGTCGAACATATGTTTCAGAGCTTTTTAGCCCTGAAACATATGTTCGACAAAAACAACTCTAAGAGGTAAGAATGAACAGACAAACTGTTTTAATTATTAAACAAACCTCTTAATGTTACTTCCTATTGTATTTTAAAATTACTAAAGTAACTTGATCTAGTAACTCCGAAGAGGCTAAGGCCCAACATTGGGCTGTTACATCATTGTAGATAGATAGAATATTTTAACTTTTTTTTTTTTTAATTTTGCAATGTGACTGATTACTTGCCTTCTATGAAGAGAGTCGTGGGCCAGCAAAGTAGATGTTGAGGGCTGCCAATTAAATCATCATAAACCGAATATGTTAATAACTTACAGTAATTGAACTTTTATAGGAATAAATCACTATGAGGTTTAATTTAAGATAAAATCTAATGTACCATACCTCTCCTCATATTAATCTTCTGTCATAACATCAGTCGTCAAGATAGGACTGAAGATGGGATTGCTATGGTCTTGAAATCACGATCTGTGTAGAAGATTAATATGAGGAGAGGTATGAAACATTTGATTTTATCTTAACTTACAGTAACTTAAAAATAATATTTTAAAGTGGGAACTACCTACTTTGATGTATGCAGTACAGTAGATATTATATCCTCTTGCATCATATTGGTACATTCAATACATATCTGCTAGCTTCTGTGTCAAGTACATAATGATAATAGTAATAAACTGTAAACAAAAATATCGCCAGATAATATTATGTATTGTTTTACAAACTAATGTTATCAAATATTTTCATACAATATAGCTATTTCTGATGAAAATTAAATTAATTATTCTTACTTGTATCATATTCAGGGCTTAAGGTGTCTGACATATGCACCCTTAAACTGTGATTACTTGTATCAAAATACTCAGTTCACAACTCTCTGCTAACTGTACTAATTTCACCCAAGAGGTCTGAAACACCTTTGTATGTAAATTCAGTTGTTACCAGAATTTTTTCCAGTAGATTATAATAGAATTATAATAAAATATCTAAGTAAAATTATGTTTTTTTTCACTGTACATTGAAATACATTAGTATTGTAATAATAATAGGCCTTTATTTAATATTTAAAGGAAGTGACTTTATGAGGTTCATTTTAATTAATAGAAGTAAGAATATTCACGACTCACCCCATATTTGAAGATTTCTTGAAGACCAAAGTTTCGATATGTTATGCATCATTATCAATTCTTTCTAACTGTTCTTCTTCTTCTTCCAATGGTGCTACATCCCATAGTGGGCCCGGTCCTACTTGACGCAAGACCTCCAATCTTCTCTATCCAATGCTCTCTGTTGCCAGTTCATACAGTTCAGGATATGATGACAATCTTCCTTCACTGAGTCCACCCATCTTTTCTTAAGTTTTCCTACTAGCCGCTCCCCAAAAATCTCCTCCGTCATCGCTTTCTTAGGTATGCATTATTTCTCCATTCCTTGAATGTGTCCGACCCTTTGCATTTTTTAAATTTCACAAGAGTTGATATATCAGGTTCCTTAAAAAGTTCATAGATTTCTTTATTATACCTCATTCTCCATCTTCCATTCTCTTTTACTGGTCCATACATCCTTCTGAAAGTCTTTCTTTCAAAAGTGTTAATTAAATTCTCAGAACTCTTTGTCATAGTCCAAGGTTTCACTTCTATATACAGTAAACTCCCGATTATCCATGTTAATTGGGACCGAGATATGCACGGAAAATCAAATTACACGGATAATCCAATTAAGTTATTCGGCACCGTGGAAGTTGGTCAGAGATTTTATTTACCCACTTTAACACTACTTAAATGCAACAAATATTCATAAAATGTATATTAAATGTATTTAGGTATGAGTAGTAATTATCATTAATTTATTTTACTTGTAAATATGAAAAAAAAAGGCCTCTCACCCTTGCTCTTTATCATATATATGTATTGAATACTCCAAGATTGGCGGCAGATGAGACACGGTTCTATCCAAATTAATAAAAACCATAAAATAGATTCTTTGCTTTTTGCAGATGATTTGGTATTAATAGCTCCAACAGAAACAGATTTACAATATTCTATACATAATTTTAAAATAATTGCAAAAAGGTACAATATGGAAATTAATACAAAGAAAACTAAAGTGATGCCTTTTGTGGGAAATACCCTATACCTAGCAAAATTGTTTTGGATGATGAAATTTTAGAATGAGTAAACAAATTTAATTATTTGGGTTATAATTTAACATTTCAAGATGAAGCTGATATATCAAAGAAAATCACAAATTTTACAAAAACAACGGGGATAATTAACAGTATAATGAAACCATCTTTAGTACAGAAGAACACAAGATTACGGCTTTATAAGGTTCTCGCAAGACCAGTATTAAGATATGGTAGTGAAGCATGGACAATACAAAGAAGAGATGAAAGCTGAATAACAGCAAATGAGATGTAATTTATGCACCGTATAGCAGGCTACACAAAGTGGGACCATAAAAGAAATGAGGAAATTATGGAAGAGTTGGATGTAGAACCCATTCTTCACCATATACAAAACTACCAGAACAACTAGAAAGCCCATCTTCAACGAATGCCATCTCATAGAATTCCAAAAGCCATACTTCGCTACTGCCCCCAGGTAAAAGATCGCTGGGACGTCTAAAAAAGCGCTGGATGGAAAATTCCTCTTTGAGACCGTAACAGGCCATACGGCCTAATACTTGAATGGATGATGATATGAAAAAAAAAAAAGTGGGTCCATTTACTGTCATGACCACTCTGGTTACAACAATTATTCAAAATCAGCAATAACCATGCTAGTAACCACCGATGACAACACTACTAACCAGCGATAAACCCACTGCCACAGCATATCTGTGGTTTCAATTTGTAACAACAAACTTTCAGTGACTCACACATGAAAATTTCCAAAATTGTATTGTATTCTCAGAATGTTGGTTGGTACCGTTAAATGCATCAGGGGAGGGGGTGTGAATGAAGGTTACTCTATTGTGCTAGTTTCTAAGCACAGTTCACAGTAGCACATTTAAAAATAAAGAATTTTTTCATAACAATACAAAATATGGTACAGTATTTATGTTCATTTTTAATAAATACAGTAAAAAGAGTCATGCCCGGATATTCTGCAAACCAGATAATACGCGTACGGATAATCGGGAGTTTGTTGTACCACTATTGGATGTATGCAGGTTTTACATAGTCTTATTTTAACTTTCCTAAAGATAATTTTGGACTTTAGGATTGGAAGTAGTCCATAATATGCCCTATTTGCTCTAATATATTCTATTTTTTATTTCTTGTAATTCATCATTGTTAATAGTAAACATTTAGCCTAAATTTGAAAAACTCTTTACTACTTCAGAAGTGCTTGTGCCTAATTATTAATTGTTGATCTCTATTAAAATTTGTCTGTGATTGTGTATTTCTAACTGTTGAATCAGCGGTGGGTGATCCTGTAGCAGAAATTAACCAATAGGATCATCCACTGCCGATTCAACAGTTAGAAAGAATCGATAATGATACATAACATATTGAAATCTTGGTTTTCAAGAAGTCTACAAATATGAGATGACTCATGAATATAGTAACTCCTATTAATAATAGCCCTATTTATAAAAAAAAATATTAATTAAATAAAACCCAATGTTGTGACAGACATGGAAGGTCATTGGCCTACCAGTGGCTTCATATCCACATATGTCAATCACATGCAGCCTATACAGGGGTATTGGTAACATGTAGTCAGCATGTCAAATCCCCCAACCATTTTAAGCTAGATTTCTTAACCAGAAGCTGGTAGCAACCCAAATTCTTCATGTTTCTGGTTGGTACCAATCCCAAACACTGGCCAAAATGCCATAAGAAAGTTTGGGTACTTTAACCACCACATGTCCAACAATTTTGAGTCAAGATAAGATATCTTGGACTGCTCGACTTTTATGCAGGAGCATAAATTAAAATAATCAATTTTTAAACTATTTATAATTTTAATAAAATAAAAAATTATCTTACATGTTTTCTGTAGTTCTAGGATAGAAAATTATACTACACTGGTTTTATACTTTCTGAGTTAGAATGTTGTCTTTATATCTGAGTTTCAATCCAAGCTTTGCACAGAGATTATTGATTTTATTGGGGCTTAAATACTGATAAGATTTTTACATGTAGCCTGGGAAAGATAATAGAGTACGAGGTGTGAATATGTAACCACTATATACATATATATGAAATTATGTGAACATTTTAAAATATATTTGTATTACATGAGTCTATAAGGTTTAAATATCACAAAAATGTATTCATTCATGATAATTTCCACAATTAAAATAAGTATGGAGTATAGATAAAAATTAAGATTTGAGAGAAATAATTTGAATGTGTATAGCCTTATTTATAGCTATTAAAGTAAAATGGAGTGTATATATATATATATATATATATATATATATATATATATATATATATATATATATATATATGCGAAGCTACCACACCTACAATTCCCTAGTAAAGCTGCAAGCATGGCATGAAAAAATGCTTTGATTGCAGTGAAGGACCTGCCTTCGGGCAGAATTACTATGGATGGATATATATATACTTTGATAATACTCTTTTTCTTTGATATGACAAAATTTAGCTTAGGATTCTTCATTAAATGCTGTAGGGTATATAATAAATTTATGGTAAAGAATAAAATAAATGTTTAAGAATGTATGAATGCTTAATTTTTATTAATATTATCCTAAATTTTAAAATATCTGATTTTAAATTATGAAATATGGTTTGTATAAAATTATTTTTAGTCTATTCATTTTACCTCAACATTAATGTTGATTTATTCTTGAACATGTTTCGAATATATCATAATCATCATCAGCATCTTGCCCAGTCTATATGATATAATCATAACATATTCAAGAACAAATAAACATTAATATTGAGGTAAGATGAACACACTAAAAATAATTTTATTAAAATAACCTTAAAATATTACTTTCTAAAATAATATATGGATTGTATATTTCATTTAATTCATTTTGAGTTGTACATTTTAGTTAAATTATTTATTTATTTATTTATTTAGTTGCTGTTATTTATAATTGCTGTATAATAATTATTTTTGCTTATTTGCAATTAAACATTTTTTTATTCAACTGTAAAACATAAGTCACCCAGTAAAACAAGTATATTATTTTCAATTTGATTATCCTTGATAATCATGTTAGTACATTTATAATTTAAGTATACAATTTCCTAAAAGATCAGTCATTAAATTAGTCATATTTTACGCCTCATCTTATATTTTGTATAATATCCAAGATCGATTTCAAAGAGTTGTTCCCTTCATCTCACTGAAGCCAGTTGAAAATGAAAGTAATAGATGTTTGAAACTGGTCTGTTTAGAACTACTATAGGAAATATCACTATGAGGTTTTAAGATTTGAAATAAAATTCTTTACACCTCACCTTGTATCCAATCCAGTCTTCTAATTAAACCCAATTTCAAAACCTAGGAGGTTTCATCATCAATGTTCTATTGTCCAGGAGAACTGCTTCTTACTTCATCTGTTGGTGGTCTGATGAACTTCCCAATCAAATCAACTTCCCAGGGAATTTTCAAAATTCATTAATTTTTCTTTCTTGCTTTTTTGAATGTGAATTTTTTTCCCATGCCATGAGCTCATTTTAATTAAACAAATAGAAAAACCAGAAGATTTCACAATTTGGGAAAAATCAAAATTATAAAAACAAGAAAGAAAAATTAATGAATTTTGAAATTCCCAGACAAGTTGATTTGATTCAGAGGTTCATCGAACCACCAACAGATGGAGAAAGAAGTAGTTCAGCTGGTAGACAGAACATTGGTTATGAAATTACTGATGATAAAACCACCTAGGTTTTGAAACCAGTCTAATTAGAAAACTGGATATGAGGTGAGCTGTAAAGAACTTTATTTTAAATCTTGGTCTTGTATATTATACAAAATATGAGGTGAGGTGTAATTTATTAATTTAATTTAAAATTATGGGTGAATTCCATAGTTTGTATACTGCCGTATATTGAATATCTTTTTTATTTTTTATTTTCTGAACTAATGTAAAAATTGCAACCAAATAAAATAACATTTTAATTTTTTTTTAGCCTTCAGATAATAGGACATTACTTTTTTTCTTCAAAACATTTATATATAGGTTTCAATCTCTTTACCAGAAAATATGGGGTTTCTAGCTAATATACTTAAAATTATGTTTTTTTTTGTATCGGTAACTGACAATAACTGTAGAATGATATAATGTTTTATAGAGTGAGTGTAAAATAATAACCTCTGTGAAGTTTTCAATTTTATTTTGTAGTATATATAGGAGGAGTTACAAAATACATGTTTCAGGTTTTATGTTCTAATAAACTTAACTGACGTAACAACTAAAACCTCTGAATTGTGTAACAGTTTTAATTAAAATAAGTAACAATTATATTTGAAGAGAAAAATTATATGCTCAGACTAGGTTTTGAACCCAGGACCTTTTGCTTTCTATGCCAATGCTCTTCCCCTGAGCTACCTGAACACATCAATCTAAACGCAAATTTTTCTCTTATATAGGCTATATATAGCAATTGGCACTCGGGAATTAACAGTGTATGTAAGAGAAAAATTTGCATTTGGATTGGAGTGCTCAGGTAGCTCAGAGGAAGAGCATTGTCCTGGGTTCAAACCCCAGTCTGAGCGTATAATTTTTCTCTTCAAATATAATTTATCCATCATTGAGATGTATGAAATGATTAATAAAAACATTTAAATAACAATTATTTGTTACATATGAGTTTGTTCATAAAGTATAAAGTGATCCCACTACAGGCCTCAGGAGGCCTTGGGGTAGTAGGAGGTTAGGGCTCCCACTTTTTCTGGACAATCGGCACTTGATGTCAGCCAGGTTGTCAGCCCTGCGTGACGGTTGCCTTTACCCCCAGGACAAGTGTCTGGTACTCATTTTCGTTAGAGGCTGAGTCGACCCCAGTTCTACAATATTTTGTGATGTAGGCACTTTGAGTCCTGCAGTGGTACTAGTACCACCGCCGGACTCAAAGTGTTAATGATCCATATACCACTGGGAAGGAAGTAGGGAAGAAACTGTAATTTTCAGGTGTTATGACAAATTTTACGTGGAATTCACCTATGCCAAACTTGGAAAGAAAAAAAAAATACAATTTTCAAATTTCTTGGTTTAAGGTCTTGGTTAAGGGAATGTCCATTATTAGTAATATTAAATTAATTATATGTTTTCTCATTATCTACTGAATGGATTTGCTTAAATTTCTAGGATACATTAAAAAAAATCATTGGACACAATTTGACACAAGGATTTCCCTTATGAGTTATTAATTGAATTTGTATATAAAATTAATTTCAATTTTTATCAATTGTCACTTTATTTATGTCACTTAAAAAAATTCAATTTTATGAAACCATGAGTTGAATGATCATTCAATTAAAATTCAAAACTTCAAAAAATGACAAGTCAGAGTTTAATATTCCTGATATTACGGTATTTATTTGGAAGTCCTGATATTAATAGATTCTGAGAAAATATGCATCTATTAAGAAGTATTTTAACATTAACTATATAAGGCTTTCCAAATATTCTTAAATAATTTTATTGGGTGACTCACTATATTTTCTAAATAAGGTACTTGAACAAAATAACACCATCTTAAAATGCAATAATTTGTAAAATTTACATCAAAGATCGATAAAAGTTAAAAAATAAAATTTGTACTTAAGATCTGAGTCGTCCTCAACTAGGTAAAATATTATAAAATACTTTGAAGGCCTTTCGGAAAACATTATGTTCCATCTTCAGCTTGTAATATGGTACTAATTGTTGCTGGTTAAGATTTTAATATTGAGGGTTCAGGTTGTTGAGTAGATGTATAATCTTTGTTTATTTTAATATTTAAATTTCTTCAAGCATATTAATTCTCGAGTTAGTATTCTCTTTGTGTATGATCAATAAAACATTGTTGATTGTTAATAAATTACAATAAGAAGTAACATTATGAGGTTCTTCTTAATAAATAAGGTGAATCTGGTACATCTCATCTCATAAATATTTCTTTTTCATTTGACATGTTTCAATATATTGTCCATACCATCGTCAGCTTGTCCAGACTTGATTTTTATGTTGTTGGCCCTGGATGTCGACTCCCACTCCTTCTTCTGATTGACCAAATAATTTCCTGGGAATTTCAAAATTTAATATTTTGTGTATAATTTTCATTATAAATAGTAGCAAAAGAAAATGGTTTTGAGGAGAAAGATATACAAAAAAATTGATAAGTACAAAAACAAAATTAAGGAATGAAAGTACACTTCAAATAGATAAACCAAAGGAAGTGAAATACAGGAAATTCACATATCACCCATGGGCACACAATATATTCCAAAAGATTTTTGAAAAATTTAATATCAGATTAGTACCAAAGGATGATTATAGCCTAAACAAACTAATAAAAACCAACAAAAATGAAAAGATTGATGATAGTAAAAAATCAGGAATATATCAAATAAAATATGCAGAATATGATAAGATATACATAGGGAAAACAAAGAGAAATCTAACCATTAGAACAAAAGAACACATAAATTTAAAAAATAAAGTAGTAGTAGTAGTAGTAGTAGTAGTAGTAGTAGTATTCAAATGTTCTGAAGCTCTTGATTTGTCATCATTCGCTTGTGGGCTTCC
The DNA here is from genome assembly GCA_030220185.1 of Diploptera punctata. Taxonomy (NCBI): domain Eukaryota; kingdom Metazoa; phylum Arthropoda; class Insecta; order Blattodea; family Blaberidae; genus Diploptera; species Diploptera punctata. The sequence continues at coordinate 1,223,989 of JASPKZ010010677.1, read as the reverse complement.
CAATAATATTCAGCAATTTGGAATGGTGTTCCAACTATTTTCTGAAGATCAGCACAGAACATCAAGTGATCCTTGTTTATTATCGTATTTGTGTCCTTGCATACTATGCAGTGTGGAGAGTCTTATAGCTTAATTCTATGTAGATGTGCTGCCAAGCAATCATGAACAGTTTCAAGACGAAATACTGCAACTGCAATTGATCAGGGGCTGTTTGGTATTGTATCTGGTTCTAGTAATGCCTTCCATATCTTGGTTTCACATTGGATTTTGTTTTGTTCGGCTATATGGGATAAGGATAAGTAGAAAAATCTGCAGTAGCTGCCCACGTTTGGTCAGAAAAACACAAAATAGATTTAAACACAAAATTATTAAAACAGTTAGAAAACACAAATGAACTCACCATATGGGAAAAATCTACAAGCAGAAGAACAAGGAAACAATTATGAAATTCCTGGGGTTAGGAATCTAATTAGCAAGTTCTTTGGACCACAGGAAGAGGGAGCAAAAGTTGAGATCCAGGGCCAAACAACTTGGGAAAAACCAGCCTATAACTACTGAAGATGAGACTTAACATGCCTTGAAACATATATCTAACAGAAACAATGATGAGGTAAGAATTAAACAGACAAACCTTTTTATTAAGTAAAACCTCATAATGTTACTTCCTATTGTATTTTCAAACAAATTTTATGTTTTTACTTTTACATAGTGACCTCAATGGTGTTTTGTAATGAATTTTAAAAGTAAAGATGATAAACTGTGTAACTTTTTTTTTTGTGAGTTAATATTTTATTTTTCAACAAAAGATAAAGACAGTGCACTCTTATGTTAAACTGCCTCCATTTTCATAGAACTTAGTTTTCGCTTTACATGACGTTTAATAAATAAGGTGAATCTGGTACATCTTATCTTATTTTACATGTTATCATCAGCTTGGCCACACTGTTGAATGTTATGTTGTTGGCCCTGGATGTTGACTCCCACCCCATCTTTTAGTTGACCAAATAACTAGCAAATCAAATCCGTTATCCTTTTCCCAGGAATTTCAAAATCCATGTTCCCATTTTTATTCTACTGCATGTAGATCTTCTCCCAAACAGTGAGTTATTTTGTATTTTCTGTTTAATAATTTAGTCTTTACATTGATTTTATTTTTTCTAACCAGACATAAGGCAGCTATTGCAGATTTATCTACTTCTCCATTTTTTAGTAGCTGCACACATCTGGTCAGAAAAATAAAATCAATGTAAACACTAAGGGTCGAATGTTTGAACGCATTAGACAGTAAAAGACGTTCTCTGCTGATAAAGTTTTATCCAAACACATTTTTCTTACTCAGAAATCTATTCACGCGGTACTAATTGTAAGCTACCTGACAAGGTACCTTAAGATCGTAGCTCAAGATATAAACTTATGTGAAAATCCCGAAGGGAACCGATGTAGTTTGAAACTTATCCAAGATGTCAGACCTTGAAGACTTCGATCATGTTTTCGGTATACGCGGAGAAGAGGAATTTGATAGATTCTACCAAAGAATTCAACTGGAAGAACAGGAGAATCGGCATAATATTGCGCGTCGCAGACGTGTTTGTATATGGTATTATTTGCGGGATGCAAGCATAAATGCATTCCTCTATAGCAGACGAAAATAACGGAAGTGGTTTTATCGCTGAGAATTCTGGGTAATTTGTTGCCAATATTACGAAAACGTCAACATTCATGCATGACCGGTAATGCGGCCGTTAATTCGATCTCAGCTCACCAGTGATTGGAAGTAATTTGAGTAGAGACTAATGTATTTGCATATGACCCTAAATTATTAAAACACTAAAGAACTCATTGTTTGGGAGAAGATCTAGATCCAGAAGAACAAAAATAGAATCATGAATTTTTAAATTCCTGGGGAAAAGGATTTGATTTGCAAGTTCTTTGGTCAACCAAAAGATGGAGTGGGAGTAAGCATCCAGGGTCAACATCATAAAATTCAACAGGTGGGCAAGCTGATGATGACATGAACAGCATATTGAAACATGTCAAATGAAACACAAATATTTATGAGGTGAGATGTACCAGATTCACCTTATTTATTAAACAAACTTCCTATTGTAATTTATTAATACATGGTGTTATTTGGTTTAGTATTTTTTGCTTTCTAACAGTGTGATTTTAGAATTTAAAATTATTGTAAATGTTGAGTTTCACTTGTTAATATTTTAAACCCTGTTTTTTTATTAATGGTTTGTTTGATGCTTTTTAACATTAAATAATATGCAAAAAAACAATATTTCTATTTCAGTCATCTATTGGAAAAGACAACAGATGGAATTCTCAAGGCTGCCAAATTAGGTGATTTAAAAATGGTGAGTTAAAAGTACAAATTTTAAGCATGTAATTTTTTTCTCAAAAATATCAAAATAATGTTAATAGGTTGAAGTGGAGAAATATTGATTACTTTAGCAATTAATTGAATAACTGTAATATTCAATGTTTAATATTAAACTTATCACTTCTCACCGAATGACAAATTAAATTTGAAGAGAAAAATATATTGATGTTTTTATTATTAGTTTAACACTTCTCACTGAAGGATAAATTATATTTGAAGAAAATTTTTCTCTTCAAATATAATTTATCCTTCAATGAGAAGTGTTAAATTAATAATAAAAGCATCAGTAGAAGTCCTACTGGCTTTATAAAGTAGTGTTAAATTCCCAATTAATGTCTTCTTAACTAATAGGCCACCATATGGAAAGATAGAAGCAACAGTTTCAAAAGCATTTGGCACAAGGGAATTACAATGTATAAAGAGAAAAATTTGCATCTAGATTGCAACTCGCCTCGGTAGCTCAGTTGGTAGAGCATTTGGCCCAGAAAGCCAAAGACCCGGGTTCGAGTCTCGGTCTAGGCAAAAATTTTTCTCTTCAAATATAGAAAAATATATGCCTAAATTGGGATTTGAACCCAGTATCTGGTGTACAGAACCAGAGATATTGAGTTCAAATCCCAATTTAGGCTTATATTTTTCTCTTTAAATTTAACTGTAATATTATTCATAAAAAGGATCATCATCATCATAGCATATTCACGAATTTAGGACATTTGTTGACCTGTTTCGGCCTCAAGAGAAACACCATCCAGAAGTCTTTTGAGTGGACGTCCTGGTCTTCTTCTTCCTGCAGGTTGATATCTTAACATTAGTTTGGGTATTCTGTGATCTTCCATTCGATGAACATGTTGTATCCATCTTGACTTATAATCAGAAATTTTGTTTTCTAAAGATTCCATGTGTAATTCTTCTAAGATGTCTTCATTTTTTTTGTGATCTAATAGTGTGTATCCTGCAGTCATTAAAAGGAATTGAAAAAAAAATTGAGAATTGTTTACTATTCTATTACATACTTAGTTATACATAAAAATACAAATATACTATGAACTATAAATTAAATTTGAAGAGAAAAATTCTCGCCTAGACCGGGACTCGAACCCGGGACCCTTGGCTTTCCGGGCCAAGTGCTCTACCAACTGAGCTACCGAGCACTTGGCCCAGAAAGCCAAGGGTCCCGGGTTCGAGTCCCGGTCTAGGCGAGAATTTTTCTCTTCAAATTTAATTTATCTTTCATTGAGAAATGTTAAATCAATAATAAAAACATACTATGAACTAACCTGAAAAAAATTGTATTCTAGTACCTGGATTTGATCAAGTTTCCCCGACACTTAGGTAATTCTGATCACCTTATTGAAAGCTAAAGAAAAAGCTGAAATACACAAAAATGCAAATGTTACTGTCTTTTTTTTTGTGATCTAATAGTGTGTATCCTGCAGTCATAAAAAGGAATTGAAAAAAAAATTGAGAATTGTTTACTGTTCTATTACATACTTAGTTATACATAAAAATACAAATATACTATGAACTAACCTGAAAAAAATTGTATTCTAGTACCTGGATTTGATCAAGTTTCCCCGACACTTAGGTAATTCTGATCACCTTATTGAAAGCTAAAGAAAAAGCTGAAATACACAAAAATGCAAATGTTACTGTCTCTGCAAACAAAAACCACACATGTAATTCTTTGCTGTGTCATATCCACTGCATTCTGCAAGAACTTTATGAACATGAAGTGGACCTGAACCACAATTTGCTGTCCCGGCCTACAGTACAACACATATAATATTTAATTTTAGGAAGTTATATTTTGAGGTTATTTTAATTATATTATTTTTGGTCTGGACATCTTACCTCAATATTAATGTTGATTTGTTCTTGAACATGTTTCAAAACAATTCTGTTTTATCTTCAGCTTTCCCAGACTCTGGGAAAGCTGAAGATAAAACAGAATTGTTTTGAAACATGTTCAAGAACAAATCAACATTAATATTGAGGTAAGATGTCCAGACCAAAAATAATATAACAACACATATATTTCATCAGATGTTTAACTGCACTGTTTAAACGTTAATAAAACAGTACAACACATATAATATTTAATTTTAGGAAGTTATATTTTGAGGTTATTTTAATTATATTATTTTTGGTCTGGACATCTTACCTCAATATTAATGTTGATTTGTTCTTGAACATGTTTCAAAACAATTCTGTTTTATCTTCAGCTTTCCCAGACTCTGGGAAAGCTGAAGATAAAACAGAATTGTTTTGAAACATGTTCAAGAACAAATCAACATTAATATTGAGGTAAGATGTCCAGACCAAAAATAATATAACAACACATATATTTCATCAGATGTTTAACTGCACTGTTTAAACGTTAATAAAATTTTTAAAAAATTGAACAATGCTGAGTCACTTCTACCACTCATGGCAATTTTGATTATTATTGATTGGAATTACCCTAAAATGTCATGTTGGAAATAATTAAGCACCATTTTGTATTAGAGTTATATGTTGAAACTGTAAGTAATTATTTCATATTATTATTCACCCTTTTATCACAATCTAAAAAATTAATGCAATTAATTGACTATTTAACTCATGCCCCAAATGGGAGTCAATGACCAATCACATTTCAATGAATTTTGTTTTACAACCAATCACATTTCAATGAATTTTGTTTTACAACCAATCACAATCGTGTTTCATCTCACTATTTATCAAATTCTGTTTATCAAAATAAAGAAGGCTCCTCCTTTTTAATATTCTGAACAGGTCAGAGCATTATTTTTCAGTGACTGACTCTCCACAAATATATTGAATATAGCAAATAATGAACAGATTCCCTTCGACATATACATTTGATAATTGTGTGTTCAATAATTGTGTTTTTAAATACTGATTTTACTGAGTTGTTTCCGAAAAAAATAAATAATGTTGGTTATAATATACAGTTTGACGTGTTTCATTTTTTTCTCCACTAAGGTGCATTCTTACAATATTGCGATCCTATTTAGCAATAAATAGTATGATCAAGTTGCAGTGATGAACAAATGAAACATAACCAAACATTTCTCATTTGTTTTCAAACATTGCCATTTACATTAAATATAAAACTATTCAAAAATAACTACATTCAAAAAATGATGTGAGTAAACAGCTTAATTTCATTCGTTAAATAGTCCTAACAAATGTCACTCTTGATTTCCAAATCTTCTAGATAATTTGGAAATACCTGGCATAAATCAGCTTAGCTTCCTTACAAGAAATGTATACAAAACACAAAATGTTCAGTACACCAAGAGATGCTGCTCGACTAGCATTGACATTATACACAATGCTTGAAACAGTTCGCAGAAGATGCCTGAAATATGCAGAACACGATTATAATAGTGGTTTCTTAATAAAATTGTGATTGGAATTCCCCCACTTTACCCCTATTAGATCAGCAAGATCAAATGCCAAATGCAATGTGTAGAAATGCCATTATGTCTTCTTCATTCTGAATAAAATTTCCTGTTTACCACTGTGATCTCAGGGTAACATTGTTGCCCCTTATGCAAGAGGACCCAGTCAGGATTACAGGATAACTTTCCATCAACATCATCATAAGCCTGTAGCTTGTAGCAAATAATTGACCCCTAATTGAGTATACTGATTAATAAATATGATTAATCAATAAAACAAAGAACGAACTGAATATAGAATACAAAGTAAATTAAGTAAAAATATTATTGGTAAAAATTTCCCACAAGTAGCGGTGGAAAACTTAAATGCGAAGAGGTCATAAATATATAGCCCCCAAATTAGACTGGAAATTCTTAAGCTGGGTCTAGCTTGAAAAATCACGTTTGGGAGAAAACTTCATACTTCAAAATTTACAGCCGTGGGAAGCCCAAACTGTAAACACGCTGGCTAGCCGTGAGAAGAAATTAAGAAATATTTTTCTTTTCAAATATAATTTGTCAATCATTAAGATGTTTAAAAAACAAATAATATGAACATTAAAAGAAGCACTACTGGCTTTATAAGTAATGTTTAAATTCCCAATAAAAAGTCTTCTTAACAAAGGAGCCGCCATTTGCAAAAATTGTAGCATCAGCTCATAGCATTTGGGGTTAGGGAATTAACTATGTAGAAGAGAAAAATATGCATTTAGATTGGAGGCCTAGGTAGCTCACTTGGATACAGCATTGACATAGAGAGTCAACGGTCCTGGGTTCAAACCCCAGTCTAAGCGTACATTTTTCTTTTCAAATATAAATAGGTGGGAGTTTAATAAAAATACAATTACGTCCCTAGGAGATATGTGATTGAAAATTCTAACCAATCAAAATCTGAGTTAGGGTGTACAATCATATAGGGGAATAAAGGGTCCTGACTTTGATGCAAAACTCACAGGGACAAACTAATTTACTTACACTTAACAGTTTGTGGAGAGAAGACTTACATCAAAGATTTTATAGGGACCGGTTCGATACTCGGGAGAGGATCTCAAATCATGGGACTTAATTACTGCAAGAATAATAATCTTTTAACTACAAGTGAAAGTCCCCATGCAGTTAGGCATCGAAAGTGAACACTAATTTAATGGTGCACCATGTATCGAGTGTATTTTAAGTGCTAGTTTAATTAATAAAATAAAATAAAGTTATTTTCTTTATTCATGATTTCCTTTCAGTCCCTATATGAGATGAGAATCTCAGCGCTCACCCTGAAACAACAGGAACTGATTAGCTACCGAGGTAGGGTGAACAAACTTTACAACAATTAAAGCAGTGAACACAAGTGACTAATTAATAACCATTGAAAAATACCGCTCCAAGCTCCACTTACTAATATAGGGCATCAGTAAAAGCTTTCCACCAGACATGATTACTAGCAACAGCTTTCACTTCATTCCAAGGTTTTCCTGTCTTCTTCACCTCATCATAGACAGTTTGCTTCCAGGTACCATGTGAACGTCCTCTATTTCTGGCTCCCTGAGGATTCCAATCAAGGGCATGTCTTTCCACTGAGTTAGGGTTTTTCCTAAGAGTGTGGCCTATCCAACTCCATTTCTCCTCCTAATTTACACCTTTATCTGTTCCTCACCAGCTCTATTCCACGAGTCATCTTCTTTCTAGTCTTCTAGTACAAGGTGACAAAGTTTTTGGATTGTTGTGGTGTGGTGTTTAGTGCTGAAATTTATTGAATTTTAGTGCATTTTTTTGGCCAATAAATTTGCTCTTTCATTACAAAAAACTCAGTGAGATAGTATCCATTGTATGACAACTACTACTTAATTTCTTTGATGTAAAATTTGTATTTGTAGACTGAAAACGCCTAAGTGCCAAGTTCTAAGTTATGAGAAAAATAAAAAAAACATTTATTATTATGTGTTTTTTATTTCCTTGCATACCATAGTTTCTTCACATTTATAATAATTCATATTCATAATAATTAAAAGAAACCTCATAGTGTTATTTCCTTCAAATATTAAAGTAAAAAACATTATCCTTTTCACAGTTCTTGATAGACTAGACACATTCTTATAACTAAAGTTTGAACTACTAGCAGACTGAATATCGTATAGCCTAGTTTTTACCACACTGGTATAGGCACATAACTCATATTTTAGCAATAATATGGAAATTGATTGCTGTGACACATAGCACTGTTTTCATTTTCAATCTACATTTCATTTTTTTATTTCCTTAATCTGGTTTATTTTTGGATCCTGAGTTTTGATTATTGCTGCTGCTCTGAAATCACAAAAAAAATCATCATCAAGGATTAGACCTTAAGGTCTGTTCCGATCTCATGTTAGAATTGGTCTGTCCGTCTTTTACTGGATCTTCCTACATTTCTTCATCCTAGTGGTTTGTAGTGAAGAATCTGTTTCAGGATTCTGTTGTTATACATTCTATTGATGTGATCCATCTATTCGTCTCTGTATTGTGTAATCTTATATAATGGCTTGAATATATTTAGTTCTGTTTGTATATCTTCATTTCGTCTCTGATCTGCTATTGTATAGCCAGCCACACCCCTCAAAAACCTCTTTTTTTTTAAGTTTCTGTTCTTCATAATTAAGATATTTGGTCTATGTATTCTTACCTCTTATGGGTTGTTTCTGTTGAACATATGTTTCAAGGCTTCTGAAATTGCTGAAGATGGGGCTCAGAAGCCTTGAAACATATGTTCAACAAAAACAACCATAAGAGATAAGAATGCATGGATCAAATATCTTAATTATTAAATAAACCTTTTAATGTTACTTGCTATTGTATTTTTTCTTTAAATTCTTTTCTTCGTTCCTGGTTTTTTGGTTAAAACCCAGTGTTCCAATCCATATAGTAGTGTTGGAACCGCCATTGTTTTATAAAATTTTAAAAGTTTCTCCTTTCTAGTTTTCTTGAGACTTTGTTTTATGGTGCCATACTTTTGATTAAATTTACTTATTTTGTTTGTAATGTTTTCACTTTTTCTATCTGACACATTATAATCCAGATAATTAAAATTGCTTACCTCTTCTATTGTTTTATTCTCTAATGAGATTTTTACTCTTAGTCATTCATACCCTTTACCTTTAGCCTTTGAAATATACAAGGCTATTAACCCAGCCCAATGCATGTAGGGGGCAAATTCTGTAACTATATGCAGTTGGGTAACTCTTGACAGGTGCATTCTCATTACAGAGTGAACACTAATAAGTACTAGTGACAAAGCCCTGTCAAGGACCCAGTCTCTTGGGGTATAACGAGAACCTCTGCCCAGAATATGGGTAAAGACCTAAATGGATGTGCAACTACATGGAAAAGGCACCTATTCCTTAAGGGACAAATATGAAGACCCATCTTCAGGGTGACAAGGAGAAAATCCTCAACAGTCAGCAGAGCGGTAGAGGTACCCCTTCTGTTGGGGTTAATACAACAGATGGCTTGATATCGAGCCATAGATGGCAGTCCCATCAGATATCTTACCCTGTGAGACAGCAGTAACATCTCCAGGAGACATCAATATATACTTTCAAATCCGATGGTAGAAAATGCCAGCTGGCTCAACAAAAAATAAGTCTTTTGAAAATTATACATAAAATTGTGCAATTGATTTAAATAAATTATGATTCGATAGTAATGTGGATATTTGTTTATTTTCAGCTGAAAGATCTCCACTCTCAGGGTTATTCATTATTATCCATTGATGCCACTGGACAAACAGCACTTCATTATGGATCCAGATATGGGCACAAAGACATTGTCAAATATCTTATAGCCAGTGCTCCTGCTTCCATTCTCAACATGGCAGACAATGACAAGTAAGTGACTTAAGCAGGAGAATAAAAGTCATATACCAATATTGTTACCAGTAAATTAAACAAAATCACAGTGGGAAATAACACTATGGGGTAATTTTCAATCTATAAATGAGTAGGATAATTTTTTTTACATCTCACCTTATAAAGTTCTATGTTTTCACAATGTTCTATGTTTCAAAGGCCTTGGCCTTCATCTTCAGTCAAATTTCAACAGTTGGAGTTTGACTGAAGATGAAAGGAAAGGCCTTTGAAATGAATTTGTGAAAACATGGAATTTTATGAGGTGAGATGTAAAAATTAGTTTATCCAACTAAATTATAGAATGTTAAATCATTTTCTCTGAAACAATTTAGGATAATATAATGACATTTTCACAATGTGTAGACTATAGTCGTCGACCACGATTGTCTAGTGGTTATGTTCCTTGCCTCTTGTTCCAAGGGTTGTGGATTCAATCCCGGCTGGGATTGATGGATTTTTAGTATGGAAAATTTCAAGATACATGTCCTCCGGGAGAGATTTTAAGCTGTGGGTCCCGAGTCTGAAGATTTTTAGGGTCATAAAAGATCTGCAATCCTGAATAAAAAGACCTCTGTGCAAAATTTAACCGACCTTCATCCAAGTAATATCTTAGTTGCATACCATGCATACTAAATGTCTCATTGAGGGCAATGTGATAACCGTATGTCACTCGTTGACATTTATAGGTAAATAAGTATAATTAAAATATTAGCTTGGTTAAAAAATTCCTGTTAGGGAATACCCATAACCCCATATGGGACATTGTCTTGACTATTTAAGCCATGCCCCAAATGGGAGTCATGACCATTCACATTTTAATGGATTTTGTTTTACAACCAATGACAGTCACTATTTCTTGAATTCTGTTTACCAAAATAAAGAAAGCTCCTCCTTTTTTAATATTCTGAACAGGTCAGAGCATTATTTTGCAGTGACTGACTCTCCAACAAATATGTTGAATATAGCAAATAATGAACAGATTCCTTCAAACTACACATTTGATAATTGTGTGTTCAATAATAGTGTTTTTAAATAATGATTTTACCGAGTTGTTTTCTAAAAAAATAAATTAGTAACCTATAATGTTGGTTATAATATACAGTTTGATGTGTTTCATATTTTCTCCAGTAAGGTGCATTCTTACAATATTGCGATCTTAGTGAGTTATTGCTGTTTGCGATCTTATTTGGCAATAAATAATATTATCAAGATGCAGTGAAGAAACATAAACATACATTTCTGATTTGTTTTCAAACGTTGCCATTTATATTAAAAATATAAATATTTTAAAATACCGATAACTATATTTAAATAGTGGTTTTTGAGTAAACAGCTTAATTTTATTCATTAAATAGTCCTAACAAATGCCTCTCTTGATTTCCAAATCCTCTAGATAAATTTGTAAATCACTCATGACATTACTTATGATAACTTCTCAATACCCATTATTTTTTAAATGTCCATAACATCTGATTCTCCATAGCTCTTGGCCTACCTGCTGGTTCCTGACCTTACATCCACAATCCACAGATGCCTTTTACAGAGGTGGATGATCATCTGGCCAGTATAGGGGTGATATATGAAAACCATGTCAAGTTCTCCAGCCGTTATAGCTGATTTTCTCAACTTAGAGCTCCTACTTATTGTAATTACCCAAATTCCTCTCTTCATTGGTCCTATAGTGGGCAATATTTCGTGACAAATGCTCTTTCCCCATGGGGCTCGAACCAGTGTGTGTCCTGTAGCTTTGTACTAAAACTTGATACCTTAGATTGCTCGACTACAGTGCAGGACCCATCTTATTCTGTCTACAATGGCATAATAGCCTAATGTTGGGCCTTAGCCTCTCCTTTGTTGGGAATTACTAGACCAATTTCATTTTAGTCAAACCGATTTCCCTACAGATGTCACAAATGGATAGGAGATACTTTTAAAATTTTATAAAACAATGGCAGTTCCAACACTACTATATGGATCAGAACACTGGGTCTTAATCAAGAACTAGGAAAGTAGAATAGAAAGTTCAGAAATTAAGGTTTTGAGAGGTGTAGCTGGCTATACTATAGCACTATGGAAAAAACACTATGAGGTTTAATTTAAGAATTAAATTAATGTTTTTATTACCTCACCTCATATCCTTTTTCTTCTAGACTGCAGTTTCAGAGCTTATCTCCATCATCAGTAGCCTAAAATTTGACGAAAGTTTTGATGTCTTGGTTTAACCCCCCAAGTTTGTATTGAAATCCAGTGTTGAGGTTATGTGTCTGTCCGCCATCTTTGTTCCCTCTTGACTTGAGTCGTCACTTATTTATTTAACTTTCACAGGGAAAAAACACTATGAGGTTTAATTTAATTCTTAAAATTTAATATATTCAAGTTATTAGTTGGATTGCACAATACAAAGATGAATGGATGGATCACATCAATAGAATGGATAACAATTGAATCCTCTAAGAGATTCTTCACTACAGGCAACTAGGATGAAGAAATTTAGAAAGACCCTGGGCATAAATGATGGACAGACCAATTCTATCATGAGATCAGAACAGACCTTAAGGCCTAATCCTTGATAATGATGACAATATCATTAATGGTATGCAATGAGACATCTAGTAGCCAACTAAGGTATTATTAGGATGTTGATCAGTAAATTTTGCTTAGAGACCTCTTTTTAGTCAGGCTTAAGGTTCTTTTACAAGCCTGAAAATTTTCAGACTTTGGGACACATGGATTTCCTCAAAGAGGATTTGCACTTAGATTTTTTCCATTCTTAAAAGAATCCAGGCCCGCGCTGTAGCCGAGCGGTTAAGGTAGGAAGCCTTGGCGCAGAGCTACGGGACTTGCGCTGGTTCGAGTCTCCATGGGGGAAGAAATTTTCTCATGGTATTTCGGCCAGTACGGGACCGGTGCCTACCCAGCATCGTGAGGCAATTGGGTAGCTACAATAAGTAGCGGCTCCAGGTTGAGGAACCAGCTATAACGGCTGGGGGACTCGACATGCTAACCACATGTCACCCCTACACTGGCTGTTGATCATCTACCTCTGTGATTGACACATGTGGATGTGAAGGGCCAGCAGCCAGCTGGTAAAAGGGCAACCACTGAAAAGTGGAAAGACCCTCAATCGGAAAAGAATCCATCGACCTTGGTCGGATTTGAACTTGCATCCCTCAGGATCAGGGCAAAGAACTTAACCACTAATCCCCCGTGGTTGATCACATCTTATTCTACTGTCTTTTATTTCATCCTGCACTCAAGATTTCTCTTATTTCTGTGTTCAGAATTTTACAATAGAACTATCATAATTCTAATTACATCAAAACTAACTACAAAAAGATTATTTTATTTAAAATAATAATTATTATAAAATAATTCTTACAAAATTAACAAAAAATAAATCAAGTTATATTGAATTGCACAATGTCTTTCCTAGTTTTTGGTAACATAGTTTGTAAATATTTCATCTATATAATATATTTCTCTTATTTCTGTGTTCAGAATTTTATCTTTTTTAGTTTTTTCTCTTATTTGTGTGTTCAGAATTTTGTCTTTCCTAGGTTTTTGGTAACATAGTTCGTAAACATTTCATCTTTGTAATATATTTCTCTTATTTCTGTGTTCAGAATTTTGTCTTAACTAGTTTTTAGTAACATAGTTCATAAACATTTCATCTATGTAATATACTTTTTAATATTTTAGGGGTCAGACTGCACTTCACAAGGCTGCAGCTCACAAACGCAGAAGCATCTGCTGCATGTTGGTAGCAGGTGGTGCTTCTCTTACCATCACCGATCATCAGGGTAACACACCTCGCCATCTTGCAATCAATGCCGATGACCATGAGCTAGCTGCATACTTTGAAAGTGAGTTTATATAAAATTCAGAGTGAAGACTTATTCATTTAAACATGTCCACCATTCTGGCTCAGGTGGTAGCATCCCTGCTTTCTGACTAGCAGGCCAGGGTTCCATACCCAGCAGGGTTGAAAATTTTAATTCTGAAATTCATTATCATCATCATCATCATCCATACAAGTATTAGGCCATATGGCCTGTAACAGTCTCAAAGATAAAAAAATCATTACCATAGCTTTGAATTAAGAAACTAAGTTTGATAAACCCAAAGTGCCTTCACATACAGAAAAGGTCAAGAATACTAACCTGCCTCAAATGAAATATTTAATCTATCAACCTAATTAAATATATATGTAGAAAATAACACTATGAGGTTTCTTTTAATTATTAATGAGTTATATATTTTGACTCAAGAAATATGAGGTGAGTCAAAATATACAACTCATTAACCCATCCATCCAATGGCTGATTGGCTCAAATTTGAGCTTTGACCTCCCTTAACTTCTGCCTCCAATCATTTCTATTTTGCGCAGCAAGCCTCCAGTTGCGACACTTAAGTAGGTTTGCAGCATCTTCCTTAATACCATCCTCCCATCATTTTTTCAGTCTTCCAACTCGTCTATTCCCCATAAAACTTGCTGTAAGCACCTTAATTATATTATTTTTAGTCTGGACATCTTACCTCAATATTAATGTTGATTTGTTCTTGAACATGTTTCAAAACAATTCTGTTTTATCGTCAGCTTTCCCAGGCTCACCTTTTTCGGTGCTTGGTCTGTTGAGAGCCTTTGTACATGGCCAGCCCATTCTAATTTCTTTAACTTAATAAAATTGACAAGGTCAGGTTCATTGTATTTGCCATACAGTATTTTGTTGTATCGTATTCTCCACTGACCATTAATACTTATTGGTCCAAATATTTTCCTGAGTACTTTTTTTTTCAAAATTATTTAGGGCTACCTCTGAACTCATTATCCCATTTGCCTCAAAAGATGAGGTAGGCTCACCGGCAGTTAATTGGCCTTCAACTCAGAAGACAAGGTACACTCGCTTAACTCTCCTATTATATATTTTGCAATATTTTGTGCATCCCTTGACAGGGTAGTCTTTTGTTAACATTTATGAATAGTAAAGGAATGTAATTTTATCTTCACCCTTATTGTGATTTTAAGTACTGTTATATAATGGTAAAATCAAATGTTTCTTTGGAATGATTGGAAAGCATTAGCTCAGGATAGGGATGTATGGAGAGCTTATGTCCGTGCGGCCATGAACCTATGGGTTCAATAGTGCCAATGAGTAAGTATCAAATTTTTTTTTTTTAATACACAAGTGATCTTCTTGGTGATGTAATATTAAAATATATATGTAGTCAATATGCCCATTTCACCAATTAATGTTTTAAAATGGTCAACAAGTTTCTACAGCCAAGCTGTCATTCTCAAGACCAGATATTGACTGTCAATATCTGGTCTTGAGAATGACAGCTTGGCTGTAGAAACTTGTTGACCATTTTAAAACATTAATTGGTGAAATGGGCATATTGACTACATATATATTTTAAGTATCAAATGTTTCTTACCTCTCCTCATACAAATCTTCTAAGTAGATCGCGATTTCAAGATCATAATGGTCTCACCTTCAGTACTTTTTTGTCACCAAAAAAGTACTGGAGATGAGACAGTTATGGTCTCGAAATCGCGATCCACTTAGAAGATTTGTATGAGGAGAGATAAGAAACATTTGATTTTACCATAAATTAAACCTCATAGTGATTAATTCCTGTAAAAGTTAATAGACTGTTATAGTTTGTTTGTTTTGAATGTCTGAAAATAGACAATATAATTTACGGTGACTTAAATCGGGTTTCTGGGAAAATGCACTGAGCATTTAAACCTGAAGCGAATGGGTTAATAACCAAATTAATACTATTTTCATTTATACTAATCCCAATTTCCCTTCCAGCACTTTTTTGGATTTCCTAGTGATCTTCTGTCTTGAGGATAGTAACAAAGCATAGCTTTTGGAATTCCATGAGATGGCATTTTTGAAGATGGGCTTTCCAGTTGTTCTGGTAGTTTTGTATATAATGGAGAATGGGTTCTACACCCAAGTCTGCCATAATTTCCTCATTTCTTTTATAGTTCAACTTTGTATAGCCTGCTGTACAGTGCATAAATCAAATCTCATTTGCTTGCTGTTATTGAGTACTGGTGGTATAACAATATATAGGATCGTAACAGGCCTTGGCCTAATACTTGGAAAGAAGAAGAAGAAGAAGGTATAACAATATTACCCTAATGTAGAGGAAATGCTACATTAGTGGGAACCTTACAATGATAACCCTCTGGGCCAGCAATCCATTGGGTGAAAATTTTACATTTGCTTTCAAGTCTCAAATCAAACCTGAAATTCATTAAATTAAATTAATTGTAAAATTTTCAATCTTGGTACGAGGAAGTATGTGGTGTGCAATTTTTAATCACCAGATTCCTGCATTAAATTTCAAACCATTTTTCAGTACATGTGTTGAGAAAGCATATGGTACTGTTGATAGATGTTAAGCCCAGCGGACTCCTTGGTGCTTTTCACAGGGTTAGGCCTTGTGCTGGCACCAAATTTCACCTTCTCCCTTCTCTTCATCATCATTCCTCATACAACATACCTTACATAAAACACTTCTCTCTTTACACAATACAATAATACATCATGTACATTAAGTGGTCTGCTGAAATGGTGTTTAAATTGAAACTAGACTGTCTACCCAGCACAGAACCTAAAGCATGAAAAGTGCACTGGGTGGCATTAGAACGCATTAGAATGCGGGACCATACCAGAAAAATGGAGACACTCAACAATCAAAATCCTTTACAAAGGCAAAGGCCCTACATCATCACCAGATGCTTACAGAGGCATAGCACTGGAAAATTCATTATTCAAAATCTTCTCAAAGATTCTGACGAAGAGGCTATACGACCTTGCAGACAACGCGATCCCAGAGGAACAATTCGGCTTTAGGAAGGGAAGAGCCACCATACATGCCATAAACAACCTGTTGACAGACATCCAAGAATCACTCAGACACCCCAAAGGTAAACTGTACACAATATTTATCGACTTCACAAAAGCGTTTGATCTACTTGACAGACAGATCATAATGAAGAAGCTCGAAAGGATAAGTGGAGACAACTATTTGTCACGCATCATCAGATGTATTATGGCAGTAAATAAAGTGACCATAAACGATAACGTAACGACATCGGCTCCTATAATACAAACAAATGGAGTTCTCCAAGGCGACCCAATAAGTCCTCTGCTATTCAACATCACAACTGCAGACATCGCACATGCTTTAAAGATGGCAAACAGTAAAGCTACCATATACATGTACGCAGATGATATGGTCCTATGCGCGACAAAGCACAGAGATCTACAGGAAAGTTTCAACACCCTCATAACATGGACAGAAGAAAACGGGCTCCACATAAAATAAAACAAGACAATGCAGATGGTCTTCAGAAAGGGAGGAAGAGTCTCAACACACGAAATGGTGTACTATGGACAAGATCCACTAAAACAAACAAGTCATTACAAATATCTTGGAGTAACCTTCCAAACAACGGGCACATGTTTCAGCAAACATATAACTGAAAAAAGCTATTGCAGCCATAAGAGGCATCAACGACATAAAATACATAAACAGACTGTCACTAGATACAGCAAAAACAGCTATTCACCGCAAAGATTATTCCAATACTCGTCTATGGCCTGCAAATAATATGGAAATACCAAAGAAAAGATAAATCTAAAGCAACTTGAAAAAGTAAAAGCCACTTTCCTAAAAAGAGTTCTCGGTGTATCAAAAAATACTCCATCTCGACTTGTATATGAACTGGCACGGGGACCATTTCTAATAGAAGAGCTAAGGATATCGCTACAGCTACCGGCAACAATTCATTATGACGAGCTTCTAGCGGAAAGAGTGAGGAAAAGAAGCGAGATTGATTTCGGACTTCTACGCCACAGAAGCAATGATAAATCGAACGTGGGCGAACCCTGACCAACCACAGCGGCATGTACTTACTCGATTCTCTATACATGGCTTTCATCACGAGATATGCAAAAAACCAGGATTTCACCAAGCGGACGAATATTGTGTGTGTTCTCTGTGTGGATGTAAATGCAGCCAATACCATTTAGAACTGTGTACGAAAAGGACAAAAAGCTTAAACGCTTACAGCAAGAGAGTATTTTAATGCACATTTGTGCGCAATTCTACTATTATTATTAGAACACACACTGTATAATGAAGAAGTAATTCTTTTCCCATGTTGTGGCGATGTTTTGAAGCAGCTAACTCTCTTCATGCCCGATGTTGTAGTAACATTTTGAAGAAGGATTTGTGTCCCAAAAAGAATTACTGGTTCAGGATAGGTTTGATTTTCGGTAGAGCCGGATTCTCTTCTCAAGGTCGGAAGTTGGTACACTGGATAGGAAAACACTTTAAAAATCACTAAAAAACTGTTTCTTTTAGAAATAATTTCACATTTATTCACTTTGTAGGTTCCCAGCAGATTAAGTAAATGTAGGTGGTATTATTCTTCACCGTCAATTAAAATTAAATTATTTTATTTTCTGAATCAACTATTCTTCTTGTATTAAATATCACATTTTATCAGGAGAACTCTTATTGCTTCAATGTTTGTTGAAAGTTGTATGCAGAATGACTAGTGCAATTCATTTTTAATTTTAAAGAACATTATTACCTCACATGATGTTAAGTTTAAATTCTATTGGTTAATAGTTCATTAAATACAAGGTTTAAATTTGATTTGTTAAATCAAAAAGTTAATTGTTTTACCATAAAATCAGAGTTTAGTATACTTTTATTTAAAAATATGAAGTTAAGCAGGTGTTCTTATTACAGTTATAACAGAAAGCTTTATAATTCTGACAACAATGACTTAAAACAATTTTAAAAGCATTATTAAGAAAGACTGTTATGTAATACAATTTCTTTAATTGTTACTGAGACATTTTTATTCAGTAATGAACAATGAATTATTTAGATTTTTTCTTTATTTAAGTTATATTTAAATATTAAAAGAATTTTAAAATATAAAATTATTAACTTAAACTTTCATATTTATTATGATATTAAACTCCTGCTATAATAAACATTTAGCATTTTAATAAATTAGTAAATTAATTTTAAACAAACTGTATTAAAAAATAAATGAATAATAAATACAATTGAAAACAAGAGTGAAAGAATATCTTAGAAATGTCAAAAATGGTGAAGTAGAAAAGTCAGCAGTAGCTGCTCATGCTTGGTCCGAAAAACATGTTGTTGTTGTTTTCAAATGCTGGGCCTTGGCTACGAAGCCATTAGCGTTCTTACTCTCCAATATTTCTCTATGGTGGATCCAACAGATAATACTTCACAGGTTTGTAGATGTTCTTCATTCATTTCTTCATCTTTGTTGCATAGAGGACAATTTGGATTTGTGAAGATTCCTATTTTATACAAATATTTGGTCAAATATGTAAGCAGTCTAAGGGTCGTATGCAAATACATTACTCTCTACTCAAATTACTTCCAATCACTGGTGAGCTGAGATCGAATTAACGGCCGCCTTAAC
Organism: Diploptera punctata; assembly: GCA_030220185.1. Lineage (NCBI taxonomy): Eukaryota > Metazoa > Arthropoda > Insecta > Blattodea > Blaberidae > Diploptera > Diploptera punctata. The sequence continues at coordinate 1,204,786 of JASPKZ010010677.1, read as the reverse complement.
CGGTCATGCATGAATGTTGACGTTTTCGTAATATTGACAACGAATTACCCAGAATTCTCAGCGATAAAACCACTTCCGTTATTTTCGTCTGCTATAGAGGAATGCATTTATGCTTGCATCCCGCAAATAATACCGTATACAAACACGTCTGCGACGCGCAATATTACGCCGATTCTCCTGTTCTTCCAGTTGAATTCTTTGGTAGACTCTATCAAATTCCTCTTCACCGCGTATACATGATCGAAGTCTTCAAGGTCCGACATCTTGGATAAGTTTCAAACTACATCGGTTACCATCGGTTCCCTTCGGGATTTTCACATAAGTTTATATCTTGAGCTACGATCTTAAGGTACCTTGTCAGGTAGCTTACAATTATTACCGCGTGAATAGATTTCTGAGTAAGAAAAATGTGTTTAAATAAAACTTTATCAGCAGAGAACGCCTTTTACTGTCTAATGCGTTCAAACATTCGACCCTAAATTTTGCTACTGTAGTTTTATGTGGAATTTCTGGAATAATATCTGGCTTCTTTACTAAAATATTCCATTTTTTGTCTTTGGCTTTATTACATAGGTCTTGGTTTTGTTTGAATTTATATTTGTTTGTAATTATTGTTTATATAGCTGCGAAAGGTAAGCTTTTAGTAGTATTCTGAATTAAATTGGAGCTTTTTTTGGCAAGAAAATCAGCAGTGTCATTTCCAGCAATTCCACAGGTATCCATTGCAATTGAATTCTTTTCTGTAGTTTTTGGAGTTGTTGAATCATTTTGTAGCACTCTTTAATTTGTATTGACTTCATTTTGCATGAATTTATTGTATATATTGCTGCCTTAGAATCAGAGAGTATGACAGCATTTTGAAATTTATTTATTCTGTATAGTAATTGTTGGAGTGAAATATGAATAGCCGTTACTTCCACATCAAAATTTGTTGTATGATATCCTGCTGGTTGATAAAATGAAAATAATGTACATGTAATTCCTGATCCTGAATTGTTAGCAATAGTGGATCCATCTGTGTAGACATGTAACCATTCTTCTGGTGGATATCTCTTATTCACAGCTTCTAACACTAGAGCTTTTAGTACAGGTGTGGGAGTTTCAGATTTTGTAACTGGTTCTTCTAGATTTAGCTGAATGTTAATTGGTTGAAAAGTAAGAGGGTTTTCTCTGATCAAAATATTTTCTTTGGATTTAGGAAGATTCAAATCTGTTTTTATTTCCATTACTTTGGACAAGAAACTTGTTTGTGTTTTCAACTTTGTTGGTTGTAACTGTCTTTTTTCCCATTTTGATGTTATTAACCGTAACATTTTTTCATGTTGTGTTATTGCCTGTTTCTCTAAAGTTAGACATATTGGAGGGTTCTGAGTTAGTGCTTGCATTGCTGTGATTGGAGTTGATTTTGCTGCGCCGGTTATAAGCCGTAAAGCCTGATTTTAGCATACTTCTAGGCGATTCAGGTTAGAGTTATTTGCTGTGATTATTACCTCCTCATTGTATAGAAGTATTAGCTTGATTTAATTGAATCAAAGGCCGGTCTAATTAAACAGATAGAAAAACAAAAGGAATTCATGGTTTGGGAGAAAATCCACATTCAAAAAACAGGAAAGAAATACTTATAAATTTCGAAATTCCTGCGGATTCTGACTGGATCCAGAGGTTTATCGGTCCACCAACAGAGGGAAGAGGAAGTGGTTCTTCTGATCGATATAACATCAGTCAATGAGAGGGTACTGAAGATGAAGCTGCCAAGGCTTCAAAACCGCGGTCTGCATAGAAGACTGGATATGAGGTGAGGTATGAAGCATTTAATTTAATCTTAAATTAAACCTCATAGTGATTTTTTCCTAAAAATTTCAATAAAATGTGTATTAAACCAGGTTAAATTTTTTAAACTAATTTGTCATAAATAATTTTTCCAATTAGGAGGAAAATAAGTGCCCTTCCAGGCAGAACATTTGTTAGAAAATATTTGGGTTAATATTATACATTTATTTATATCTGTTTATGAGCTGTTACTTTCTGTACACTAACAAATTCTGTTTTTGGACACTGTTGGGTAAAACACTTATGTACTCAACGTATGATGAACAATAGGTGTATTATATTTGAAGAGAAAAATTTTCGCCTAGACCGTGACTCGAACCCAGGACCTTTGGCTTGCCGGGCCAAATTCTCTACCAACTGAGCTACCGAGGCGATTTACGATATAGATGCAAATTTTTCTCTTATATACGTTGTAATTCTCTCTCGCCAAATGCTTTTGAAACCATTGCTTCTATCTTTGCAAATGGCGGCTTCTTAGTTAAAAAGACATTTATTGGGAATTTAACATTACTTTATAAAGCTAGTAAGGTTTCTAATGATGTTTTTATTATTGATTTAACATTTCTCAATGAAAGATAAATTATATTTGAAGAGAAAAATTTTCGCCTAGACCAAGACTCGAACCCGGGACCTTTGGCTTGCCGGGCCAAATGCTCTACCAACTGAGCTACCGAGGTGAGTTATGATACAGATGCAAATTTTTTTCTTATATACGTTGTAATTCCCTCTCGCCATTGAGAAATGTTAAATCAATAAGTAAAAAACATCCACACAGAAGCCTTACTAGCTTTATAAAGTAATGTTAAAATTCCCAAGACATGTCTTGTTAACTAAGAAGCCGGCATTTGCAAAGCTAGACACAATGGTTTCAAAAAGTAAGTATGCGGCGAGAGGGAATTACCCACACTATGATAAGAGCAAAATTGTGCATCTATATCGTAACTCGCCTCGGTAGCTCAGTTGGTAGAGCATTTGGCCCAGCAAGCCAAAGGTCCCGGGTTCGAGTCTCGGTCTAGGCGAAAATTTTTCTCTTCAAATATAATTTATTTTTCATTGAGAAATGTTAAATCAATAATAAAAACATCAATAGGTGTATTACTGATACTACTTATATTAACAGAATTGTGCATAAAAACTCAAATTGTAGTAAAAAAATAGATAGAAGTATGAAATGGGAGAGAAATTTCAAGCTAGGTTTCAACACGCAATGGTCGACAGTTCCTTTGTAAGATGAACGTAATTTGCTAGTAGGGAACTTCATTTAGGTAAAATTTTATCACTCACCTCATATTTTTCTTCTTTTTTTAATTTAAACTAGTTTTGGAACTTTACACATCCGTTCCATCCCCAGTACCCGTGCAACCATTGTTCTGTCATCTTAACCGTTGTTCTATCGTCTTGACCTCTTCAAGATGACAGAACAACAGTCACTGAGTGTGCTATTTGTATCGTCATTTGAATGGTATAATGGACAGCACACACGTATGGAGAACGAGAGGTCCACAGTTCAAATCCCGGTTCAAATGTTAATTTTTCTTTCTTAAATTCCAGTTTTCTGTTTATTTTCATCCAGTTTTCTTTAGGTGAAAAGGTGTTCCTTGCTTAGAATCACATCATAGTTGTCACAGAGTGGGCAGCAATCTCTCCATTGTCAATTTCATCGGTATTCCTCAAGGCAGTCATGTCTTAGCTGCAACTGAGTTACTCCAATTTTTCTAGATTTCAATACCAAAGTTTTATATTTATGCAAATCTTCATAAACGTTTCCCTTCATGAACTCTCTTATTCTTTCTTGTTCCTGATGTATCAACTGCTTTTAAATTAGTTTAAGTTTGGATGGTAGTTCTAGTTTAGAATCTGGTTTCATCTTTTTTGCTAGACTATAATTTTCCTTGCAAGCCGATGTGTCCAGGTATCTATTGAAGTACTATTTCTTAATTTCTATTTTTGACTGCTCTGTATAGTTTCCTTATATCCTGTACTTTTGAAGTATTGTTGGACAATTTCTTTTCTCATATTTTTGCCTTTATTAATTTATATTTTTGATTTAATGTATTTTACATTAATATATTTGAATTGGATGTAATCTACTTTTTCATTTAAGCAATTATTTCTAGACAGGTCTGAACTTGTCTCAATGACATCGTAATTGTATAAAAAATACTGTGTCATTCTCTATTTTGCATTACTTCTAGATTGATATTTTGCTATTGGCTGTCCTTTAATTTATAAGTTTATTATTATTGGTAGTAGGTCAAAGATATGACCAATTATAGAAATAATTTTTAAATCCTTCTAGAAGTTTCCTAATTACTCTATGCTAACATATGGCTTTGGTGCTAAACAGAGCGTCACTTGCTAGTCTGTCATCATGTGGAACGGTCATGACGCAATGGCTTGTCTGCCAAGTAATTGGTGTACCTAAATTAATATTCAAATTTAATAACAGGCACTTTAAATAGGCATCGTAATGTAAAAAAGTATTCAATATAAAAGTAAAGTGTTTCTACAAGAATCATCATCTTCAAGGTATGGGCCTATTGGCCCGTTCCGCTCCCCTATGCACAATATGCTACAGGTCGTCCTTCCAAAGTCATTTTGGTATTCCAACATTTCTTCAGCCTTGAGGTTTATAATGAAGCATTTGTTTTGACTATCTAACTCATGCCACAAATGGGAGTTAATGACCAATCACATTTCAATGATTTTTTATTTACAACCAAGCACAGTCATGTTTCGCCTTGAATTTATCAACTAAAGTATATCATATTAAAGAGAGCACTTCCTTTTTAACATTCTGAATAGGTCATAGCATTATTTTGCAGTCACTGACTCCCTAAAAAATACGGCTTCCAGATTGTATATATAGTGCATGAATGTCAGCTCATAGTGCATGCGGGAGATAATATTAAAACATTTGTAGCAATTGATTACGAATTATTTTCCAGGAAATAACATTGCAGAAAAATATAATTGACATATTTACATCATAGGACATCAGAAATTAATTAATACCTTTAAAGTAGTAGTAGTAGTAGGCTCTTGATTTGTCATCATTCACTTAATATAATGATGTTGGTTATAAATTTCTCCACTAGGGTGCATTCTTACAATATTGTGGTCCTTTGGCAATAAATAATATGATCTGGTTGCAGTGATAAACAAAAGAAGCAAATGAAGCGTACCAATCGTTTCTCATTTGTTTTCATACATCGCCATTTACATTAAATATGTAAATATTTTAAAATAACTATAGTTAAATAATGATTTGTGAGTTAAACAGCTTAATTTTATTTGTTAAATAGTCTTAACAAATGCCACTCTTGATTTCCAAATTCTCTAGATAAATTGATAATTTGGAAATCACTCGTGGCATTACTTATGATAAATGATTATTTGGCATTCTTTGTACATGTTCAAACCAATTACATTTATTTCTGTATATCCTCTCGTTTCTACAAGAATTTATGTGAAAATTGAAATAAATTGTTTTCTATATATATAAAGAGTTTTTATTGTGTAGTAATTAAATTAACGTAGTTTGCTCTTTACTTCAAGAAATCCTGCACACCTTTATAAATAAAGTTAATTCTATGTAAGGTGAACTTCATATAAGGCCAGACAATCTTGATACCTGTAGTTTTGGATTTTCTGTAGGGATGCTCTTGAGTGTGAGAGTATAACTTTTTTTTTTCTGTACAGGAGATTTTCTAGGGTAGGTTTTTTGGCTGAAATTTTCCCATAAAATGATTAGCAAAATGCACTATAATATATTGTTTCACTGTAGAAACTGATTGTATTTTTTTTTACAGGTCAAGAACATTTCCAGTTAGTGTCAGAAGATTTGGAAACTGTCGTTTGAAAGTTTTTATCAAAATATTGTCGTGGACAATATTCAACAAATGTATTGTTTTTCCTAGTTTTAAAGACTGTACGTGAACAGGAGGACCAATGACATTTGCATTGTTGGAGATATAAACACAACGGATTAAGAGATTCTTGCATATTCAGCATTACCTTGTTACATCTGTGAATCTAATAGTAATAATAGTTCCAGTGCTGGTCTCTGAAAAGAAAATAAAAGACTGTCTTCTTTAAACTGAGGTATAATGACATAAAAGTTTAAGACATTTGGAATGTATGATTGGGCTGTGCATTATACCGAATTACTGCTCCAGTATTGGTCTGACGTGTTCATATTATCCAAATGTAAGACAGTTAAAAATTTCAGTATAAAATAAAAAAATCACAACAGTGGCCAGTTTAGGAAAAAAAGCCAATATAGGTCAGAAGTATATTTTTGTCCAAGACTTATCAATTTACTACATTGAAATGTAGAAATGACCAATTTTCCCTTCACATAACTTATTAATGAGACTCTTGGGAACAAAAAAAAATTGTAAAAAAGTAATATATGCTTCAATATTTACAGTTTTATTTGGAGTGTTAGAACACTATTTTTATCATATCTTCATAGAAGTTGATCTGTAGATAATAATTAGAATTATTCTAATATTATTATTATTTTTTAAATATTTGAACAGTATTCCCAATTGCTTTTAATTTAATTAAAGTATTTTGATAGTATGAAAGGAACTGGCAATGATAATGAAGTGTAAATGTTTTTTAAAATTTAAAAATATGCCTTTTTATTCATTGTACGATATTCAAACTAAATCTCCATAATATTTAAGTGTGCAGTTTACAAACAAGCAAGTCTTGAAGATTTGAGTTTGAGCTGTTCAGCGACTGCAAGATAACGTATAAATGTTTCGTGTTAAAGTATGTTTTGCAATAAAAATCCAAAATAATATTGTTACTATATAATTAGACTGGCAAAAGCAAGTATTAATCATTACTATTATCCATTTACTGGACTATATAATAATCGTCGATGAAATATCTATAATAGATCTCTTGAAAAGTTATTACTAGTGTTAAAAGTTTGGTTATGTTTCTTTAACTAAATAGTTTTAGTAATTATTAAATAAAATGCAATATTAAGTTAATGTTAAATGATTTATGTTTAACAATTACATCTTTTGAGAATTATTGTTTTACATATAATCACATTAAATTTCAGTCCTGATTTTCAGAATTTTATTAGTTAACTATCTATTAGAAATTTAATGATTGAATAAAATATGCATTAAATAATTTTACTAGTGATGAGGATAGCAGATTAGGTTTGGACAATCTGATATTTCTCAGTCACTTCTTAAAGTATAAACTCTCTGATATTAGCTAGATTTTATATTAATCTGTTCAAAAGGCAATAATATATTTATTTCACCTCTGTATCAGTATTAAATTTTCTTTTTTCTTCCCTGATTGAAATTAATTTCTCCTTGTTGAAAACTCTTCCTATGGAATTATATTACATCTACCTCTCTCAATCATGAAGTAAAAGAAAAAAAAAATTCAAGTTTCGCGTGAAAAGTTTTATATTTAAATTAAATGTTTCACTAAATTTGTTTTTTGAATTTATATAGAACTGCAGTATACTTATTTCTTCAAATCTGGCAGTGTGTTATGATGAAATTAATAATTACTTTTATAAAATAATTTTGTATTCTCTTCTCGGGTTGTCTCTGATTATAGATACATGTGTGAGTTGTAAGTGACAGTCAATAAACTGACAGTGTTATGGTACCTAGTTAAACTTGCCAGATCCTTGACTTTATGATATGTAGTTGAAATAGTTAAAACAGTATCTTCAATCGTAAACATTACAGTTGCAAGAATTGTAAGCTAATTTTCAAGCTGAAGTGATATACATATATATTACAATGTATTTATATTCTATTTTGCTTAGTATTATGATTAAGTAATATTTAATAATTGTAGTATTAGTTTTTTTGTTAAAGTTGGTGGATTTTTACCACCTTAATATTAGTGATATAATAGTTAAATAGCCTGTACATTTTTTTGTCAAAAAATAATTGACAAAGAAAAAAGTATACATTCCTGCGCACTAGAGTCAATATTATGGAGCAAAGATTGTGTGCCCCATTAAATTTCCCTATTGTTCTCTTTACTGTAAAGAGAAAAAATTAATGTTCACATGTATTATGACACCAAAAGCTTTTAAACTTAAGAGAGTATATATATATAATATAAATATCTATTTTTACCTTTTAATATAAGTATAGAAATCAGATACTATCATAGTTCTAAACAACAACTGATGGCCTTGCACTCCCTTCAAGAAATATGTAGGTAAAGCTTTTTTCTGTGAAATTATTTACTTTAATTATTATTTAATTAATTATTATCACCAGGGCTAGGATTTCTATATAAATACATATTTGTTTTTACATTAGTTAAAGTTAAAATTTCAAATTTCATTTTATGTTTATGAATTAAGGTATTTGAAGTGGTTTTTTGGATGCATTTGATTTTCCATATTTGAGATTATAGCACATATTACTTACATATTTCAGAAAATATCACATATATTTACATAAATGAACATTTTATTTTTAAAATATTCCATATTTTATGGTTTCAAAGTTATTCTTGTCAGATAATTGTTTAAAATTAATTTTATTAGCATCTGTATTTCAAAGCCAGATCCTTGAATTTCTATAGAATGATGAGAACAGGTTGAGTAGTATACACATTTTTTTCTCTTTTGCTGGGTCTCAGCTTTGGTCTTGTCAATCAATCCCCCTGTAATAATAGAATTTGTTATCCTGACCACAGCAGGCCTGGTTCAGGCAATTAGCAGAGGAGTGTTTGGGAATACTGTAGGTAGGTCACAGGGTTTAAAGATTCAGTAGTTCACAAACTATCAACAGTCATGTATGAGTTTCAGATGCATCAATTTCAAAATCTGATTTATATATTTGTTCAATCGGTATATTCAATAATCAAAATGCAACAATCATAAATCGTCATTTGTAAAATTACAATTGTATGTAAGTGATTTTCTGAGTGCACTATTAACAATTATAATTTTTTATAATGTCTGCCAGAAAAACTTTTGCATCATTTCTATAAACATTGTTAGTCTATATTTTAAGATTTAAATTAAAATTCTTTATAACTCATCTCATATCCAATCTAATTAAACCGGTTTCAAAACTTAGGTGGTTTCATCTTTACTAATATTTCGACCGATGTTATGTTGTTCAGGAGAACTGTTTCTTACTCCATCTGTTGTTGGACTGATGAATCTCTGAATCAAATCAAATTCCCCAGGAATTTCAAAATTCAAAACTTTTTCTTTATTTTTTTCTTAATGTGGATTTCCCCCCCCCCAAACCATTTTTTTCACATTAAAAAAAAAGACAGAAAAATTAATCAATTTTGAAATTGCTGGGGAATTTGATTTAATTCAGAAGTTAATCGGTCCACCAACAGATGGAGTAAGAAGCCATTCTTCTGAATAACATAACATCGGTCAAAATATTACTGAATATGAAACCACCTAGGTTTTGAAACTGGTTTAATTAGAAGACTGAATATGAGGTGAGGTATAAATAATTTTAATTTAAATCTTAAATTAAATCTCATAATGATTTTTCCTATAAAAGTTCAAGTCTATATTTTACTCCATATATATGTACATATTTAGCCATTTTTATTATATATAAATCCTAGCCCTGATAATTACTGTAGTAGTAATTTATCAAAATAAATGTGTTTCCCATATTGAAGATAGTTATGGGATTAACCCATGTGCCAAGTAGTTTCTTTGAAACCTTGCATCAATAGTAAATCACATTGCAGGTGAAATGTTTAGAATCAAACAATCCATTACATGTTGGGAATTTCTTGCTGTGCTGTAAAGAGATAAGAATGAATATTGTAAAATAGAAGGGAAAGGTTAGAAAAAGGGGGAAAAATGACTGCAATGTGTTATATCTTATTAATTTATTGTGTAAATATTTTTTATTGCTATTAAATATATCAAACTCATACATTCTCAATGCCTTGTAAGTTTATTGTGGATGTAAATTTACATGAATTCTTGCATAAAAAAAGGAACAAGGATAAGTTGCAAGATGTAAAATAAGTGTAATGTAGTATTTGATGATATGTTGTACTGTACCAGATATTACTGTTATTTTCAAATGAATCTCCATCTAACTGCCTTGAAAACTTTTTTAAGACTTCCTACTACTGTATGGACTGTAAATATAAAATGTAGGGTTTCATTAGATTTCTGTGCTCACCTGCTCAATCTTATCCTTATACTTTGTGATAAGTGGGCTCAGTTTGAGGCATGATGTATAGCTGAAAATTAAATTTCATACTTCTTTTTTAGATATTTAATTTTTCTTATTATGTTTTATTAGACTTGTGATCAACTCAGATGAAAAGTTGTCTGATAAATATGTGAAACAAGTGTATCATCTCTTTTAACTTTGAGCAATATCAACAAAATACTCATTTCACCACAAACAAATTCCTTGATGCTATTGGTTTAAGGAAAAAGAAAGTGATGCTGTTGTTTTCTGCATAACTGGTAGACAACCGACCATCCAAACTGACATCGAGACCAATATAGTCTAATACTTGATTAAAAAAATAATTTTTATGTTGGTATTATTCATTCTCTTTTGTAATATCCATTTTATTTTACATAATAAATTTATCCACTCAACAAATACATTAGGTCTATGTGATTACAGCAATCAAGTATTCGGTGTTGCCAACATAATAAATTGTTATATTAGTGGACCAGAGGCTATAAGATGGTAGTCCCATCACTGGTCTTGCCTTCCTTTGGTCAGCAACCAATCGAAGGGACTATTATTATGCTTTCAAGTCTTATACGAGAATTTCCCTCAAACGCTGGAGGGAAAATTTTCTATAGGATCGTAACAGGCCTTGGCCTAATACTTGGAAGGAAGAAGAAGAAGAAGAAATAATGCTTCCCAATAAACATTTATATCCAGTATTATAGTTCAGTTTAATTTCAATTTACAAAACGAGGAACCGTTCTTATGTAACCTATGATAAAAAATAGTTTTGATGGAACAAGGAATTGTCCCATGCCATAGCCGAATGGTTAAGGGGCAAGATGCCTTAACACAGAGTTATGGGACATGCACTGGTTTGGGGAAAGAAATTTCCCCATGGAATTTCAGCTAGTATGGGATCAGTACCCACTCAGCATCATGAGGAATTTGAGTAACTACAAAAAAAGCAGAAATACGAAAAAGAATAGAAAGTTGAACCAGATGTTATCATTTAATTAAAGGTTTGTTATGGAATCAGGGCACAGAGTAAAATGGGATGATTAAAATGGCATAGAATAATTGGTTAAAGCAATATGTTACAAGCTGAAAGGTCAAGGTTTCGAGTCCTGGGGGCTCAGGATGTTTAAACTGTCCCAAACATTCTGACAGTACAGTGGCCCTGGGGTCGACCCCACATCTAATGTAAATGAGTACAAGTCTCTTGTTCTGAGTGTAAATGTGGTCATCATGCAGGGCTGACAACCCGGCTGACATTTCATGCCGATTGTTTAAAAAGATGGGAGCCTTAACCTCCTACTACCCCAAGGGCCTCTTGAGGCCTGTAATGGGATCACTTTACCTTTTTCTTTATGGAATCAGGATCTACCACTGAATTGTAAAACAACAATGTATAGAATATACCTTAAACTATTATTATTTTATGGGGATGAAAAATTAATTTTAACAAAGAAAGATTTAAATAGAATACAGCTCTGTGGCGCAAGCAGTTAGATGCTTGCCTCTCACCACTGGGGCCCCGAGATCGACTCTCAGTCACTCCATATGGGTTTCATGGTGGACAAAACAAAGTTTGGGCAGGTGTTTCTAGGGGTTTCTCCCATTTTCCCCTGCCACAAATTTCATTCCACCATTTCTCCATACTCATCCCATCCATTTCGTTCATCCGCCCCTGTGACAGTGTGTCAGGAGTGGTAGGCTGGCACCGTTGTAGCTCTCATCCCTCGACTCGACCCTGAGTTGGACACAAGTTGATGTATAACAGAGACTGGACTTGAAATGTTTACCTCTGGTAAATCTTGATCGTAGATAGTGTTCAGGTGGTATTTATCCCCGTAACAAGAGATAGCAGGCTCATGTAGCCTTCATCTCCAAATTCAGCTCATCTGCTTGTTTAAGACTAGATTCAAAACATATTGTAGGATCGATGAAGAGACTGGAATTGTTGGATGTAAAAATCATATCAATAAGGTGTATTGCCACTCTCAGCTATCCCATGACCTCCCTCACAAGCTGTTTTGATTGAAGAGTTGCAGTGATGTGCCTAGTGATATCAAAGTTTCTCCAAAGAGGCAATATCTCAAGACATGGGCAAGAGTTTTAGGCTCGTTGGGGTAGTACATACAATGGTTATTGCCTTAGAATCTACCTGGTACAGCTCAAACTGTATATGCCTCCACTTTGATGGTATATCTCCATCCAGAAGACATTAGATTGGTCCTATTTCTGATTGAATGATTTGATAGAGCATATTCTTTATATAGAATAATGTCCTTTCCTTTATGTGGAATATATATATGATTTTTCAAAATCATGTTGCCTCATTTGTTCTCTGGCTTTCTGTACTATTATTGAAGAAATTTCATGGTGTTAGTTTCTATAAACAACCATAATGGAGTAAGAATTAAATTAATTTTTTTATTACCTCATCCTTTTTCTTCTAGACTGCAGTTTAGGAGCTTATCTCCATCATCAGTAGCCTCTGGTCGACTGGTGTTACCGGTATGTCGTTTCTTGGCAGTTTTCTTCTTCCTTCTATCGGTGGACCGATGAATCTCTGGATTTGGTCAAAATTTGCGGGAGTTTCGAAATTCATGAGTTTATCTTTCTTGTTTTTTTGGATGTGGATTTTTTCCCAGACCTTGAGTCCTTTCTGTTTTTCTGTGTGTTTGATTAGGCTAACTTTTGTATCGATTAAATGTCTTTCAGACCAAGCATGGGCTGCTACAGCTGACTTGTCCACTTCACCCTTTTTTTACATTTACTATGGAAACTGAAACTGAGAGACAAATTTCATTTTTGGATTTAAACCTAACAAGAAACAAAAAAAACAAGATAGAATTTGGAATATACAGAAAGAACACACATAAAGATAACTACATTAAGGCATCAGGATTCAACCATTTCACTCGCAAAGAAGCTGTATTCAATAGTTTAACACACAGATTGGTGAATGTACCCCTGAATAAAGAAAAATATGAAGAAGAAAAAGAATACATAATTAAAGTAGCAATAGAAAATGGTTATGAAGAAAGCATGGTATACAAGAAAATAAACAAGCTTAAAAGGCAAAAATTAATCAATGAAAGCACACTTAAAAAACAGACAGAAGAGAACATAAGATTCAAAAAATTCACTTACCATCCTTTAAAACACCACAAGTTCCAGAAAATTTTTAAAAAGTTTGACATACAATTGGCTCCAAAGAATGAAAACAGCCTAAACAAGATAATTAAAACCAACAAAAATGAAAAAAATTGAAGAATTATACAAATCAGGAATATATCATATCAAATGTAAGGATTGTGACAAAATCTATATAGGAAAAACAAAAATAAATTTAAAAACTAGATTGAAAGAACATTGTACAAATGTAAAAAAGAGTGAAGTGGACAAGTCGGCTGTAGCAGCCCATGCTTGGTCTGAAAAACATTTAATCGATACAAAAGCTAGCCTAATCAAACACACAGATAAACAGAAAGGACTCAAGGTCTGGGAAAAAATCCACATCCAAAAAAACAAGAAAGATAAACTCATGAATTTCGAAACTCCCACAAATTTTGATCTGGTCCAGAGGTTCATCGGTCCACCGATAGAAGGAAGAAGAAAACCGCCAAGAAACAACATAACACCGGTCGATGAGAGCCTACTGATGATGGAGGTATAGTTCCGAAACTACAGTCTAGAAGAATAAAGGATATGAGGTGAGGTATTAAAAATATTAATTCAATTCTTAAATTAAACCTCATAGAGTTTTTTCCCTGTGAAAGTTAAACAAAATTTAAATATTATTGAATGAGTAAAGTCTAAGTTGAAATCATTATTGCTTCCGTTAATTTTTCATATTACATATTGGATATTTAGTATCCCTGACATTTTGAAATTCTGTTGTCATTTTGAAGCTAAAAAGACTCATACTGGTCCTCAAGTCTATGTGTGATTTCTATCGAATATTGTGAAACCAAAAATTTATTTTGAGGTATGTACATACAATATTTTTATATACTGGTTTTATAAGTGGAAGTTTATAAATATGTAACACTGATTAATTTCTATTAGAAGTAAAGATGTCTATTCATGACTCAGACTGGGCCTGTGTGAACTTATGATGAAAGAATGAATGCTAAAAAAATAATTGATGCAATATTTTCAGAGATTGTATGTGCACTGATCTTGGTGATGGTATTTCCTATTGATATGGTTTGTCTAATTTGTTGAGGTTATGTATTGCAAAGAGTTACAGAACAGAATCAAGTTTGTGTAATGATAATAAATAGTATTATATAAAAAAGGAAAGGATACAGCGGGTATTTATGATAATGGCCCATATTTGAGTTCAAAGAATGAGAGTAATAGCATATTATACCATACAGTTTCTTGTCAGACCTTATGGCTAACTTTTACTACTGGTATAGTTAATGTTTAATGATACCGGTAATTGTCAATATTATCTTAGTTTATAAATAAATAATTTAATATATCTGTTTTTAAAATAGACATTTATTTAACATTAAAATACTTTTTGTTGTTTTCCCACTAGTAATAAAGTCATGAATGTGATTATGGCAGTAGCCCTATGTTCATACATAAACTATGTGCAGAACAGTTTAATCTGAAGCAAAGGTAAATAATTGGCATTTTCCTTAATAATAATTTATACACACACCAAATGAGGGACCATTATTGTTGTTTTTCTTCAGTGACATATCTGGAAATCTTAATAGTGATACCAGTTTGTTTTATTTAGAGCTCACAAGTATTTTTGAAATTATATTGGAAGAATATTTTATTGTACTGGTATATTGTGAGTAATTATTTGCAAAGACTGACTTTGCATGTTAATGTTAGTTTCTGTGGTAAAGTTCTAAATTTTAATTAAATCTTAATTATAATTTTTCTCATTATAAAAACCAACAAAAACCTATAATCTCAATTGATTTAATTGATATATAAAAACTCTATTACAAAACATAATGCTAATTTGCCAAGTCAATCAGAGAAAGATTAAAAAAAAAATCCACTAAGTTCTCTGATGCAGTATTTTAATGAAAGAAAGAGGGGATTCTATGTCAGAAATCAGTCAACATAGATTCAAATAAAAGAACCAAAAAAGGGCAAACATTATTATAACAGTATATGAATAATTATAATATCTCAGCAGTGTATATGTGTAGTTTTGCAAAAAAATCCAGAAAATGCCTGAAATATGAATGAGAAATTGACATAAAAATTACATAAAATGCACCAAATTATTTTTGGAATAATCTATTACTAGTTCTTTGCATAACAGAATAGTTAAATTATGAAAAACACACTAACAAAAAAAATGAAGATCTCCAAATACCTAATTAATCTAATCTACATTAATATTTAAAGAAGTGGCACTATGAGGTTTATTTTAATTAATAATTGAGTTAGAATTTAACAGCTCACCTCATAATTTGTAGATTTCTGGAAGACTTGTTTAAATATTTCTGTGTATCATCTTCAGATCCATCTAATTGTTGAATTGATGGTTGACAATCCTGTAGGTTGCTTCCCACTTCCTCTGGTAGCTAACAATGAACTTCCAAATTAAATCACCCCTAGGAATTTCAAAATAATTCTTTTATTTTTCTGGATGTGAATTTACTTCTAAACTGTGAGTTCCTTAGACTTATCTAACAAATTATTGAAACAGATAAGTCTAAGAAACTCAGAGTCTGGAAGAAAATTCACATCTAGAAAAATAAAAGAAGGATCATGACTTTTGAAATTCCCAGGGAAAAGGATTTAATTTGGAAATTTATCAGTCAGCCATCAGAGGGAGTAAGAAGCAACCTACAGGATCACCAACCACCAATTCAACAGTTAGATGGAGCTCAAGATGATACGCAGAAGTACTGAAACATGTCTTTCAGAAATCTACAATTATGAGGTGAGAAGTTAAATTCTAAGTCAATTATTAATCTAACCTACTAATATAATGTAACCAATCTAATTTAAGCAAACTTATCAAATAAACATATCTAATCTATATTTGAAGAGAAAAATTATACGCTCAGACTGGGGCTTGAACCCAGGACTTTTGGCTCTCTAGGCCAATGCTCTTTCTCTAAGCTATCTGAGCACTCCAATCTAAATGCAAATTTTTCTCTTACATACAGTATTAATTCCCGAGTGCCAAATGCTACTAAACCATTGCTTCGATTTTGCAAATGGCAGCTTCTTTATTAAGAAGACCTTTTATTGGGAATTTTACATTAGGTTATAAAGCCAGTATGGCCTCTTTCGATCTCTTTATTATTCATTTATTTATTTATTGTCATGAATATTTAAAAAAATTATCTAATCCAATCTGAATTAAGTTGTTGACAATTTGCTTGTAGCAGAAATGTGAATGAATATGTTGGCAATCACATTACAAGCATGAATGTTATCTGATAAGTATTCGATAACTATTAATATAGTTAGTAACTAGTGGTCCATTGCTTGCACAGACATAGAATAACCAAGAAAGTTTGAAAGTTCTAACATAAAATATCATCATCATCATCATCATCATAGTACATTCACGAATTTAGGCCATTTGTTGACCTGAAAATACAAAGAAATATAACAGATATATTTATAATGTCAATTGTTTTTTGAAAAATTAGTATACACCAATGTAAAAAGAAAGAAAAATGTCAAAAACTCATGTTATACTTCAGTGAAATGCCTTTTATAAGATTTTCTTCTATAATTTTTAGGGGACAATCTCTTTTAAAAGACCAGCAGTAATCTGTCATCATGTGACGGTCCCACTTACCCTGATTACCTTTCCTCCATTACTTTTAGATCCTGGTGAAAGCACTCTCCCTGTTCGTCACTATAATTTCCTAAATTATCCAGAAATCTATCCAGGTGAAGAAAGTGTAACTTTATACTCATATTTGCTCCCAGATTCTTGAAGCTTGTCAACATGTTTTACACAATTTCTTTATAATTTGGTGCTTTATAGTTACCTAGGAAATTTTCTACCACCAATACAAAACCCTTCCAAGCTTCACTTTCCAGAACAGTCATAACTTTGATAAAATTTGCATCTTTCATCAATTGCCAAATTTGAGGACCATCAAATATTCCGCCTTTTAACTTTTCCATACTGAGCTTAGGAAATTTTCTACAAATGTATTAGAAACATTCTCCTTCCTTGTCCAACGCTTTGACGAATTGTTTTATCATTTCCAGATGCACATCGTGAGTACTTTAATTTTGTCAAATAACTGAGATCACGGTTGATGTGCGGAGTGGGGATCACATGATGTTTGTATAAGCGAAGAAATGCACAAAAATCAAATCATGGCTGGAAACATAAATTTTATTAGTAACAAGTCATTTACTGTTTAAGATATAAGATATGCAAAAATCATAAAAACTAGAGCATATTCAATACTTTCATGAATATATTCGTAAACTGTGCACTTGAAAACATAGAAATTCACTGAGATATCCAGGGCAACAAAAAAAAATATTTTTTTGTAGAGCTGTGTAATTAATGCTATAAGAATTTCTGTTTATAAATTAAAGGATTTTAATAATTTATTGTGTACTTGTGCCAGTATACTTGCTGTTGCTCTCATCTTTATACTCATATTGACTGAAACCATTACAACTTTATTTATATAATTATTCCTTGTATTTCCTTACTATCTTGCTATTAAATACCAGTTTATTAATTCAGTAGTTATTGCTGAAAAATAATAATGTATTTGGTAAGAACACAAGGCATACATTTTAGAATCTATAAATTTACAATAAATTTGATGTTATTATCCTAAATTTAATATTTCTCACTGAATGACAAATTATATTTGAAGAGAAAAATTTACGCCCAAATTGAGGTTGAATCCAAGGTCTGTGGTTTTATACACTAGCACTCTTACCACCTGAGCTACTTAGGCTTCCAATCTAAATGTGAATTTTTCTCTTATTTTTATATTACTTATGTATAGGAGAAAAATGTGTTTTTTTTAATTGGAGGCCTAGGAAACTCAATTTATAAATAAGAGAACATTTTGCATTTAAATTGAAGGAGAAAAATTCTCATTTAAATTGGAGGCCTAGATAGCTCAGGAGATACAAAAAGGAAAGCTGAGTCAAGGAAAGAGTGGAGAATGCTGAGTTTGCAGTGAAAGACCTGCTCTTG
The DNA here is from genome assembly GCA_030220185.1 of Diploptera punctata. NCBI lineage: Eukaryota > Metazoa > Arthropoda > Insecta > Blattodea > Blaberidae > Diploptera > Diploptera punctata. Next base: position 1,186,579 of record JASPKZ010010677.1, on the reverse strand, counting down.
AGCAGAACACTATGAATGAAAGATAGCTCAGTTGGTAAAAGCACTGGTGTATAAACCCAGAGACCTTGCGTTCAAATCCCAGTCTTCTTCTCTTCTTCTTAAACTTAATTTGTAGGATTTTCATCCTGTTTATTTCCAAAATCACTCCTCGGAGGAAGACATATTGGATGTTCAAATTCCAATCTAGGCTAAATTTTTCGCTTCAAATATTACAATAAATTAATTGCCAATGTTATTTTTTTAAATTGCTTAAAAGATTTTTTAACCCTTAAATTGGTAAAACATTAATTTCTTTGATCATTTAAATGTGTCAGACCACAGTGAAAACAAAAACATGTATAACTGTAAGTTATTATTGTATATTACGTAATTTGGCACAAATTTAAGTAAGTTTTATTTATATTTGAAGAGAAATTGAAGTTTTATTTAATTATTTTTCTGTTGTTTTATTAAAAATATTAAATACATTAAACCAATATATCTTAAAGGAAACATTGCTAATTTAAGGGTTAATTTCAAACATTCAGTATTAATTTAACTGTATCTATGCTTCACACTTTTGTAGGAGTTATATATTGGTAAGTTTCGAAACTAGTAACAGAAAAAAGTTTAAATTTTAAGAAATTCAATCTGTCCTAAAGCAAGAAATAATTTTAAATAATAATAATTAATTAGTATTTAAAAGCTTAAACTATTGTACAAATTATATTTTCCATCTAGCTTTTTATCCATGTTGGCAGTTTAGATTGAAAACAAGTTTAACATTTTCCATTCCGGTAATAAAATTAATATGAGTAGAATATTGTCATCAGTACCGGTACCATTAATACGAGTAGAATATTGTTATCAGTACTGGTACCATTAATATCGGTAGTATATTATCAGTTCCAGTACCATTAATATGAATAGTATATTTTCATCAGTACTGGTACCATTAGAGAAAATAGAATTTCTTAATAACTTCACACTATACAAACATTTCCACTTTTCTTTATTTGATAGTATATTAGGGTGTCCTTATTTAGAGGGGCGGAATTAAAATGTCATCTGATTTCAATGCACATCCTCTCCAATTGCTTTCCTTTTTACCCAATTTGATAATATATCAAATTTCATTACATTAATGTTAATCCATGCCACCTGGATGTAAATTTATAAATACTCAAAAATAATTACTTACGAGCGATTTTTATTTATATTTATATTGTCTTAAACAAGAGAAATAAATCAATAAATATATTTGAATACATTAAATTAATGTTGGGAAGTAAACATTATGAGGTATAATCATTAAAATTCATCGGAGAACATTTTGTTTAAACAACTCACCTCATAGGATTTATGCTTCCATGATACCGCGGTTTCAAACACAGTCGTGTTCATCTTCAGCCATAACTCCGACTGACAAAATTCTTCAGCCGTCAACAGTTCTATTGTCGCCATCTTCAGTGCTGCCATCTATGGTTGAAGATGGCAGCAATAGAACAGTTGACGGCCGAAGAATTTTGTCAGTCGGAGTTACGGCTGAAGATGAACACGACTGTGTTTGAAACCGCGGTATCATGGAAGTATGATTCCTATGAGATGAGGTGAGTTGTTTAAACAAAATGTTCTCTGATGAATTTTAATATTTGAATACATCTCTTTTAATTAAATTAATTGTTAACATCATAAGTCATTATCATTACAGAGCAACATAATGTGCCTGTTCTAGTTCAATGCAGTACAGGTTACTCAACTTGAATTTCAATAAAATGGATTTAAGATTATTTCATATAACCAAAGGAAAATAAAAAAGAAGGTATATGGAATGTATACGAAAAACCAAAAATAAGAACCACCCTAATATGTATGTATGTATATACCCCATATGTCCCTCATGGAGACATGGGTGCTTTCCTAGCAGGAGTTTCTTGACCGGGCTAATTTAGATATGCTTATTTCCTTACAGATATCAGTGAGTGACATGAGATCAGCACATCAGCTCAATGAGAATAGGCAACGGAGATACTTTCAATAAAAATTACAATGGGAAGCAACACTATGAGGTAATTTACAATTTATATAAATTAATTGGATATTATTTTTACATCTCACCTCATAAAACTTCGTAATTTTCACTAGACCAGTTTCTGAAGGCATCCCTTCCATCCTCAGTCAAATTTCTGACCTCACCACTAACTTTCCAACTGTCATCCGGTGCAAGTTTGATGAACATTGAGATCAAATTTTGCTACCGAGGACTTCAAAATTCATGGATATATATTTGTTCTTCTGAATGAAGATTTGATCGAGTAAGATTTGGTCACAAGGTTCATCAAACTGGCACTAGAGGCAGTTGGAAATTTGGTGGTGATGGCAGAATTTCAACAATTGGAGCTTTGACTGAGGATGGAAAGGATGCCTTCAGAAACCAGTCCAGTAAAAATCATGGAGTTTTATGTTATGGAAGTGAAATTTAAAATTATTATCCGATTCATTTGTTTAAACTAAGGTATTACTTTGATGGGGAAGGTTGATTAAATTTTGCTGAGAGGCACTAAATTTAGGCTTGAGATTCTTTTAGTATTATTCAACAGGTTTTAATATAAACATCTTCCTGTGCACAATATTGATTGTATTCCTCCATTCATCTCTATCCTTCCACTCACCATCATGCAGTACCCTATCCTCCATAAAATTCATAATTTCTTCTATCCATGTCTTAGTTCTTCCTCTTCTTTTCCTCTCATTGGAACCCACTAAAAAATCTCCTGAGATTATTTTATGAATTTATTTTAAAATACAATAGGAAGTAACATTAAGAGGTTTGTTTAATAATTAAAATATTTGCTCTGTTCATTCTTACCTCAGCTGTAATCGCTGACGATGGGGCTAAGAAGCTCTGAAACATATGTTCGACAAAAACAACTCTAAGAGGTAAGAATGAACAGACCAAATGTTTTAATTATTCTTTTATGAACCCAACTTTAGACATGGGACCCTGACCTAAGTCCCTCCCAGAAGACTTGTTCCTTGGATTTTTTCATCCAGAAAAACATAAACCTTGGCCATGACCCTTGGGATTAGAGGCATTCACACTGTTTTCACAATCACAAAAAATCATTCTTTTTCTAAATCCTTCACTGTATATCACTTTATTGTTTATCCACATCTGCAGTTGCACTGAGATCTTGTTCATCACACCTTGCTTCACATACTGACTTCTAATTCACTTTGCTGGCGATCATTTACAACTAGCAGTGAAAGTTATGAAAAGATTGGTGCTCGCAAATCATTCATAGATCCTTCTCATTACTGTAGTATTGAGAAGCAATGGCCAGACCTTTTTTGGAAAGCTCCCAGCAGACATTCCCAACTCATGAGTCATGACCCATGAATCCCTTATACCATACCGTATTTAAGCGTGTATAAGCTGCATCCAAGTTTTTCGTTAATAAATTGGGAAAAAAATATTTGTCTTATATTTTTGCTAAGAAGCAGTGCAAAAGACAGAAGTAGGCCTACACCATTTTTAAATCTGGCAATGTTGTAAATTCCAAAGCTTCTTTTGCCGGCTATGTAACGGTACACTCGGGCTGCGGCTCAGTCATTAATACAAGGGTAAAAGGGATGGTCAGTTGGTAGGTACGGTATTCATAGCCATTCCTGTTTACTGTTTTAAACATGGGTCGGTGCAGAGCAAGTTATACCTCCAAATTCAAGCTACAAGTGGTGCACTATGCAGCAGAACATGGAAGTAGGACAGCAGGAAGAAAGTTTGATGTGGATGAAAAAAAATATGCAACAGTGGATCCAAACAAAACGTGCACTTGAAAACACATCACAACATCAACAATGTTTTCACGGAAAGAAAGCAAAATATCCACAGTTAGAAAGAGTTCTCCTGGATTACGTACGGAAAACATGGGCAGACGGATTTTCTGTATCCATTGAAATGATACAATTTGAAGGCCTTAAAATAGCCAAGAATATGGAAATCCCGTGCAAAAAATTCAAGGCAAGTTACGGCTGGGCAAGACGATTAATTTGGCAGCTTACATCAATAGCGCAGAAACTTCCCAATTTGTACCAGTTATCTAGTTATTTCATGTATAAGCCACACCCTAATTTTTTAAACTTTTATTTTAGGTAAAAAAGTGTGGCCTATAAATGCATAAATACGGTATAAGGCGTGTCTTGAAGAGTCTTGTTACACTCCATGAAATTCACAATACTTCACACTATCATTAGAATGACTATGTGTGATGTTAAATTCTGCTAGTGTTTCTATTTATATTATGATCTTGCAATGTGTTTTTTTACTGTTTTCAAGAATTTCAACTTTTCTGCCATGATGTGGGATTTGTAATTTTTATTTATAGCCTAAGTTTGATATTCACAAAATCCAAACTAAATTCCAGTTGCATTATAAACAAAGCAAATGTATGACTGCATTTTCATTGGTCAAATAATGGTTTTACCTTTGAGCATATAAGAAAATGTAGTTCTCTCTCTAATATTCAAAATAGAGAAAATAAAAATAAGAAAAGTATGTATTATCTAGCATATGTCCAGGCTTCATAGCATTTGGTGCACGGGAATTACAATATATATATAGAGAGAGAGAGAGAGATAGAGAGAAAGATTTGTGTTTATATTGGTACTTGCTCCAGTAGCTCAGTTGGTAGAGCACTTGGTCTAGAAAACCAAAGGTCCCGGGTTCAAGTCCCGGTCTGAGCGTATAATTTTTCTCTTCAAATATGATATATCCATCATTGAGATTTATAAAATGAATAATAAAAACATTGAAGCATTGTTTTATTTTTTCACATGCATAATGTAGAATACATTGGAATTTCAGTTGTTTCAAAATGGTCTCTTCTTTATAATTACAAGATATTGCAAAGGAAAGTATTTGAAAAGCAAAGAGAAACAAATTATTTCGAATATTTTAAAAAACATTTAGTGAAAAATAGCTCACATTAGCCATGAGTCAGCATGGAGAACAAATTCTGCTCATAATGAAATTGTAAATAATGGATATCTATTGACATCGTGGAAAAATGTAAACATCTGATTATGTAGACCCATATATATTTTTTTGTCATAAATAAATAAGAAATACTTATTGTTATCATCTTATCTTGTTTTCAGTTTCATTATTACTTAAGAACAAGTGTTTCTATCAATGACAGTTATGTACAAAATTCAGTCATATGGCAGGTAGAAGTAGCACCATGGTTCCCCCAATAGACATTGTTGGTGAAATAATATCTTATACAAGTTTGTTTACAGTACAACTGGAATTTAGCTTGGAATTAGTATAGAAATGTTTTAAGTGTAAAAAATCAAATTTCTTTTTATTATGTATTTTAATTTGGTCTAAAATTCTGCTCATTAAAAAAATGAAATTTCTAAGTTAAAAAAATACCATTTTATAAACAATTGAAGTTAATTATTTGAAAATTGGAAATTACAGGAAATTATCTTTTAAAATTACTTTAGAAGATTTACAGCTCTAAAACTGATTTTTTTTTCAAGGATTTGTGTTCACTAAGGTTATGTAATGCACTTAGTACATTAGTTCAAAGTTCGTACTAACAGATGATGTCAAATCTCAAAATTGATTTTTTCAACCGACCATTTCATTTTGCTTCTGTATAAAAATGTTGTATTTTAAAATATCTTTTTGGGATTCTTGGTCGTGTCTTACAGTGTCGTCTTCTCACATTTGATCACCTAGTGTGGGTGACATCTTCAGGAGATATTGCTTGTGTAAATTTTTATAGTAAACTGCTAACTAGTTGTTAACTTGTGTGATTTTACCGTAATTATGATTCTTATTAAATAATTTAAAAATTGCTTTAGCAGCCACAATTTTTTATTTTTCTCAGTGAAATTCAGTATAAAAAGTAAAGTGATCCCACAACAGACCTCAGGAGGCCCTTGGGGTAGTAGGAGGTTAAGGCTCCCACTTTTTCTAGACAATCGGCACTTGATGTCAGCCGGGTTGTCAGCCCTGCGTGACGGCCCGCCTTTACCCGCAGAACAAGCGTCTGGTACTCATTTCCGTTAGAGGCTGAGTCGACCCCAGGGCCATTGTGCCGCCAAAAGGTTTGTGTCAGTTTTTTTTAAATCCTGACTCCAACGGGACTTGAACCCTCGACCTTCCGGCTTGTAGCTCAGTGCCTTAACCACTACGCTACGGTGTGCCCCCAAATTGAAATAAAACAAGGAAGGTATTCCCAAAAACTCAGTGAAATCTGACAATTAGAAGTGGGGGTTTACCTGAAACCTGAAATAAAAGCTCTAGCAGCTGCTATGTTTGCTTTGTTTCAATGTTTCTGTGTATTATACAATGTAATTATCCCTTAAATTTCCAATGTATCACGTAAGGTAAATTGGTTTAATTTATTTAATATTTAATATAACACAATGGGAAAATGAATCAGTAGAAATTATTTAAATTTGGGTCAAATTATACAACAATATACAATCTTTATATATAAAATTCTTCTGTACATGTGTTTGTCACTGAACTCATACTAAGCGACTGGACCGATTTTGATGAACATTTTTGTGTGTGTCTGATTGGGTCCCTCAATGATTTATATTCACAATTGGACCCATTAAAACAATTAGGTGTAGGAGTTCACCTAAAGTGAAACTTTAAAAGTTGCTCTAGCAGTCACAATTTTCAATATTTCATAATGAAACTCAGTATATTATTTTAAAATAAACCGAGGTAGGTATTTTCAAAAAATGAGCGAAATCCTACAATTAGAAGTGGAGGTTTACTTGAAACCAAAAATTACGACTGGATCGATTTTGATGAAATTTTTTGTTTGTGTTTGAGTGGATCCCTGCATGGTTTAGATTCACAATTGGACTCGGAAGGTGGCACTGCAATCGGGTTATAAGAATATTTTTATGTCAAATGTGTAGTCATCTGCATCATCAACATATTCTACACAACAACAATATGACATCATCATGCATGCTTAACAGATTGCAGTGAGGGGTTTTCTTGCGAACTTATTTGTCTTAATTAGTGAATTTTATGGTATAAAAGTAACAAATATTTATTTTTCTGGCCATGACACAAGAATTGAATGTTCGGACAGGACATCTGCCAGGTCTACTAGTAGATAATAAAATAACTTACGGTTAAACAAGGTTTGTTTTCATATCAGTCCAACAATTTTTACGAAAACTGGCCTAAGAAATTGAGTTTTTTTTTTTTCGATTTTAGGGTTAACAAAAGGAATTTTTTTAAGAGAAAAAATGTATGCCTAAAATGGGATTTGAATACAAGATCTCTAGTTCTACGTACTGGTGCATTGACTGTTATGCTACCTGAGCATCAGACTTTAGATTTAAAATTTTCTCTTTCTTAAATAATCCTGTGCAAATGCAGGAGTGAACTATTACTCACAGTGCAACATGGCTGTTTGTAAATTTCTTTCTTCAGAAATTAATTTATCATTTAGTATAGGTGTATAAATTACAAAAGAAAGATATATGCCATAAACCAGCAAAATTAGACCATAAATTTGACTTAACGAAGATTTTGTTTAGTTATGCAGTTCCTGCTGGATGGATTTTTTAAATTTAATCTAATAGGCACTATTGAACCCATATGCCATGCAGACATAAGCTCTACGTACATCCCTATCCTGAGTTAATATTTCCTAATCATCCCATATATAATTTACTTCCCTCATTCTTTCCTACGTGTTTTCTCTCTGGTCTTCCTACAAGGAGCTTCCCTCTTTCATTCCCCATTTGTGCCATGTGTCCTGTCCATCGTAGCATTATTTAGTCATCTCCATTCGCCTGTCTTTTCATCTCTCTCAAACACTCATAATATTTCCTCCTCCCTTAAAGTAAGAATCCATGTTGCATAACCATATAACTGGGAGAATAACAGTTTTATATATTTTCAGTTCAATATTTTTTTTGAGAGAAGTCGGCCGCGGTGGACTAGCGGATATGCTCCTTGCCGCTGGTCGCAAGGGTCGTGGGTTCAAATCCGGCCGGGGACGATGGATTTTTAGGACGGAAAAATCCAAGGAGCAAGTCTTCTGGGAGGGACTTAAGCCATGGGTCCCGAGTCTGAAGATTTTCAGGCTCGTAAAAATCCTTAAGCCTGAATGAAAATGCCTCTAAGCAAAATTTAACGAACTTTCCCGTCCTAGTACTACCTTGGTTTCCTAGATGTCAGTATGAGGCGAAATGCTGACCACGTACCACTCAAAATGACATCTATATGAAAACAAGTGTAACTAAATTAGTATGGTTCAAATTCTCCCCGGTAGGGGGAGAGCACCTAAATCTCTGTAAAGGGAAAACATAGGCTTACAATTACAAGAGAAGTTAGAATGACATGAGTCCTTGTAATGCATAATACTATCCATTTCCTCAATTGAGCCTATATTTAATTCCTTTGTACACCTCATTCCTGTTTGTAATTATTCTTCCTAGGTAAAGCCATTTTTTTTCAAAATTTTCCTTATTTGTCATTAACTGTCCATTTCCATTATATAATGTATTTCTATGTGTGAACATACATTTAGTTTTATTGATATTTACTTCCAGCCCTAATTTCTTAGTGTTACTCAATAGAGTGTGTGTATTGGTGCTTAGTATATCCTCGCTATTGCCCAATAATATTACATCATAAGCATGTTCTAACAGCTTATTAATATCATTGAGTTGTAGGCCTTGATCATCATCAAAAGATTTAATGGCACGCTGTAGTACAAAATTGAATAGTAGAGGAGATAGTACATCTCCTTGCTTTAACCAATTGTGAATTTCAAAAGTTTTTAAGAACAATTTGCCTACTAATCTGCCAACTGGAAATTAAAAGAAGCAAGATGGATATGCAGTGCATGTTGTTGTACATAGCTGCTGAAGTAGTAAACACTATACTGATTCTTATTACAGTCATGCTTGAGGTTTAGTCTGTGATCCTTGAGCAGTGAATAGATTTAACTTTATAGGAATAACACTATGACGTTTATATCAAGTATTAAAAAACTTTTCTCACTTCACCTCATGCCTTGTCTTATTTTTAGTTAGGTTTTGGAATAATAATTATTTCATCATTCATTTGATGGTAGACCAATGAAGCTCCTAATCAAATCACATTCCCCAGAAATTTAAAATACATTAATTTCTCCTTGTTTTTTTTCTTTTGTTTTATCGTTAGGAATGTCTAAAATGAGGAAATAGAAAAATCTGCAGTAGCAGCCCACGCTTGGTCAGAAAAACATCAAATTGAAAGAAAGGCTAAATTAATAAAACAAATAGAAAACCTAAAGAGCTCACTGTTTGGGAAAAAAATCAACATTAAAAAAAAAAGAGAATTTAATCAAATTGCAATGAGAAGTAACACTATGATCCTGCACCGTAGCCAAGTGGTTAAGACAGGAAGCTTTGGCGCAGAGCTATGGGACTTGCGCTGATTCGAGTCTCCATGGGGAAGAAATTTTCTCATGGTATTTCGGCCAGTATGGGACCAATGCCCACCTAGCATCATGAGGCATTTGGGTAGCTACAATAAGTAGCAGCTCCAGGTTGAGAAAACCAGCTATAACAGATGAGGGTCTCGACATGCTGACCACATATCACCCCTACACTGGCTAATGGTCATCTACCTCTGTAATTCACACATGTGGATGTAAGGCCAGCAGCCGGATGGTAGGCTAAGGGCCTTCTAGGCCTGCCGCGCCAGGAGTACTAGTAACACTATGAGGTAATTTACAATTTATAAATTGAGTTGAGTTCGATAAAATGTTTTTACATCACCTCATAAAGTTCTGTGTTTTCATGATACCAGTTTCAAAGGCCTTCATCATAGATCAAACTCCATTTCAAAAGGTTGGAGTTTGACTGATGAAGTCAAAGGCCTTTGAAACCAGTACTGGTAACATGAAAACATGGAACTTTATGAGGTGAGATGTAAAAACATGTTATCCAAGTCAATTTATAAAAAAAGAGAATATATAAAAAATTATAAAATTGTATACCTTGTATGCAGTCTTCTCAAGTGTTAAAATGGTTAAAATATTGTAGGCCTTTTGGGATCAGTTCCATCCTCAGCAGAAGGTTGTTTGTTACTATCCAGGTATTTTGCATTCTATATTAAAGTAAAGTCCACCGCTGTGGTCTCGAGGTAGCATGCGGCCTTGTCATGCAGTGGGCCTGGGTTCGATTCCTAGTCGGGACAGGCTCCTGGGTGAGGTTTTTTCGGGGTTTTTCCTCACCTGTAAGACAAATGTCAGGAAGCCTAGGGCCTAATGGTCCCCGAAAATCATTCGGCCATCACCATCATCCTTATCATTGTCATCATCATCCTTCACTGGTGTGGAAAGCAACGGGAAACTACCACACCTATAAATCCCTAGTAAAGCTGCAAAGCATAGAATGAAAATGCTATGATTGCAGTGAAAGACCTGCCCTTGGGCTGAATTACTATGGGGGGATATTAAAGTATGTATTATCTTTGGTATTGTGTAGTATCATCTTGAGGTTAAAATATTTAAATTTAACTTTAAGCTGCCTGGCCTCAGAATCAAAACTAATAAATTTCTTAGTAAAATGTCATTGATGTGTTAGTGAGTACCTGGATAACAGCTGGAGAGTAACAAAAAACTTTCTGCTGAGGATGGGACTAGTCCCAAAAGGCCTACAATGTTTTAATAATCAGGAGAATGCATACAAAGTACATAATATATTATAATTTTTTTATATACTCTAACACTTCAATGGAATTTTACCATAAAATTTATTAGTATTGAAAAAGGAGAAATGAATGATTTTTTTAATTCTTGGGGAATGTGACTTGATTTGGAGATTCATCAGTCTACCAACAGATGGAGGAAGGACCAGTGCATCAGCATGACTACACGGATAATGAAAATACTAAAGGTAGAATAACTGGAAAAAGTTTAGATTACCTTGACCAATTAATTTTTCTAAGTTCTACAGATTCATAGTGTGCATACACAATAGCTTAAAGAAACTTCAGTTAGATATATTCTAACCTTTGCAATAAATTCCCAAACATGTTGTTTATAAGGAATGGATGTACACCAATTTCCCCCTTCCTAACCTAACAAAATAATTTACATGCATATTATTTAATGAAGTAAAAAGTAACCTGATGTACACTAACTTGTCCCATTGGATCCTAACAAAATGAAGTGAGCAAACATCCATTTCTTAAAATATATTTTCGAATGTTGATCATTTCGATTTCAATGATATCTCTATCTAGCTGAAGTTTCTTTAAGCGTTTATACATGTGCACAACGATGTAGAATTTTGAAAAAGTAATTTGAGATAAATGCAACAATTTGTGTACATAGATAAATATTTAATAATTGTAAGAAAATTGTTATTAGTATCATTGCAAAAAGGTTTAAAATAGCGTACGGAATGTTAGTAAAGTCAGAGCAACAATATTACAAGAATGTAGTATGGAAAATCATAGATTGAGGTATTCTAAACCTGAGCCAAATAATTATTTCAAAACCAGTCTAAAAAGAAACCAAATATGAGGTGAGATAATGAATGTTTTTTAATGTTTAGTGAATAGATTATTAATTAGATATAAATGTAAAGAAATTTTCAATTATCATTATTAGACCAAGTCTGTAATTTTTAAATCATAACTAATAGTACTATAATGATATTTTTCATATGTTTAGAATCTCTTAGTGCTTTATTTTTGTGTCAGATTGATTTATCAAAATATGTGGGAAAATCATATGTCTTAGACAAGAATAGAAGTGTGGTAATTATTATTGATGCAGTATCATTTACAACAGTAGTGTTAAAGAGTGCTTTATATATCACCTGCTTAGAACCAGTTGTTCAAACTCCACTTTAAAAAAAAAAAGTATATTATAATACAAGGATTGGAAGACAGTGTTATGATTAAATTGAAATGTTTATACATGAGTCAATAGACGAGGGCATAATTTTACAACAAATGGGTAAAATCTTCCATCTAGGTATCGTACTATATTTTAATTCATTCTATGTTGAATTTTATAACTTGAAAATATACTTTTTAACAAAAAAAAGTTTTATCTTTTCAAGGCCATGAACCACTAACAGTAAAAATTTCATTAGAGAATAAATCAATAGAACAGGTAAATAATTTTAATTATCTGGGAAACAATGTGTCATATCAAAAGAAGACATTGCAAACCAAAAAAAAAAATTAAATAATTGATCTTGAAGTAGATTTCTAGTCCCGCGCCGTAGCCGAGCGGTTAAGGTAGGAAGCCTTGGTGCAGAGCTACGGGACTTGCGCTGGTTCGAGTCTCCATGGGGGAAGAAATTTTCTCATGGTATTTCGGCCAGTATGGGACCGGTGCCCACCCAGCATCGTGAGGCAATTGGGTAGCTACAATAAGTAGCGGTTTCAGGTTGAGGAACCAGCTATAACGGCTGGGGGACTCGACATGCTAATCACATGTCACCCCTACACTGGCTGTTGATCATCTACCTCTGTGATTGACACATGTGGATATGAAGGGCCAGCAGCCGGCTGGTAAAAGGGCAACCGCTGAAAAGTGGAAAGACCCTCAATCTGAATCGGAAGTAGATTTCTGGGCTGTAGGCCATGGTCTTGAGGCTTGAAGTTCTTGTCTCAAGACAACCCTTGAGGATGCCAGATGCAGTCTCTGGCAAAATGTCGGGGAACTTCAATCCTCAAGACCACTGTCTACAGCCCAGAAATCTTCTTCAAGATCATCATAGCAACTCCGGCCATGAAAGCCTAAGTCAATACAAATGAAATAATTATTTGTGTAGCACCATAAAACAAAGTCTCAAGGAATCTAGAAAGGAGACACTTAAAATTGTATAAAACAATGACGGTTTCAACACTACTATATGGATCGGAACACTGGGTCTTAACCAAAAACCAGGTATGAAGAATAGAAACTTCAGAAATGAAGTTCTTGGCTGGCTATACAATAGCAGATCAGAAAGGCAGTGAAGATATACAAACAACTAAATTATCAGAATTGAAAGAAGTACATATATATATGTATTCAAGCTATTATTGAATTATTTCACAATACAGAGATGAATGGATGGACCTCATCAATAGAATGGATAACAACAGAATCCCGAAACAGATTCTTCACTATAGACCACTAGGATGAAGAAATGTAGAAAGACCCAGTATAAGATGGACAGACAATTCTAACATGAGATCGGAACAGACCTTAAGGTCTAATCCTTGATGATGATGATGGCGATGATGATGATGATGATTATTATTATTATTATTATTATTATTATTATGTTGAATTTCTTATCTTTATCTCATTGATTTCATTAATATAGCATTATATTAAATAGATTATACATATAAATATATTTAACGTACTTTCAACAGCAATGATGTCATTTTCAAGATTCAGTAATAATAAAATTAGAAACCCAGTATTTATTTAAGTAAAATTTAATAACCTCACTTCATATTCTTCTTTTTCTTAGACCAGTTTTGGGACCTTATTCGGTTCTGGCATTTATACTTGTGCTGGTCTCCGAATGGTTGGACGAAGTTGAAGCTGATTGTTTCAGAGACTAACACAAGTATAAATTCCAGGTTCAAGCAGTCTTCCGCTCATATGCAGCCGAGTCTCCGACCGGGGAATACCACCTAGAAAAACTCGCCCTCTGTAGTTGAGGGAGAAACATCTGGGAGAAACACCAGTTATACACCACACCCCTATAGCCCAAAATCTTCTAATACAATGACTACTGACTGTGAAAATCTGCATTCTACTGCTATTATATTGAGAATTAGGCAGTATCCAAAACTTCATTGAACTCTCCTGTAAAATTAAAAAAAAAGAGTTAAAACAACCTGGTTCTTAGCAGGCAATGTGTTTGTCCATATCTGTACATCCCCATGTGCGGAAAGGGTGCTCCCTAACACGAATAATTTAACCAAACTAATTTAGTTGCCCTTTTTTTTAATAAAAATTATGGTGGAAAGTAACACTATGAGGTAATTTATGATTTATAAATTGAGTCCGAGAAATCTTTTTACATCTCACCTCATAAAATACTGTGTTTTCATAGGATCGGTTTCAACTCCTTCTAACTGCTGAAAATTTACCAGAACAAATTTTGTCATTTTGACAATTCTGGTGTTTTCTCCTGGCATTGGCGTACTTGTAACCCACTTCTGAGGTTGGGGCTCCTAGAAGGCAGGGTTACGCTTTCCCGATGATATGATGGGTGATGATGATAGTGGTGCACCAGGAGAGTCCTTAATCCTAAACTTAATCTAAGATGATGATTATGATGGCCATATGATCTTGGGGACCATTTAGGCCTTAATTTTTTTGGCGTCTTACAGATGAGGAAAAACCCCAAAAAGAAACTTCACCCAGGAAACTTGTCCCAACTGAAACTTGAGCTCGGGCCCACTGTGTGACAAGGCAGCATGCTAACTCGAGACCACAGTGATGAACGAAGAACAAATATAGATCCATGAATTTTGAAGTCCCCGGCAAGCAAAATTTAATCTCAAAGTTCATAAAATTGGCAGTTGGCAATTCAAAAGATGGTAACTGCAGTTTTTCAACAGTTGGACATTTGGTTGAGGATAGGGATAATGGCCCTTGAAACTGTTCCTATGAAAACATGGAGTTTTATGAGGTGAAATGTAAAAAGATTTTTCTGAATCAATTTATAAATTAGCTTCCCTTATTTTCCTACAGATGGTAGAAAATGAGTTGAGTTCGATAAAATGTTTTTACATCTCACCTCATAAAGTTCTGTTTTCATGATACCAGTTTCAAAGGCCTTCATCATAGATCAAACTCCATTTCAAAAGGTTGGAGTTTGACTGATGAAGTCAAAGGCCTTTGAAACCAGTACCGGTAACATGAAAACATGGAACTTTATGAGGTGAGATGTAAAAACATGTTATCCAAGTCAATTTATAAAAAAAAGAGAATATATAAAAAATTATAAAATTGTATACCTTGTATGCAGTCTTCTCAAGTGTTAAAATGGTTAAAATATTGTAGGCCTTTTGGGATCATTGTATTAGATTTTTATTTTGAGATGAAGCTCTTCATCTCAAAATAAAAATCTAATACAATGTAGCCCAATGTTGAGCCATAGCCTCTCCCTTGTCAGGAGCCACTAGACCAAGTTATTTAGTTACCTTATTTGCCAATGTTGCCCATAGATGTCATGAATGACATGCAGTCAACACAGCAACTCAATAAGACATCTAGCAGGCAATTAAGGTATTACTAGGACATTGACGTAGGTAAATTTTGCTTAGAGGCCTTTTTATTCAGGCTTAAGGATCTTTTTTGAGCCTGAAAATCTTCAGACTTGGAACCCATTGCTTAAAATCTCTCCCGTAGGATCTATCCTTGGATTTTTCTATCTCAAAAATCCATCAACCCCAGCTGGGTTTGAACCCACAACCCTTGGAACTAGAGGCAAGGAACGTAACTTCTAGATCACTGTGGTCAATGATGCTTTATATATGAATTTGTATAATTGAATAGTTACCCCAAAAAGAGATCTAACCCACAAAAATTCGAAAGTTGAGTTTTCAGTGAATGAGTGATCTATCTGGAGATTGTCATGGCATGGTACATTTAAAATTATCCATACTCTCTTCCAGACCTGTTTTGTTTATTTTTAAAAGTTGGAATTCAAGTGAATAGGGATCTATATATAACAAAATAGCGGAAGCAGTTAGTCAAGTCATTAATAGTAGTGCAGTAAGACAATTATTGCACATGTGCAAATTCATTTCACCACGGTGCCGTGAATTCTATTCAGAATCTTAGAGAAATTGAGTGAAAATAAGAAAGACACAAAGAATGAAAGTTAATTTTTTTTTTAACTGAGTCAGTGTTCAATTTGTATTTTCTATTTCTTATTGTAGCATTTTTAGTTAGATATGTGTTAGCTCATTTTTCCACTCTATGGAGATAAATCACATTTGCACTCAATTTTATATTAAATTGTTAACATTTAGTTATTAGCATATTATTTTGCATTCAAATTAGCTGTATATGATTCCAATATGATGAGAGATTAAAATGTACATGATATAATAAAGATAATAGCCTCAAAATGAACATTATACATTTTTTTCGTTTTCCCAACAATTTGTAGTTTGTGGATTAGATCTCTTTTCGGGACAATTATTCAATTCTAGATTCGTCCACTGCTCTAATTCAGTTGGTAGCATGCCTACCTCCTGACTAGCAAGCCAGATTTAATTCCTAGTGGGGATAGAATTATTAATTATAAAATTTTTAATTTCAGAGCTAGGAGGAGTGATGGTGAAGAATTTTTAAATGCTGAATTATGTACCAAATGCTTGGAATAAATTCCAACTACCTCCACAATACAAATTGAAGAAGAAAATGCAGAACAGGTAAAGAGCGAAGGAAACGGGGAACTGAATAAAGGGTTGTGAGACATGTGACACTGCTGATGATGAATTTCCATTGGATGGAGATGTTAAACCTGATTACCCCTTGGTGATTTTGAACAATGGTTGTCTGCTGTGTGCTAGCACTGGGTTTCACTTTCTTCTTTCTCTTCACCATCGTCCTTCACACAACACTTAAATATACAGTCATCCTACTCTTGTCACTATACACAATTCAATTACACTTCATCTGTGCAACATTGTCTGCCAAAGTGGTGCATAAAAATTGAGAATAGACCACATTAATACAATCTATCCTCCTAGTGCAGAACCTAAACCTCAAAAAGTACTTTGGGTGGCATTGGAGCATAAACATAGATAATTTTAGATTTAACATTTATAGAAACTTATTTTACAAAGAGAAAATATATTTGTCTTCTTCTTCTTCTTCATCATGGTTTAGGCTTATTTACTAGCCTGTTCCGGCTCCAAATTGCTGCTGTTTCCATCTTTTCTTTGGTCTTCTCAGACTTCTTCTTCCTCGTGGTGAATAGCTGTATGCTGCTTTTGGTATTCTATTCTCAGTCATCCTTGCCAAGTGTTCTTTCCAGTTTGTTCTGTATTTCATTATTGTTGTGTTTAATTCCTCTACTTTTAGTTGTCTTATTTCTGTGTTGTGTTTTTTGTCTGTTCTTTGATATCCTGCTATTGGTCTGAGGAATTTCATTTCAGCAGCTTGTATTTTGGCAGATTGTTGTGTTGTCACTGTCCATGTTTCGGATCCGTAAGTAATAAATAATAGGCACTGCCATTGTCTTGTATAATTTTATTATAGAGTCTTTCCTGGCTTTATTTTTCAAAGTTCTTTTAATGTTCCTGTTATATAATTAAACTTATTTAGTTTGTTATTTATATCTGTTTCCGCTGTGTATGATACTTCGCAACCTAGGAAGTTATATCTGACCACTTGTTCTATTGGTTTATTTTCTAATATTATCTTTCTCCGAACTGGATGAGCACCTTGAAGGCCATTGTTTTATATTTTTCTGATGATATTTCCATGTTGTACTTTTTTGATATTTCATTTAGTTTATATAGCATTCTTTGTAGTTCGTCTTCTGTTTTTGCTATTAAAATCTGGTCATCTGCAAAGGCTACAGTTTTTATTACTATATTTCCTAAGTTAATTCCCACAGTCATCATTTGCTTCCATGATCTTATCATGGTGTCGAAATAAATGTTAAAAAGAGTGGTTGATAGTGGACAACCTTGTCTAACTCCTCCTGTTATATGTATTGGTTCCCTTTGATTTATTTTTATTTTTGTTTTCTCATACATTTTCTTAATTACTGCTATCAAGTGTAGTGGAATTCCTTTCACACTTAATATGTTCCATAATTTTGGTCTAGACACTTTATCAAAGGCCTTCTTATAATCTATAAAGAGGATGTGCGTTTCTAAGTTGAATTCTCTTCGCTTCTCTATTATTTGTTTTAAAGTGAATACGTTGTCTGTGCAGCTTCTTCCTTTCCTAAAACCTGTCTGTTCTTCTGATGTTATTGCATCTACTATAGTTGTTAATCTTTGGTTGATCGTTTTTGCATATATTTTGTATGCTGCACATAGTAAGCTTATGCCTCTATAGTTTTTCTCTTATACAAAGTTAATTCCCTAACCCCAAATGCTACGAGCCGTTGCTACGGTTTTTTGCAAATGGCAGCTTCTTTATTAAGAAGACTTTTTATTGGGAATTTAAACATTACTTATAGAGCCAGTAGTGCTTCTTTCAATGTTTTTATTATTTGTTTTTAAACATTTTAATGATGGACAAATTATATTTGCAAAAAATTGTAGCAACGGTTCGTAGCATTTGGGGTTAGGAAATTAACTATGTATAAGAGAAAAATACGCATTTAGATTGGAGGCCTAGGTAGCTCACTTGGATAGAGCATTGACATAGAGAGTCAAAGGTTCTGGGTTCAAACCCCAGTTTAGGCATATATTTTTCTTTTCAAATATAAATACATCATTAAGATGTTTAAAAACGAATAATATAAACATTAATTATTAGTTGTTCGATCTCTGTTTCGGCTTCAATTCACCTCTTCAGCTAGGGAGTTGCAACTGACAACATGGTAGTGCTACCCTAGGATAGAGTAGAGTTTGATAAACCATCAGCAATTATGATACGCTCTATGAAAATAAGCTTTTGTGGACTCTTGTCTTTGATGTTCATTGGACTTCTGTCTTTGCAATTAGCATATTCTGTGCATTTATGTGTTTGTATAGTGTAAAGGGTGTTGTATGTAGGGTGATGATGAAGAGAAGAAAGAAGGTGAAACCCAGTGCTAGTATGTAGTCTACTCATGTTGAAAAGGACCAAGGTATCCACCATGCTTAATGTTCCCATCCGACAGATAAATTGTTATTAACAGTACCACATACATGTATTGAAGAGGGAATTGTGATTTAATACAGGAATCTGATGCACAATCTACAGGTTAAAAATTGTACACCACTACTCATATTGGCCACAAAATTGAAAATTTTACAATGAAATTAATTTGATATTTAAAATTTTTAACTATGCTGGGTATCGAACCTGGTCCTCCTAGTCAGAAAGCAGGCATACCTACCACTTGAGCCAGCATAGAAGTCTTTTACATTGGTTGATCTTTGATAAATATCACACTTCTATCTACCATGGACTACTATTTCCTCACTTTTTATGAAAAAAAATTCTGAATAGTAACTAGTTAACCTGAATCCGTTAAGATTTCTTTCCAGTTGCAATTAGTCTTTGTAAGGTGAAGGATTTTGGATTTATTTTTAGAATTTATGATTTATAGCAATAGTATATTTATTGTAAACAAATGAATGCAGAAATGTTGATAAAGTTTAGAGTAAACAAGATCTACATTTTTTGCAACTGCACCCACTTATTAAGAGAAAAGCAATATTTAGTTAAATCCCTTGCAATATAGCCCTTATATCCAGTGCTTGAGGTGGAATAAAAAAATAACCGGGATGGTTTTCCCTATTTAATGAGCTAATGTTTTCCATTCATCTCCTGTATAATCTACTTCCCTCAAATCATGGTTAATGTAATTCTCCCATCTCATTCTTGATCTACCAACTGGGCATTTTCCCTCTGATTTTCTTACAAGAAGTTTCCATGCCCCTTTTTCATTCCTCATTCATGCCACATGTCCTATCCATCCCAGTCTACAAGACTTATTATTATTAATTAAAACATTTTGTCTGTTCATTCTTACCTCTTAGAGTTGTTTTTGTCGAACATATGTTTCAGAGCTTCTTAGCACCATTGCCAGCAATTACAGACTGAATTTTCTCGTGAAGTCGGCCCTGATTCTTGATTCCTGCTCTCTTTGCCTCTAGTCCAATGAATTTACCAATTTATTAAAGCAGTTAGGAAACAAAAATGAACTCTCCATATGGGAAAAAATCTATATACAGAAGAACAAGAAAAGAATGAACTTTGAAATTACCGCAGAAAGGAACCTCATTAGTAAATTCATTGGACCAGAGGCAAAGAGAGCAGTAATCAAGAATCAGGGCTGACAACATGAAAAAATTCAGTCTGTAATCGCTGACGATGGGGCTAAGAAGATCTGAAACATATGTTTGACAAAAACAACTCTAAGAGGTAAGAATGAACAGACAAAATGTTTTAATTGTTAAACAAACCTCTTAATGTTACTTCCTATTGTATTTTAAAATGTTCTTATTTTATCTGATTTTCTATAAAGTCATGTAGCTCACCGTAGTCTTCTTCATTTGCCTATCTGTTCATCTCTCTTTGATACAAAAATTTTCCTAAGAACCTTATTCTCAAATACTCATAATCTTTTCTCCTCCCTTAATGTAAGAGTCCATGTTTCACATCCATATAATATAAATGAGAGAATAAGTTTTATATATTTTCAGTTTAATGTTTTTTGAAAGGAGTTGGGACGACAAGAGCCCTGCAATGCATAATAACAGAATTGAGCCTATGTTTAATGTCTTTATGCATCTTATTGTTCCAAGATATTTAAAGGATATTATGTTTTGAAATCAACACATCAATAAAATAATTTAAACTATTTGAAAACAGTACTGGGTTTCCATTCTGCCCCACCTTAAGCACTGCTTATATTTTTAATTATAAAATATATAACAAGAAACTTAAATTTCTTTTTAAGATGTTGTACTAAAAAACTGAAATGACTGGTTCAGTAAAATGTAATTTACCTCCAATGTATGAAGCTTACAACATTAATAATGACTCTCTGCTCATTCTGTTGGAAAATGTAGCTTCTTATCAGATTGATCATGAACCAGCAATAAATACTTGTGTACAATGTACAACTGACTAGAAAAACTTCTACTATGGTGTTGTTATTGGAGTGTGAAAATGAGCTAATATGTATCTCTTTGACTGAAATGTCCAGAAATGTGTTTTCGCTACTCAATTTAATATAACGAAAATTGTTGTAATCGTTAACTTCAATACAGTTTCACACATATTTACTGTTATTTATTCTAAATGCATATATAAAAGATGTAAATTCATTATTATCGGAATTTCTGAAGATTTTTTTTTTCAGTTATTTTTACTTGAAACAATCAAGTATGAAAGAATAATTAATTTTTTGTTTATGTCTTTTCAATTAATGATGCATGTAATATATTAAATATTTTAAAAAAGTATTAGAAGACGAATCTAACTCCAATATTGGAGTTTACCTTTCAACACAGAGTTATATACAATTAATTTGCCCAACAAATAAGATCAGAAACCATAATTTTTTTTAAATTATAATTTATATTTTTCAAATACTGTATAAAGAAAATAGTGAAATTGAAAAATTGGCAATTGCAATTCATAGTTTGCTAGAGAATCACATAATTGGAAGAGAAACTAAACTTTTGAAACATTTAGAAACGCCTTTGGAATTAACAATTTGGGAAAAATATATCATTCAGAAGAACAAATATAGATCCATGAATTTTAAAGTTCCCGGTGAGCAAAATTTAATCTCAAAGTTCATAAAATTGGCTCCAGATGTCAATTTGGAAGATAGTAACAGCAAAACTTCAACAGTTTGAGTTTGACTGAAGATGAAGGCAAAGGCCTTTGAAACCGGTATTGTGAAAACGTGGAACTTTATGAGGTGAGATGTAAAAACATTTTATCCAACTTAATTATAAATTTTAAAATATTAATCCGCTATAGGCCTTTTGGGACTGGTCCAGTTATCAGCAGAAGATATGTCTATTTCCACTGATCCTGAATACAATAGAGGTATATTTGTGATAATTTTGTGTAGAGAATTGAATGTTAGAAGCAGGTTGTTGTTAGTTTCCTTTAGAATTTCAATTTTTTCCAGTATTTAAATTCATCAGAGAAAATTTTTGAAAACTCGCCTCATAAATTTCGTGCTTTTCACAAATCCATGGTTTCAAGCAAAATCTCATCCATTTTCAGTCAAAACTACAACTGATGAAATTCTTCCACTGTCAACCCTTCTATTGTCACCATTTTCTGTGCTGCCATCTATGGTTGAATTTATAAACTTTGAAATTAAATTTTGTTCATTAGGAATATAAAAATTCATCTATGTACATATATTTATTTTTTTGAATGTATATCTTCTCCCAAACTGTCAATTCTAAAGGTTTATCCAATTGTTTTAAAAGTTTTGCTTCTCTTCCAATTATTGATGTTCTAATAAACTATGTGTAGCAAATTTTTCACAATTTTTAATATTTCTAAAATGTTCTCTAGTATTAGTTTCTAAATTCCTTTTCATTTTTCTTATATAAACCTTACTGAAAAGCAAGAAATTTATGAGGTGAGTTTTCAAAAATTTTCTCCGATGAATTTAAATGATTATTACTTCATAATATTTACTTCCCAACATTATTTTCAATTTTTTCCCCAATATGTTTCTTTTTTTTATTGTGAGGATGCTGTCAATATCTAGCATCAATGTCCTGCTTGAACAATATGTTTAGTTAGCATAACTGGATTTCCCTTCCACATATTTGAATTCTTTAAAGTGTTCTTTAAATCTAATATAAAAGGCCTACAGTGAATTAATATTTTAAAATTTGAAGAGAAAAATATGCTTATATTAGAAATTCACATTATGAGGTATATTCATTTAGGTAGAATTTTTTATCACTCACGTCATATTGTTCTTCTTATTTGACTATAAACTAGTTTCGGAACATAGTTTCTGTTCCATCCTCAGTATTGTCATGACCGTTGTTCTGTCATCTTAAAGAGCTGTTCTTCGCTCCTTCCATTGCCAGACTGAAAAAACTTCAAAACCAGGTCATTCTCCCCGGGAATTTTGAAGTTCATCAATTTCCTCTTTTCGCTCTTTTGAATGCAGATCTTTTCCCAAACAGTAAGTTCTTTTGGTTGTTCTATTTGTTTTTAATAATTTAGCTTCTTTCTTGATAAGATGTTTTTCAGACCATGCATGGGCAGCCACTGTAGATTTTTCTACTTCCCCTTTCTTGACATTCCTGAGATGTTCTTTCACTCTTGTTTTCAAATTTCTCTTAGTTTTTCCTTTGTAGAATTTCTCACATTCTTCACATTTAATCTGATAAATCCCTGATTTGTTTTCTTTATTAAATCAAATTTAATTTCTCATTCGGTAAGAAGTAATACATATAATAATTAAAACATTTTGCTGTTCATTCTTACCTCTTAGAGTTGTTTTTGTCGAACATGTTCGACACCTCTTAATGTTACTTTCTATTGTATTTTAAAATAAATATAATATTAAACATAAAATATTTTAAAAGTTAAGGAGACACCTACAAGGTAAGCAATTTTATAATTTAATCTTGTACTCTAAGGAAACTTTGACTCCTAAAATACATGCATCATTAAATGAAGAGCATATAAAAAAATTGATTTTAGCCATTCCCTCATATCCATGTTGGATTCTTGTAAATACAGACAATCACATATCAAATATTTGTAGGTAGACATAATATAATGTTGCTTGGTTGTGTTGACTTAATATCTATATAAAAGCTGTTAAGTTGAAAACATTGTGTGATTTTTGTGCTTGTAATATTAAATAGCTTCATACAGTAGTTTATAAAGAAAATAATTGTGACTCTACTTACAGTAATTAAAACTATTACTATAATATTTCCATTCCATTGAAGGCTTTTTTTGTGTATTCTTTAATGGTTTCATAACTCTTTATTTGCTAATAGGCAGAATCATTAACATTCACCTCACCTCATATTTTCACTCTTACCTGGGACATGTTTTGAAGGACATTTGCTACCTAATGTCATTATGATTAATTTATGGATAACTGAGCTAATACAAATATTTGAGAAATATCAGTCAATAGAGTATTGGCCTAGAAAGCTGAAAGTCCTGGGTTCAAGCCCTAGTCTGTGTGTATAATTTTTCTCTTCAAATATGACAAGATAAAAATTAAAATGTACCTGTTGGCAGGTGCTGCCGTCCTCAACTTTGTTAAAATGATGTATTTAAAATATTAATTGTAAGCCTTTCGGAAGTTAACTTCCATCATCAGCAGGACGAGTATGCACTACTAGTAGTTAAGACACTGTAGACATTGCAGATCTCCAGTAGGAACGCATCAGAACCTACAACGTCTACAGTGTCTTAACTACTAGTAGTGCATACTTGTCCTGCTGATGATGAAAGTTAACTTCCGAAAGGCCTACAGTTAATATTTTATATACATCATTTTAACAAAGTTGAGGACGACAGCACCTGCCAACAGGTACATTTTAATTTTTATCTTATGACTATTCACCTCAACAGAATTTGATATGAATTTTATGAGTATTGACTCTTCAAATATGATTTATCCATCATTGAGATGTATGAAATGAATAATAAAAAACATCAAAATAAGCCGTGTTGGCTTTATAATATAATGTAAAATTCCCAAATAAATGTCTTCTTAATGAAGAAGTCACCATTTGCAAGATAGAAGCAAAGGTTTCATAGCATTTGGTGCATGGGAAATAACAGCATATATGAGAGAAAAGTTTGCATTTAGATTGGAACTTGCTCAGGTAGCTCAGTAGGTAGATTATTGGCCTAGAAAACCAAAGGTCCTGGGTTCAAACCTCAGTCTGAGTGTATCATTTTTCTCTTAAAAATAATACATTCTCTTTCATAAAAAACTTAAGAATTTATGGCTACACTTTACAACATGTGACATGACTTTTTTAATTCCTTCATAAACTCCTGTCAAATTTTATTCTTAGGGTTTAGTTTTATTTCCCACCATTTACAATGATTTTTATATTTTTTCTAACAATTATTTCATCATATTTTTCTATGATATTTAACTGCATACATAGCATGAAGACGTGATATGTAGCCATATTGATTTTAATGAATATTCTATGCAACAACAAAAAAGTGTTTCAGTGCAGCCAATATTGAGTATGTACTAATTAACTGTATGCATATCCTTCAGAATTTCAGAACTTACTATTTATTTTTGGGCATTATTGCATTCTTTCACAGATTAGAGTGCTTAAATTGTGTTAGGTTAGCTTTTATGTTTGTTAAATATTGTGCATATGTTGGCTGCATCCTGTGATTCCATAGTGTAAACCGTTTCGTGTTTGTTAGTGCATGCTCATGGTGTATGATTGGAACTTAGAAACATTTTATCGCGTCACATGCTGTAAAGTATTTCTGAATTTACTTACAGGCAGGGCTAGGATTTATATGTAACTACATATTTGTTATATTATTTTTAGTCTGATCATCTTACCTCAATATTAATGTTGATTTGTTCTTGGACATGTTTCAAAATAATTCTGTTTTATCGTCAGCTTGTCCAGACTGGTTTGATTTATGTTGTATTATGTTGCACACCCTGGATGTTGATGTCAGCTCCATCCTGTGGTTGGCCAAAGAACCTCCAAACAAGGTCACGCTCCGTCGGTATTTAAAAATTCATAACTCTGTTTTTGTTCTTCTGAATATAGATTTTTTCCCAAATAGTCAGCTCTTTTGTATTTTCTAAGTGTTTTAATAATTTAGTGTCTGAATTTATATAATGTTTTTCAGATCAAACATGAGCAGCAACTGCAGATTTTTCTATTTCCCCATTTTTAATATTTCTTATGTGTTCTTTGGTTCTAATTTTTAGGTTTCTTTTTGTTTTTCCTATATATATATATATATATATATATATATATATATATATATATCTTTTCACAACCCATGCATTCAATTTGATATATTCCTGACATTTTATTTTTATCAGTTTTTTTCATTTTTGTTGGTTTTTATTAGTTTATTTAAACTGTAGTTATTTCTCGGTGCTAATTTAATATTAAACTTCTCAAATATCTTTTGGAATTTATTGTGTACCCAAGGGTGATATGTGAATTTCCTATATTTTTTCATATGTGGTTTTTCTTTTTCAAGAGTACTTCTGTTTATCATTTTTTTTTGTTTTTTATACTTTTCTATGCAAAAACAGAGTTATGAATTTTGAAATACTGACGGAGCATGACCTTGTTTGGAGGTTCTTTGGCCAACCACAGGATGGAGCTGACATCGACATCTAGGGTGTGCAACATAATGCAACATAAATCAAACCAGTCTGGACAAGCTGACGATAAAACAGAATTGTTTTGAAACATGTCCAAGAACAAATCAACATTAATATTGAGGTAAGATGATCAGACTAAAAATAATACAATTAAAATAATCTCAAAATATCACTTCCTAAAATTAAATATTAATACATATTTGTTTATACATTAGTTAAAGCTAAAATTTTGTTATATTTTCAATATTTTTTTGTCTAAATCAGGAGCCTACATAGCTTAATGGATAAAGTACTGGAACAGAATTCCAGAGATCCTGGTTTAGGTGTTATTTTTTCTCTTAAATGTTAATTTGTCCTTTAAGGGGGGGGGGCAATGGGTGAAAAATTGACCAATTGAGATGAAAATTGACATTTTTTATTTTTTGTACTAAAAAATAGCCTGTACTCTAATGTATATGTTGGCAAAGTTTCAGAGGCCTATGGCGCTTCTAAGTGCCCTAAATTACGTCTGAGTTAAAAGGCTGCGCCAGTTAAATAACTACCTGCACGCAAACCTTTAAACTTGTTTTTCCACACTTTTATTTCCACTGCATTTTTGTACATTCAAAATTGAATGGAATTCAGAAATTTTGTCCTAGAAGGTTAAAATATTTACTGCATGTCCCAAAAACAATGGGTATTTATCAACGAACCCTCACTGTGGTATAGTCGGTAGAGTCCCTACCTTCCACTCTGGTGACCCGGGTTCGATTCCCGGTGCGGTAGGGTGTGTGTCTTGTCCAGTTGTACCCATTGGGTTTAATTCCACTAAAAAAATACAATGGGTAACAAAGTAGTGCATGGGTTTCATGATTGAAGTAGTATTTTAAGAAATAAAAAATAAAATGTATGCAATTATTAATTTTTTTTTTTTTTTGTAATTTCACGCATGAGGTATAAGATTTATTTTTTTCTCCCTTTGTATTCACATTATAAGAATTCTAATGCATGATGTTTTTCTACATTTTTAGGGGTCTTGTAGAAAAAAATCAGACATTTTACTAAAAACTTGTGGAACCCATTTAATTATAATATAAGCAATTGTTTTTAAATATAATATTTAATAACTAATGAAATAAATGTCGCATAAGAATGAAACTTAAACACATCATTATATATCATGCTGTGAATGTTTGTACAAAAAATCAAGTCTCTAGCTCAAAAAATGTAGAAAATAGAAATTTCACCCTTCACCCCCCTTAATGTGAGTGACAAATTTAATAATAATAATAATAATAATAATATATATATATATATATAAATGGCATAGCCCAATGTTGAACCTTAGCCTCTCCTTTGTTATGAGTTACGAGATAAACTTAATTTGTTTACGCATATTTGCCCATGGATGTCATGAATGGTATGCAGTCAACATACTGACCCAATGAGATCTCTAAGAAGCAACTAAGATATTAATAGGATGATGAGGTCAGGAAATTTTGCTTAAAGGCCATTTTTTATTCGGGCTTAAGGCTCTTTTACGAACCTGAAAATCTATAGACTCGGGACCCACAGCTTAAAGTCCCTCCTGGAGGACTTGCTCTTTGGTTTTTTCCCATCCTAAAAAATTTGATCAACCCTGTCCGGGTTTTTCATTACTGAAATTATCATTCCCATAGTATTATTAAAATTAATAATTTTATTTGATATGTCTACTTTATCCAAATATGTAAATGTATATTCTCTTCTTCTTCTTAAACATAATTGTAGGATTTTCATCCTGTTTATTTCCAAAATCACTCCCTCAGAGGAAGACATATTGGATGTAAATGTATATCCAAGATAGAAATGAATTTTCTCTTTCCAGTATTTTTGAATCTATACAAATTAATATAAATTATAAATCACCTCATAGGTTATTTCCCATCATAATTTTTATTAAAATTTGTAAGACACCTCAATCTTGGGAGTTTTAAATGAAGCAGTTTGAGAATTTAGAGACTTGTACAAAATAACACTTTAGGAATATAAAAAAATGGCAAAATTGAAAAATAGGAAATCACAGCTCACACTTTGCTAGAGAATCACAAAATTGGAAAAGAAACTAAACTTTTGAAACATTTAGAGAAGCCTTTGGAATTAACAGTTTAGGAAAAGATATACATTCAGAAGAACAAATATAGATACATGAATTTTGAAGTTCTCAGCAAGCAAAATTTAATCTCAAAGTTCATTAAAATTGGCACCAGATGGCAGTTAAGAAGTTGATGATAATGGCAGAATTTTAACAGTCAGAGTGTTGGCTGAGGCTAAGAGCAATGGCTCCTGAAATCGGTTCTGTGAAAATCACAGGGTTTTTGAGGTGAGATGTAAAAGTTTTCTGTGAAGCATGATATACTCATAAATTTTCAATTTATATTAATATAATATTGAGAATTTACCTCATCGTGTCTCTTCCCATTAAAATTTGTATTAAGTAAATCCTTCAGATTGTTTTAATAATGCTTTACAATTCCTTTATACTTTAAATAATATCTCTCTAAAATACAATTTAAGAATATCTACATCTAAAACAAAAATATTAGCTCTGAAAGGAAAATGTGCAATATGAACAAACAATAGTGATAAACAATGAAATTATAGACCAAGTTCAGAATTTTAATTATTTGGGATGTCATTTAGGTAATGACAGAAATTTAGATAAACACACTAAAATACAATTCAATTATCTATGTGGCACAATTAAACATACTTTATTGAATAAAACTAGAAAAGAAACTATTTTAAAATTTTACAGAGTATTGGCAGTTCCAGCTCTTATCTATGGATATGAAACCTGGACATTAACAAAGGCAGATAGTAAACAAATAGAGGCTACAGAGATGAAGATGTTGAGAGCAATAGCAGGATACCAAACAACCAATAAAAAGAAAAATGAAGATATAAGAACAGAACTTAATATATTTAATCTCTGTAAAAGGAATTCTGAGATTCTCAAAGAATTACACATACAATCAGTCATGGAATATGTACAAAAATACAGAAACAACTGGAAATCTCACGTACGAAGAATGAGCAGAACAAGAATACCACGTCAGATCTTAAATTACCAGCCACCAGGCAAGAGATCTTTGGGCAGACCCTTCAAACATTGGATTGAGACCATAACAGACCACTAGGTCTATCACATGAAAGGAAGAAGAAGAAGAAGAATAATCTCTGTGAAAGAATAATATACTATCAAATGCTTACCTTCGGGGCACGCCGTAGCGTAGTGGTTAAGGCACTGCGCTACAAGCCGGAAGGTAGAGGGTTCAAGTCCCGTTGGGGTCAGGATTTTTAAACTGACCCAAACCTTCTTGCGGCACTATGGCCCTGGGGTCGACTCAGCCTCTAACGGAAATGAGTACCAGACGCCTGTTCTGGGGGTAAAGGCGGCCGTCACGCAGGGCTGACAACCCGGCTGACATAAAGTGCCGATTGTCTAGAAAAAGTGGGAGCCTTAACCTCCTACTACCCCAAGGGCCTCCTGAGGCCTGTTGTGGGATCACTTTACTTTACTTTTAAATGCTTACCTTCAGCACGTATTACGAATGAATGAACAGCGCATACCAAGAAGAATATATAATTATAAACCAAAAGGGAGAAAAATGTTGAGAAGACCATTGAAGAGATGGAAGGACCAATTCGACCTATAATGAGATCAGAATAGGCCATTGGGCTTAATCCTTGTTGTTGATTATGATTGTTTTAATAATAATAAGAAGAATGCACACAAATTGTGCATGTATTGATTAGTCACTTATTTGTGCAAAAGTTAATCATTAATATTTTTCTATTCCTGCAGATTAGGATATGGTATCTATCACAAATAATGTCACACAGAACACACACACACTTATCGCCTGCCTTGTGGAACGATTTATTTACACATATTTTATGGTGGTATCTGTGAACCACTAGGGTTGTCATGAAGTAGTGAAGATGTTGGTTTGTGCCTGTCCAGGTCCAGTTCATCATAGCTTCCATTGTGAAGAATTCTTCCCAGATCTTCCCCCTCTTCTTTATCCTCTCGAGTAGTGCTTTCTTCTAGGTGGGAGTGGAGGGCAGGTCAAACCCCATTCTAAGGTCTTCTATCAAGAAGGTCTCTTGGGCAAGCACATACACCAACCTGGAGAGTGTGTTTAGACACTCCTAGCGTAGCCTTTAGGAATTGTTTTGGTAACTCGTTATATCATATGCAGATGACTATATTATTATGAATTTAACATTTCTCATTGAAGGACAAATTACCGTATTTGCTCGTGTAATTTGTGCCCCTGAGTATTTTGCACACCCTAATTTCTTAAGAGATTACTTTGAACTTTATTTTTAAACTTGTGTATTTTGTGCACACATTTTAGGTAGGGCCTACATTTTCTTTTCAGTT
This sequence comes from Diploptera punctata, assembly GCA_030220185.1. Lineage (NCBI taxonomy): Eukaryota > Metazoa > Arthropoda > Insecta > Blattodea > Blaberidae > Diploptera > Diploptera punctata. The sequence goes on along the minus strand of JASPKZ010010677.1, from coordinate 1,156,149 downwards.
TAATAAGGTTTTTTTCCTTCCCTGAATTCCACTGCCAATTCTTACATTCGAACATAGGTCATTTACTAGCAACTGAACTACGTGCTTCACAAAAAAACCCAAAGTCCCACTACTTTAACAACCCTTCTACTTGGTAGAGACAAGTTTTACAAAAGTAAGTACTGGTATTTCAGTTGACTTGCATTTGTATTGTGTTTCAAGATGTGAAGAAAAATAACAATTTTACAGCATCTTATAAATTAAAAGTGATAAGTTTCATGAAACATTTTGGTAATTGTGCAGCGGAAAGAGAATTCAGAGTTCTCAAATCCAACGTATGTTATTGGAGGAAACAAAAAGACACGGTAAATAATGCAAAGAAGTGACATTAGGGCATTTCATGGCCTGAAAACTTGTAAATGTCCCACTGTAGAAGATTAACTTTTAATTTAATTTAGAACAGTTGCAGAACGACGGTATTGCAGTTACACATGACATGCTACAACTATGTACAGGCAAAATTGCTGATTGTGACAACAGAGATGATTTACAGTATTTATATATTGTTTCACTTATATTATAATTAGGGGGCACGCCGTAGCGTAGTGGTTAAGGCACTGAGCTACAAGCCGGAGGGTCGAGGGTTCAAGTCCCGTTGGGGTCAGGATTTTTAAACTGACCCAAACCCTCTGGCGGCACTATGACCCTGGGGTCGACTCAGCCTCTAACGGAAATGAGTACCAGACGCTTGTTCTGGGGGTAAAGGCGGCCGTCACGCAGGGCTGACAACCCGGCTGACATAAAGTGCCGATTGTCTAGAAAAAGTGGGAGCCTTAACCTCCTACTACCCCAAGGGCCTCCTGAGGCCTGTTGTGGGATCACTTTACTTACTATATTATAATTATGTCCACTGCTGTGGTCTCAAGGTAACATGCTGCCTTGTCACACAGTGGGCCTGTGTTCGATCCCCGGTCGGGGCAGTTTTTCTGGGTGAGGTTTTTATTGGGGTTTTTCCTCACCTGTAAGACAAATGTCAGGAAAACTTTAAGGCCCAAATGGTCCCCGAAATCATGTGGTCATCACCATCATCATCCTATCATCATCATCATCCTTCACCGTGTGGAAAGCAACGGGAAGCTACCACACCTACAAATTCCCTAGTAATGCTGCAAGCATAGCATGCAAATGATTGCAGTGAAGGACCTGCCCTCGGGCAGAATTACTATGGATGGATATTATAATTGCTCAGATGGAAGAGCATTGACATAGAAAGTCAAAGGTCCTGGGTTCAAACCCCAGTCTAGGCGTATATTTTTCTTTTCAAATATAATTTGTCCATCATTAAGGTGTTTAAAAACGAATAATATTAACATTATTGATTATAGCTTTATTATTGCATGATTATTATTATTTGTATAATTCAAGATTACCTACAGTGTTATGCTATAAATTTATATGAGATGACAAAATTACTTTATTAATTACTGTACTTACCTACCATAATTGAGATAACTCAGAACAGGACCTCTAATTTTAAAAATCCACATATTTTACGCTCCCCAATTTTTCAGTGGCCAAAGTAAATAAAGAAGTGCACAAATTAAGTGAGCAAATACAATATATGGCTAGACCGGGGTTTGAACCCTGGACTTTTAGCTTTTAGCAGAGCATTGTATAAAGCTAAAGGTCCTAGGTTAAAACCCCAGTCTAGGTGTATATTTTTCTCTTCAAATATGGCTATATTATAAACCTGAATGAGTAATTTTTTTAAAGAAAATATGTACCTGCATTTTTTACCTTTCGAATATAATTTCTTTCTCTAATATACTCTACAGCACAGTGAAAACAAAGTTTATTAAGGTTAACACATAAGATTAGAGAAATATAAAGTTAAACAGTGAAATCATAGAAGAAATAAGAGTTTACTTACTTTGGTAGTATTGTATCTTAGGATGGGAAGCAACTGGTGATGTAAAATCAAGAATTCATAAGGAAAATTCACTTTTTTATCCAACTATACCCTTTGTGGAAAATCCAGACAAATTGCAACAAAAACCAAACTCCATATTTTCAGATCAAATGTTAAGTCAGACTTTGTATGGAAATTAATGTCACAGACAAGCTGTCACAATGGTTCACATAAGTAGAGGAGAGAAAAATAATTATGAACCTTTTATGGAAATAGTTTCCAGACAAGTCACCTATAGGCAATACTTCACATAACTATAGCTTGGCAGTGAAGAAAATGCAATCATGCTACGCATGCATTAGAATTCAAGAAAACAAAATTAGAATATTTGAAAGAAAAATATTAAGGAAAATATTTGGCCCAATATGTGAGAGTGGAAACTGTCGAATTAGATATAATGATGAATTATATAAACTATATGGTGATGTTGATATCATTAAAACAATAAAGATGGCAAGACTTAGATGACTGGGACATCTCTACAGGGGAGAGGAATAAGACATATGTCGTAGAGTCACATTGACAACTATAATTGGAAACCGAAGAGTTGGACGTCCTAATATTAGATGGCTGGACAGCGTTGAACAGGACCTGAGGACACTGGGTATACGAGGATGGAGAGGAAGGCGGAAAAGAGGGACAAATGGAGGCACATTGTAGGGGTGGTCAAGGCCTGCAACAGGCTGTAGAACCAATAATGATGATGATGCATTGGAATCCTATGATATAAAATTCTTAAAATTCTCCACCTTCCAAGGGGATCACATAATTTAATTGTAAACTTGGAAGACATTCAATTACTTGAGCATCATTGTAATTTTAGGTACTAAGCAGCATTTATTTAACTTTCACAGGGAAAACTATAATTGGAAACTGAAGAGTTGGATGTCCTAATATTAGATGAGGTTTAATTTCCATCCATCCATAGTAATTCTGCCCGAAGGCAGGTCTTTCACTGCAATCATAGCATTTTCATGCTGTGCTTTGCAGCTTTACTAGGGAATTGTAGGTGTGGTAGCTTCCATTGCTTTCCACACTGGTGAAGGATGATGATGATGATAATGATAACGATGATGGTCATGTGATTTCGGGGACTGTTTGGGCCTTAAAGTTTTCCTGACATTTGTCTTACAGGTGAGGAAAAACCCCGATAAAAACTTCACCCAGAAAAACTGCCCCAACCGGGGATCGAACCCAGGCCCGCTGCGTGACAAGGCAGCATGCTACCTTGAGACCACAGCGGTGGACAGGGTTAATTTAAGAATTAAATTATTTGGATCTGAACCTAACAAGAAATGAAAAAGACAAGATAGAATTTGGAATGTGCAAAAAGAACACACATAAAGATAATTACATTAAGGTGTAATGGTTAACACATAAGATTAGAGAAATATAAAGTTTAACAGTGAAAACATAGCAGAAATAATAGTTTACTTACATCGGTAGTATTGTATCTTAGGATGGGAAGCAACTGGTGACGTAAAATCAAGAATTCATAAGGAAAATTCAGTTTTTATCTAACTATACCCTTTGTGGAAATCCAGACAAATTGCAACAAAAACCAAACTCCATATTTTCAGGTCAAATGTTAAGTCAGTATTATTATATGGATGTGAAACCTAGAAAGTGATTCCTGAGATAACATGGAGCCTCTAGATCTTCTTAAACAGATGTCTGAGGAAGATTCTTTGCATATTTTGGCCAAATATTATTTCCAATCAAAATCTATAGAAACAAAGAACCTGCTGATATTCAAATAAAAAGGAGAAAATGGAGATAGATTGGCCATACTCTGAGGAAGAAAAGAATGCTGTTGAGAGATAAGTCTGTTTTGGAACTCTGAGAGCCAGAGGAAAAGAGAAAGACCACAACTGTCATGGAGAAGGAAAGATGTGGGGAGAGTTATATGTTTTGGCTTGGAATACGGTGCACTGGAGTTGCTTCGATGAGGCTCTGAATAAGAACAATAGGAGATACTACAACTGCTGTACAGCAGTGCGATCTTACACTTTTTCAGTCATGATCCAATTTTTATTCCCTTAGAAAAATAGAGGGCCACTATCATATTTTAGAAATCAGATTTTTTATTTGTATTATTATTACAGTTAAATACACTGCTACAGTTTACATTTGTTTTATTTATTTTTTAATGCCCCAGGTTTGTCCTTTTGGACATTTCTGGTGTTCTCTCCTGGCATTGGCATAATTTAACCCACCTCCGAGGTTGGGGCGCCGATGATATGATGTGCCAGGAGAGTCCTTAATCCTAAGCTTAACCTAAGATGAATATGAATGATGATGATTGTCATGGCCATATGATATTTAGGGACTATTTGGACCTTAAAGCTTCCTGACATTTGTCTTACAGGTGAGGAAAAACCACGGATTGAACCTGGGTTCGCTGCGTGACAAGGCAGCACGCTACCTCAAGACCACAGCAGTGGATAGTTTATATTTTATTATATATTTATTCAAGTAAATAAGCTGAATCTGGTACATCTTACCTCATAAATATTTGTTTCATTCGCAGTCCATATCATCGTCAGCTTGTCCAGATTGAACAAGCTGATGGATATGAACAGCATATCGAAACATGTCAAATGAAACACAAATATTTATGAGGTAAGATGTACCAGATTCACCTTATTTATTACGAAGAACCTCATAATGTTACTTCCATTGTGAAAGATTTTAATATATAAGTTCTAGTGAAAAGTTTATATATTACAATGGTCAACATGATTTTTGTCCCATGAGTACCAATAGTTGTACTTAATGCAGTTTTTTATTGTGTTTTCAAATATGTATTCGGAATTTCTCCATCACCCACAGTCTTTTTTTTCTATTTCAATTTCAATTAATGGATCATCATCATCGTCCTTTCAAGTATTAGGCCCAGTGGCCCGTTACGGTCTCCTGTCATCTCCGAAAAGGTCGACCCACAGATCTTCTGCCTCGAGGAATGTAGTGAAGAATTTGTTTTGGTATTCTGTGACGATCCATGCGCTGAATATGGGCTAGCCAATTGTTTCTATATTCTTGGAGGTATTCAGATATAGGTACGATGTTTAACTCTCTGGCTATTGTTGAATTTCTTTGGTGGTCTAGAAGGCTATAACCTGCAGTTCATTGCAGAAATTTCATCTCTGTGGCTGTAATATGACGATCATCCTGAGTTCTGATGGTCCAAGCTTCACTGCCATAACAGATTATGGGTCTAGCGAGAATTTTATAGATTTTCATTCTTGGGTGTCTCTGCACTTTTGATGGTTTAAAAACTTGGTTGATAATTCTTAAAGCTTTATTATAGTTTTGTATTTTAAAGGATATATCACATTCCTCATTATAAGTTAGATTATATCCTAAGTATTTAAATGAATTAACTTGCTCTAATATTGAATTCTGAATACAAATTTTACTTCTTACTGGGAATTTCCCTTGAAAGGCCATAACTTTAGATTTTGTTGTTGATATTTCCATGTTAAATCGTTGGGCTATTATATTAAGATGATGAGTGGAATATTGTAATTCATCTTCATTATTGCCGAAAAGAGCCTGATCATCTGCATATAAGAGTGTGTCTTGAGAGAGGAATATTACCATGAACTGTCAATCTCCAGTGTCTGATGATAGCATTAATATATACATTAAATAGAAGTGGTGATAGAGGGCATCCTTGTCTGACTCCGCAATTTATATGTTTCCAATCTGACAAATCTGTTCCTATTTGTACTGCTGTGATGTTATTTTTATACAGATTAAAAATTGTTTGGATCAGTTGATTTGGTGTTCCATCATCAGTTAAGATATCTAAAAGTTTTGTCTGTCAACTCGATCAAATGCTTTGATGAAATCTATAAACGCTATATGTAGTTCTTTATTGAATTCTTTGTGCTTTTCGATAAGAAGTTTTAAGGTGAAATAACCATCGGCACAGGATCTTCCCTTATGAAAACCATTTTGTTCTTCCCCTAATAAGTTTTCATAGTGTTTTTGTAATTTAGATGCTAGAATTTTTGTAAAAATTAATGGATTTAAATAATAATTTTTTAATAAACCTTTTTTCGTCCATTTGTCCATTGTAAAATAAAATGGGGAACGCTTTCATCAGGAGATTTCAGCTATGGAAAAGAGATATCAAGGCAAATGGAATCCTAAAATGCTGGCCGATTTATTGTTGGACCATCAAGAGGGATGCTCCACAGGCGAAATATAGCAGAAAATCATCATTTCTTACTTTCTAGGTGAGTCCAAATGTTCGAATATTGTGTAGTTACGAATGTTGGTTGGTTGGTATCTAATGTCGAGCACTTGATAAAGAAATCATTCACTTTCTTGCACTCCAATATTTAGCAGAAAGGCTGTAGTAGTTACGAATGTAGAAAATATTAAAGTGTTTGAAATTATAAATTCCTGTCTCTCGGAAACCTTGCGTGATGGAGAAAAACCGATATCATATTTGAATTCAGGAGAAAAAATACTATCAGAATCACATATTTTTCTTTCTGAGACAAAAAAAAAGTTTATTTTTTCTTGCTCAGTGTTATTGTGCATAATAATAATATATGTTTTACTAGTTAATACCCAGCGTATGCTGCTAGGCTTAAATGTATTACATACATTGCAATGAACCAAACATGGTGGTTGCTAGAGTAAATGTTAATTTTGGATTTCAGGTAAAACCTCATTTCTGATGGTCAGATTTTGCTGATTTTTGGATAATACCTACCTAGGTTTATTTTAATAGCATATACTAAGTTTCATTGTAGACCGTCCAAAATTGCAATCTCTAGAGCAATTTTTAAATATTTGTTTCAGATGAACTCCTTTACCTAATGGATTTAGGGTTGTATCTATGAACGCATTAGACCGTAAAAGTCGTTCTTTGCTAAGAAAGTTGCATCCAAAGATGTTTATGCATACTCAAAAATCTGTTCATGCGTTAATAATTGTCAAAATTCCTAAGCTACCTGGCGAGGTGACTTTGCAGAGAATGAATCGTGAGCAACCCGATGGGAACCGATGTAGTTTGAAATCTTGCCGCATACCTTGCTGCTTTATCCAAGATGTCGGACCTTGAAGACTTTGATCATGTTTTCGGTATACGCGGAGAAGAGGAATTTGATAGAATCTACCAAAGAATTCAACTGGAAGAACAGGAGAATCGGCATAATATCACTCGACGCAGACATCGTCGTATACAGTATTATTTGCGGGACGCAAGCATAAATGCGTTCCTCTAGCAGACGAAAATAACGGAAGTGGTTTTATCGCTGAGAATTCTGGGTAATTTCTTGTCAATATTACAAAAACGATGACTTTCATGCATGACCAGTTAGTGGGTAACTAATTTGATCTTTGCACTTGCTCACGGAAAGTCAGCTCACCGGTGATTGGAAGTAATTTGAGTAGAGACTAATGTATTTGCATGCGGCCCTTAGAGCATAATAGATAGCAGTAAGCCCATCTCCTCGTGATGTACCGGGATAATACAAAAAGAATTACAATATGGCAAACTTACCAAACTGGAAATTTGGAAACTCTTTATTGGGAAGCTAGGGAAAAAATAACATGGGTCAACGATCACAACAGTTTAATAATAAGCTGTCAAAATAGGCTTACATTTGCAATAAAAAAATGTAAAATTGAAATTCATCACTACATTGCACCTAACTATGTAACTAACTGTCACTATCGAGTCCTTGAGTTCAAAGCCGTGTGGACATAAATAAGCTCTTCATACATTTCTATCCTGAGCTGATGTTTTTCCAATCATCCCCTGTATAATTTACTTCCCTCAGATCATGGTTAATGTCATTCTTCCACCTCACTCTTGGTTACATGCAGTATTCTCAGTTTTTGGGCTATGAGTGAGGGGTGGGTGTCTGTGTACTGTACCCGACAATACAAAGCGTTGGACAATATGGTCCAAGTTCACTTGCCATCTAACAGGACTTAAACAATAAGCAACTAGGAACATGACACTAGATGAATTCTTGGAATTTTTCAACCATATTTCAACATTTATAGAATTCAGATTACTTTTTTCATTATTAATTGAATTGTGGCTTCAAATTATCCAAATGTCTGCTTCAAAACATTGAATTAAACATGGATTTTTAACATTTATAAATAGGAGTTTCAAGGGAATTATTTGATTATTCAATTATTTGAATTATCAAATGTCGAATTAACCAGTGTCCACTGTAGTATAACAACATGGTTGAAAATTTGTCATGTTATTCTCCAATACTTATTTAACATAGCCAGTGAACTCTTATGATTCAAAGTTTATAAAAAAATAATGATTGTATACTAATTAATAAAATGAGTTGATTCTTATCTTATCTCATACATCATGTTTTTCTAACATGGGAACTGCAGTTTTCAAGAGGCATCCCTCTCAGTGAGTTGTGGCTGAGGTGAGAGGAATGCCTCTTGAAAACTGCAGTTCCCATGTTAGAAAATCATGAGATAAGATAAGAATCAACTCATTTTATTAATTGAAGAACCTCATAATGTTATTTCGTATAATTAACTTATGAATAATTTTTACTAATTTCTTTAGTAAAATGTTTTTTTTTATTTCAATAAGTTTAGGTGAACATTAATAAAATTCATGGTGATACTCCTCTGTTGAGTATTATTCATCATCATCTTCAAGATATGGACCTATTGGCGATGTCCTTCCGTCTTGTTGGTGTTCCTACATTTCTTCGGCCTTGAGGTTTATAATAAAGTATCCATTTTGATAAATGATTATTTGGCATTCTTTGTACATGTTCAAACCATAAAATTAAATAAAACAATAAAATTAAAATTATAATATAAAATTATCTTGTAGTTCCATCTCCTCAATTTGTAAAATATTAATTTAGTATAGGCCTTTTGGGATCTAATCTAATGTTCCTTTTCCTAATGATGGAACTAGTCCTGAAAGGCCTACAGTTGAGATCGATCTACAAGGTAACAATTTTATATTATAATTTTAAGTTTAGGTGAGACAATAGTAATATTTTGCCAGCTTTGTAGTGCTCCAAAATCTGTGCATGGTTGCAAAAATCCAGTCTGCTACGTCTGGTAGTTTAAGAGAAAAGTGTACCTGAATTTGAAAAAATCTCGATATGGGAAAATGCAAAAAACAAAAGCAGAAAGTGATGAGACAGAGCTGGCGCCATTTTAAAAATTCCATTTTTTACATTTAAATTAAGAAAAAATAAAAAAAAAACATAAACACATGTTAGGTGGTCCTTGAGAGCACACGTTTAGTGCACTGGTGTACAATACCAGAGGTCTTGGATTCAATTCCTGGTTCAGGCAGAAAATTTTCTCTTAAAAAATACTTAATTTTTTTAAAAAATATTAATAAATTACAATAGGAGATAACATTATGAGGTTCTTAATGTTCTTATTAATAAATAAGGTGAATCTGTTTATAAATGAATTGGATAAAATGTTTTTATATCTCACTTCATAAAGTTCCCTGTTTTCACAATACCAATTTTACAGGTCATTTGCTTTCATCTTCAGTCAAACTCCAACTCAGTTTGACTGAAGATGAAGGCAAATGGTCTTCGAAACCAGTATTGTGAAAACAAGGAACTTTATGAGGTGAGATGTAAAACACTTTATCCGTCTCATTTATAGATTAAAAATTACCTCATAGTGTTACTTCCTACTGTAATTTTATGTTGTTGTTTTCTAATGGCTGGAGCTTGGTTTACACCATTAGTCCTCTTACTTCCCAATAAAGTCCTACGATGTCTTTCCTGTCCTTTTTCTTGGGGTCTAGTCACCTGCAGTATAGCAAGTGTTCCATGCTTGGGAGAACATTTTCTCCACACAAGGAGCATCCTATAGTTCTAGGGACAGTCCCCATTCTATGAAGGTAGTCATCCAGGCAGTCATGACAATCTGAAGAGAGCTACTGCTATTCTTCTACAGATGTGTTTTATTGTTTCAGCATATTTTGCTACTACTCTTGGCACGACAGGCCTAGAAGGCCCTTGGTCTACCAGCCGGCTGCTGGCCTCTCATCTACATGTGTCAATCACAGATAGATGATCATAGTAGGGGTGACATGTGGTCAGCATGTCGAGTCCCCCAGCTGTTATAGCTGGTTTTCTGAACCTGGAGCCGCTATTTATTTTAGCTACCCAAATGCCTCACAATCCTGGGTGGGCACTGGTCCCATACTGGCTGAAATACCATGAGAAAATTTCTTTTCCCATGGAGACTCAAACCAGCACAGGTCCCATAGCTCTGTCTTCATATTTCTTATTTTGAAGATCTTTTATATTCTGTTCTCTTCTTTTGAGATGTACTTTTTGTTTTAGCTCCTGTTGTCTTCTTTGTGGGGATATCACTTTTGTTGTCCTTAGCCTGATTTTGGAGCCTTTCTTTGCTAAGTAGTCCGCTCGTTCATTACCCAGTAATTCCACATGCGACCGTACCCACAGTAACACAATCTTGAGTTTCTTATGTTCTGGATGATTGGGATGTTTTGTTGGTTACCAGTTAGTGCTTGTATTGCTGATATTGAATCTATCAATATTACTATCTACTTATACTGGGCATATATAAAATATTCTGTAGTGCGGTTTCTATTGCTTTTAGCAATACATCAAAATTTGTTGCTCCCGGTCCAAGTGAAATATACTGGAAAAAGATTTCACTATATATTCCAGCTCCATTTTCTGAGTTACTCAGGGAGCCATCAGTATATATCCTTAACCATTCATCTAGTGGGTATGTGGTATGTATGGTTTCCAAGGAGGTTTGTAACATGTTACATGGTAAATCCATAGATTTGGATATAGGATGTGTGATAGTTCTGATTTTATATCCAGATAGTCTAATGGGTTTATGAGTGGTGGGCTGGGTAAAACCTTGCTTATTGTTCTTTCTGGGATTATTTCATTTACTTTGTCTTTGAATATTTTTTTGTGTTGTCAGTGTCATTTTCCTTATGTTCTTCTGGTACCAGGGATGCTTGTGTTTAAAATTTATCGGAGAATATATTGTTTAAACAACTCACCTCATAGGATTCATGCTTCCATGATATCACGATTTCAAACATAATCATGTTCATCGTCAGCCATAACTCCGACTGATGAAATTCTTCGGCCGTCAACTATTCTATTGTCGCCATCTTCAGTGCTGCCATCTATGGTTGAATTTATGAACTTCGAAATCAATGTAATTTCGTTAGGGATATCAAAATTCATTGATCTATTTTTGTTTTTCTGAATGTATATTTTTTCCCAAACTGTCAATTCCAAAGGTTTCTCTACTTGTTTTAAAAGTTTAGCTTCTCTTCCAATTTTATGATGTTCTAATAAACTATGTGCAGCAATTGCAGATTTTTCAATTTCACAATTTTTAATATTTCTGAAAATTGGAAGAGAAGCTAAACTTTTAAAACAAGTAGAGAAACCTTTGGAATTGACAGTTTGGGAAAAAATATACATTCAGAAAAACAAAAATAGATCAATGAATTTTGATATCCCTAACGAAATTACATTGATTTTGAAGTTCATAAATTCAACCATAGATGGCAGCACTGAAGATGGCGACAATAGAATAGTTGACGGCCGAAGAATTTCATCAGTCGGAGTTATGGCTGACGATGAACATGATTATGTTTGAAATCGCGATATCATGGAAGCATGAATCCTATGAGGTGAGTTGTTTAAACAATATATTCTCCGATAAATTTTAATGATTATACCTCATAATGTTTACTTCCCAACATTAATTAAATATGCTTGTGTTTGTTTGTTTGCGTTTAGTTTCTCATGCAGTACAAATGCTTGTAGTTGATGATCATCTTGAAGTGGGTTGTTTTCTGTTGTCACTCTTGAGTGCTATGGTTGGGGGTTGTCTTGACTGCACCAGTTGTTATTCTTAGTAATCTAAAGAATTTTATTTAAAAAGTAAATCTTGTTTCATCTTACCTCGTAAATCATTGTGTTCTATTTGAACATGCTTCGATATGCTATGCCATCGTTTCCCAACATGTGGTTCGCGAACCCCCAGGGGGTTCACCAAATATTTCAAAGGATTCGCCAAAACTTTTCTGTAATGGCAGGTTTCGAGGTTAGGTCTATTATTGTTTCCTTTATTTCTGCAGCAGCATAATAATAATAATAATAATTATTATTATTATTATTTTAAGATTAAATTAACCCTATATTGTCCCTTGTTGCTTATGTGTAACATTGGGAATTTATAACATTATTAATATTACCGTGAATGCCTGATATACAGTTATGTAACAACATAAGGAATTGACTTAGGCTTTCACGGCTGGAGTTATTATGATGATCTTGTAGAAGATTTCCAGGCTGTTAGCCGTGGTCTTGAGGCTTGTAGTTTCCCGGCGTTTCGCCAGAGACTGCGTCCAGCATCCTCAAGGGTTTTTTTGTCGACTAAATGTATAAATAGGGCAGGTAGTCGACAAAATTGCCAGTCTCAAGACAACCTTTGAGGATGCCGGATGCAGTCTCTGGCGAAACGTCAGGGAACTACAAGCCTCAAGACCACGGCCAACAGCCCGGAAATCTTCTACAAGATCATCATAATGTAAGGAATGCATTTGATTTTGCTACAATTAGGCCTACATGTTGTGTAACTTTTAAGTCGTAACTAGAGTTACTTTAGGTTTTAACAATTGAGGGTTAAGTTAAGGTTATTAAACCTTTTGCTTGGAATTAAATTTTGTGCTTGTCTCCTGTATGTATATTTAAAAGTCAGTGGTTCACCCAACTCAGATCGTTGTGGAAGGGGTTCACGAGTCGAAAAAGGTTGGAAACCACCATGCTATGCACATCATCATCAGTTTGTCTAGACTGTCCAGGGCTGACAACATAAAATTCAACAGTTTGTAAAGCTGATGATGATGTGTATAGCATATCGAAACATGTTCAAATAGAACACAATGATTTATGAGGTAAGATGAAACCAGATTCACCTTATTTATTTTCAAAATTAAATTGGTAGGCTATGATTTTGCAATATGAAACAACATTTCAATACCATATAACATTTTATTTATATATGTATATAACTGTCTTTAAGTAAAAGATCAGTGTGAAAGATATATTTCAAAATCATACTAATTCTTAAAATGTCTGATCATATCAGAAAACTGAATTATGCAATGATGGTAAAATATGGTTTGTACAAAATTGTTCTATTTTTTTTTTTTACATAAAAATCCACAAAATCTCATCTCGTGAATTTATCTTATTCATAATTCAAGTATTATATACTTGTAAAAGTTTATAAATTCTTACATTAAATGATTAACAGACAATGGCACTTCATGGCACTCGTGACTTAAATAAATGTGCAAAATATTTTCAACACACTCACTAAATTCAATACACTTCATCTTCTTTCCTTTTTAACAGTTCTACATTCCACTCAAAGAAAGTTTCTACACAATCAATAAAAATTATAAATTACAACTGCACTTCTCATTTCATTACCAAATTACACAAAGTCTATATAAATATGAAATGTAGCAATAAAATTAGAGCATAAATGATAATTATAAAGAAAAGATTCAATAATTGACAATTTTTTTCTCAAACTTCTCTTATAATAAGGGCTTGAGGTGGGCCGGGATGGCTTTCCATTTTATTTTTAAATGCCTTGAATACATTCCCTTATTTCTGAGCTGCTTTTAAACACAATTTTGATTTCAGAGCACTTAGAAATCTTCTTTTGAAATAAATAAAATATTTTGAAATCAACATATCTATACTAATCCGAGCTAAGTTCTATAGTTGTACTGTAAACAAGCTTGCATAAGATACTACTCCACTGACTCCATCTATTGCGGAATCATGGTACTACTTTTAACTGCCATATGACTGAATTGTATATGGAACTGTCAATGATAGAAACATTAGGTAATATCGTATTTTACAGGATATAAGACTGAATACAAGGTAAGATGGTACAAATAATTATGAACTTCCTCCATTTCTTATTTATTTACTAGCTAATACCCGGCGTATGCTGCTACACCTAAATAAATCATAATGTGTTTTTACCTTTAGTTGAATAAGTAAAAGGAAAAAAATTATAAATTTATATCATAATTATTTTTAGATTCCCCATGTGCTGTTTACCCGGCGTTAGGCAGAAATGTAAGTAGTCCGATGGCAGCGCATAAAATACGAACAAACGAACATGCATTTTTATATATTAAATTACAAAAAATTGTATATAGGCCTACCAATTGGACGTTTACACTTTTTCTATGATGTCGATAGATATCCTTTATTTACAATTTCATTATGAGCAGAATTTATGTTACATGCTGACTCACCTATAAATTATGTTGTTTTTCATTAATGTGAATTACAATTATGAGGTGAGTTAATTCTGTTATTTTCACCTCATCCTCGATGGTTAATGTGTGGTATTTTCCAATAAACTGTTTGAAAACATTCAAAATAATTTGTTTCTCTCCACTTTTCAAATACTTTCCATTCTGATGCTTTAAAAAAATTCTACAGAAGAAGCCATTTTGAAACAACTGAAATTGAAATTTACACATATTCTGCATTGTGCATGTGTAAAAATAAAACAATGCTTATTTAATCATAAAATTGTAATTATGTGTTTTAAGATTCTTCTGTAAACTTGTGCTACATAATACATTTTTTATTACTTTTATTTCAGGTGTTAGAGAGCGAACTATATTTTCTTACATGCTTATAAGTAAAACTATTATTTTGACCAACGAAAATACAATCATACGTCTGGTTTGTTTACATTTACAACTGGAACTTAGCTTGGAAAATATATGTAATAAATTATAATAGTACAAATGGTATTAATGATGACAGGAGAATTCTGGATGCCATCCTGCCCCATCTCAAGCACTGTCAATAAGTTACCACCATCCTGATTCCTTATTAATCCCACCTCAAGCACTACCTATTATCAATAACAATGACTGCACTAACAAATCCTAGGACAAAAGACTAAAAAATTCTTGCAAGATCTCTTTACATGTACCAGCAAAAGCAGAGATCATAGATAACCTGGGTTTCTGAAAAACCATTAACATTTTTGTGTAAATGTGTATAAAAATGACATATATTTATTTTCTTTTTCTATTATGATTTATTTTTCTAATGTCTTGCATGCCTACAACTTCTTTAAATTGCTGTTTTGTAATACATAATAAAATTCTGTACATAGTGTAGGCCTGCATGTATCAATTCTCTGTTGCTTTTTTACTACAAGTTAAGATACTTCTTTGCACTGAATTCAATTTCTAGAAACACAATTACTTATTCAAGTTTTTTGAGTCTGTACTATCTTACCTCAATTTAATGTTGATTTGTTCTTGAATATGTTTCGATTAGTCTTCTAATCATCCTCAGAATGGTCTGACTGGTTAGATTTATGTTGTAAACTCTGGATGTCAGCTCCCTCCTGCAGTTGGCCAAAGAACCTCCAAATGAGGTCACATTCAGTCGGTATTTTGAAATCATAACTGTTCTTTTGAATGTAGATTTTTTCCCAAATAGTTAGTTCTTTTGTATTTTCTAACTGTTTTATTAATTTAGTGTTTCAGACCAAACATGAGCAGCAAGTGCAGATTTTGGTCTGAAAAACATAATATAAATTTGAACACTAAATTATTAAAACAGCTAGGAAATGCAAAAGAATGAACAATTTAGGGATAAATCTACATTCAGAAGAACAAAAACAGAGTTATGAATTTCAAAATACCGACTGAACGTAACCTTGTTTGGAGGTTCTTTGGCCAACTGCAGGAGGGAGCTGACATCGACATCCAGGGTTTTAAATCTAACCAGTCTGGTCATGCTGAGGATGATTAGAAGACTAATCGAAACATGTTCGAGAACAAATCAACATTAAATTGAGATAAGATAGTACAGACTTAAAAAATCTTGATTAAAAGAACCTCAAAATATTACTTCCTAAAATAAAACAATTACTTATTTCCTACAAATTTTAAATGCTCATAAGTTGTATATCAATAAAACATATATGGGCACAAGTATAAATATA
The DNA here is from genome assembly GCA_030220185.1 of Diploptera punctata. Taxonomy (NCBI): domain Eukaryota; kingdom Metazoa; phylum Arthropoda; class Insecta; order Blattodea; family Blaberidae; genus Diploptera; species Diploptera punctata. The sequence goes on along the minus strand of JASPKZ010010677.1, from coordinate 1,140,140 downwards.
CATTATAATGGAAATGGACAGCTAATGACAAATGAGGGAAAATTTGAAGAATTGGCTGAATTCAAATACCTAGGAACAATAATAATTACAAACAGGAATGAGGTGCACAAAGAAATTAAACATAAGCTCAATTTTGGAAATGCGTACTATTATGCACTACTCTCAAAAAATGTTAAACTGTTATTCTTCTAGATACATGGATGTGAAACATGGACTCTTATTTTAAGGGAGGGGGAAAATTATAAGTATTTGAGAATAAAAGTTCTTGAGAAAATATTGTCCCGCGCCGTAGCCGAGCGGTTAAGGTAGGAAGCCTTGGCGCAGAGCTACGGGACTTGCGCTGGTTCGAGTCTCCATGGGGGAAGAAATTTTCTCATGGTATTTCGGCCAGTATGGGACCGGTGCCCACCCAGCATCGTGAGACAATTGGATAGCTACAATAAGTAGCGGCTCCAGGTTGAGGAACCAGCTATAACGGCTGGGGGACTCGACATGCTAACCACATGTCACCCCTACACTGGCTGTTGATCATCTACCTCTGTGATTGACACATGTGGATGTGAAGGGCCAGCAGCCGGCTGGTAAAAGGGCAACCGCTGAAAAGTGGAAAGACCCTCAATCGGAATCGGAGAAAATATTTGGGCCAAAGAGAGACAGACAGGCAAATGGAGAAGACTATTAAACAGTGAGCTATGTGACTACGATAAATCAGATATAATAAGAACACATAAGTCTCATTGACTGCGATAAGAAAGACATGTCATGAAGGGGGAAGGAAAATGAGAGGGAAAGCACCCAGTAGATAGGTCAAGAAGAAGTAGGAGAATAACATTAACCATGATTTGAGGGAGGTAAATTATACAGGGAATAATCTGAAAAACATAGCTCAGGATAGGGATGTATAGAGAGCTTATGTCTGGATGAGCATATACCTCCAGGTTCAATAGTGCTAGTGAGTTAGATATAGTTTGTATTGAACTTTTATAGGAAAAATCACCATGAGGTTTAATTTAAATCTTATAGTTTTTATGTTTTCAACAAATAACTACCTACATTGTTTTCCATTTTCAATTGGACAGCATTATACATCAACTGGCTATGTGCCGTTATGTAATTTTCAAGAAAAATATGTTTAAAGTTTAAGTTAATCTTCACTATTTATTGTAGCGCCAAACTAACGATACAGTTATGCATCAACAATCTAAGAGCTGGAACATTTGGCACTTAGCTGTATGATGCAAAATTTATATTATCATTTATGAAGATCTGGTTTCATACCTGTTTGTTACAAAACACAGAATCTCTGATAGGACTAATGATTTTTTTTATTTGAAGAGAAAAATTTTCGCCCAGATCGAGACTCGAACCTGGGACCTTTGGCTTTCTAGACCAATGCCCTACCATCTGAGCTACCGGGGTGAGTTCCAATCTATTTGCAAATTTTTCTCTCATATACATTGTAATTCCCAGCACCAAATGCTATGAAGCCTTTGCTTCTATCTTTGCAAATGGCGGTTTCTTAGTTAAGAGGACATTTATTGGGAATTTAAACACTACTTTATAAAGCCAGTAGGGCTTCTATTGATGTTTTTATTATTAATTTAACACTTCTCACTGAAGGATAACTTTTTATGTGAAGAGAAAAATGTTTGCCCAGACCGAGATTCAAACCCGGGACCTTTGGTTTTCTAGGCCAATGCTCTATCATCTGAGCTACCGGGGAGAGTTCCAATCTAGATGTAAATTTTTCTCTTATATACCCAGCACCAAATGCTATGAAGCCTTTGCTTCTATCTTTGCAAATGGTGGCTTCTTAGTTAAGAAGACATTTATCGGGAATTTAAACACTACTTTATAAAGCTAGTAGGGCTTCTATTGATGTTTTTATTATTAATTTAACACTTCTCACTGAAGGATAACTTTTTTTAATGTTTACATTTTCTGTAATAATAAGGCTATATTAAAAAATGTAGTGCTAAAAGTATGCTTATACTTTCATGAGCCAGTGAAAGATGACATCAAAATTTTTTCTTTAAATGGTGCTTAACTGATTGATGCATAACACTGTCCAATTTAGAAATACTGTAGTAGCACAAAAAAAGTCAACTCTAGGTACAAACCACATCAATGAATGAGTTGGAGGAAATTCTTTAACATCTCACCACATGTCTTCACGATACCGGTTTCAAAAGTATAGTTTTACTTCCATCAACATAAGTTGGAGTTTGACTGAAGATGAAAGTAAAACTATACTTCTGAAACCGGTATCATGAAGACACGCAACTTTATGAGGTGAGATGTTAAAGCATTTTCTCCAACTCATTCATTAATGTAAATATCTCATAGTGTTACCTCCCACTTTGATTTTGATTAAAAACAAACCAAATCCTTAAAATGTGAGGGAAAAAGGTTTGTCACGAAAATAAGCTGCATTTAGACTGAGGGGAGAAAAGTTATCATAAGTAATGCCACGAGTGATTTCCAATTTATCTAGAGAATTTGGAAATCAAGAGTAGCATTTGTTAGGACTATTTAACGAATAAAATTAAGCTCTTCACTAAAAAATAATTATTTGAATATAGTTACCGGTGTTTTAAAATATTTATATAGCTAATGTAAACGGCGAGTTTGAAAACAAATTAGATTAGATTATGTATATTCACTGCAACTCGATCATATTATTTATTGCCAAATAGGATCGCAATATTGTAAGAATGCACTCTAGTGGAGAAATAATGAAACACATCAAACTATTATAAGTTAATCATTTATATTTTGGATAAACAACTCAGTAAAATCACTTAATCTATTCATTATTTGCTATATTCAATGTATTTGTTGGAGAAAAATAATGGTCTAACCTGTTCAGAATATTAAAAAAGGAGCTTTCTTTATCACTAAAGCAGGAGCTGATAAAGAGCAAGGTGAACACGACTGTCATTGGTGTAAAACAGAATTCATTGAAACGTGATTGGTCATTGACTACCATTTGCGATATGAGTTAAATAGTCATAAGTAATGTCACAAGTGAATTTATCTAGAGGATTTGGAAATCAAGAGTGGCATTTGTTAGGACTATTTAAATAATAAAATTAAGCTGTTTACTCAAAAATCATTGTTTAAGTATAGTTACTGGTATTTTAAAATATTTATATATTTAATGTAAATGGCAATGTTTGGAAACAAATCAGAAATGTGTGGTTATGTTTCATTCGTTTATTCGCTGCAACTTGATCATATTATTTATTGCCAAATAGGATTGCAATATTGTAAGAATGCGCCCAAGTGCAGAAAAAATTTAACACATCAAATTGTATATTATAACCAACATTTTAGGTTATTAATTTATTTTTTTATAAAACAACTCGATAAAATCATTATTTAAAACACAGTTATCAAATGAATAGTTTGAAGGAATCTGTTCATTATTTGCTATATTCAATGTATTTGTTGGAGAGTCAGTCACTGCAAAATAATGCTCTGACCTGTTCAGAATATTAAAAAGGAGGAGCTTTCTTCATCACAAAAGCAGCAGCTGGTAAAGAGAAATCAATAAAGTACGAGATGAAACATAACTGTAATTGGCTGTAAAACAAAATTCATTGAAATGTGATTGGTCATTGACTTCCATTTGGGGCATGAGTTAAATAGTCAGAAATATTTAATTTCTTGTACTTAAATCCGGTGTCTTACACTTGGGAAAGAACGCTAGCTTAAAGTTTCAGATACTTGCCACATTTTGGCTTCCTGAATGATTTTCTTGTTGAAATTGCTTTTTTTTTTTGTTCTAAAGCAAAATACTAGGTTAAGATTATACAAAACCTTAGCAAGGCAGTGAGATGTGAACTTTGAGGAAAGAAGAAGAGAGCAGGATAACTTCTAGTGAAATGAGATTCATGAGATATGTAGCAGGTTACACCAAGTGGGATTACAAATTCAATGAGGATGTCTTTAAGGAACTAGGCTTAGAACCAGTCATTAAGTACAAACAAGAATACTAAAACATCTGGATAAATCATTTGTGATAAATGAGTTCAGATAGAGTTCCCAAAGCTATGATTTGTTATGGTCCAACAGGGAACAGATCTCTGGGCAGTCCAAGGAAGTAATGGATACAAAATTTGTCAGTCAGATCATAATAGACCTCTAAGTCTAAGACTTGTATGGATGAAGAAGAAGTTTCTAAAGCAACCCAATGTTGCACATTAGATACATCCATCCCATCCTATGGATCTGCAACCCAACTTGGGCTGCGATCTCCTCAGTTCTACTCCATTCTTTCCTATTCCTTGCCACCATCTTCCAATTCCTTATCCCAACAGTGTAATGGCATCTGCATGTACAATGTCCTCCCATCATCCTCCCTCCAAAGTATGTCTGAAACATTTTTCCTGGTTCTTGTTCGTTCATTCTCACCACATGACCAACCCAATGGAATCTTTTAAGTTATATGATTGATATATATTTCTTGGTTTCTATGCCAGTAGTGTGTCTACATAAATAAAAAAAATTGAAGAACATACAAATTATTGAACACAATTAAATTATTTTAAATCAATGGTAAAGAGAAAAATTTTTGCCTGAACCGGGTAAAGGTTCGGGGTTCGATTCCTGGTTCAGGCAAAAATTTTTCTCTTTACCATTGATTTACAATAATTTAATTGTGTTCATTAATTTACTTATTTCCATCATAGTAATAGTTTAGCTTCTCAATATTAATTTAATACAAATTATTGTAGCAAAAATAAAACTAAACTACATGGCATGATAGGCCTAGAAGACTTTTGGCCTACCAGCCGGCTGTTGGCCTCACATCTACATGCATTAATCACAGAGGTAGACGATCATTCTGCCAGTGTAGGAATGACATGTGGTCAGCATATTGTAGCACCATGTGAATAATTACCTGAGGAATATATATTTTTTTTTCAAAAGAAATGTCATAAACACCTTGAAATTGAAGGAGAAATTGATATAAGACTAATATAAAATATGCCCTATTATTGATCAAACTTGTCAATTTCCATTGCTAAAAACGGAATAGCCAACTTATGGAAAACGCCATAATAAAAAAAACAAAGATTGCGGAGAACCTATCCAATTTATCCTACCAATCTAAGCTAACCTACTTAATCTAAGATAATCTATATAATTTATCCAAACTAATCTAACCTGAATAAACACATGTCAATTGACTATAGCAGAAACATGCCGGTGGCATGAATGTTATTCAGTAAGATATTGATATTGTCTGACCATTGGACCTGTGCCCCAGTAAGATATGCGAACTGACCCTAATTCCTTTCCTGCCTCGGTAAATTATTTATTGTGCATATCATTTCCCTCTCTGCATTCCTATCTCTCTCTTCTCTACCTCGCCCTTTCTCCCCACCCACTACTCACAATAATTATTTTGGACCTTCTTGCAGGACAGATTACACTGGTCAACATGATTTTTGTCTCATGAGTACCAATAGTTGTACTTAATGCAGTTTTTTAACGTGTCTTCAAATATGAATTCGGAATTTCTCCATCACCCACAGTTTTTTTTATTTCAATTTCAAGTAATGGATTTAAATAATTATTTTTTTAATAAACATTTTTTCGTCCATTTGTCCATTGTAAAAAGTGAGTGATGAGCACAAGGAACACTTTCATCAGGAGATTTCAGCTAAGGAAAAGAGATATCAAGGCTAATGGAATCCTAATATGTTGGCCAATTATTGTTGGACCATCAAGAGGGATGCTCCACAGGTGAAATATAGCAGAAAATCATCATTTCTTACTTTCTAGGTGAGTCCGAATGTTTGAATATTGTGTAGTTACGAATGTAGAAAATATTAAAGTGTTTGAAATTATTATAAATTCCTGTCTCTCGGAAAAGTGTTTGAAATTTTAAATTCCTGTCTCTCGGAAACCTTGCGTGATGGAAAAAAACTAATATATTTGAATTCAGGAGAAAAAATATTATCAGAATCACATATTTTTCTTTCTGAGACAAAAAAAGTTTATTTTTTGTTGCTCAGTGTTATTTGTACATGGAGTCCAGTGTTGTCAAACTCAACATGAATACTGTAGGATGGAGCGGTGAAAGAAATATTATTAAGTAAGTAATGCATTTTGCATTGAATTTGAATGAATTTTTATATTCCAATGGAGGGTGACCTTGTTTGGAGGTTCTTTGGCCAACCACAGGATGGAGCTGACATCGACATCCAGGTGGTGCAACATAATGCAACATAAATAAAACCAGTCTGGGAAAGCTGACGATAAAACAGAATTGTTTTGAAACATGTCCAAGAACAAATCAACATTAATATTGAGGTAAGATGTCCAGACCAAAAATAATATAATGCATTTTGCGATGAAGAAAAACAGACAGGTCAATATATTTCCTATAAATATATCAGTAATAATCAACCTTACCATTATTCAAGAGCCATGACACTGTTTGGGGGAAGTTAGCAACATCCCTACTCAGAAAGATTCATGGTGGGAGGGAAGCACGTGGAATGGAGTGAGTATAGGCATTAACTTTTCTAAAAATGACAATAGAGCTGAAGATGCATAGATCCGATGGTACGACAATGACTATCTATATAGTTAGTAACTAGTAGTCCTTTGTAAGATTCATAAACTCACTCCTGGCATAGAGTAGCCTATTCTATATTTAAATTAATATTGGGAAGTAAACATTATGAGGTTATATCATTAATAGTGGAAGCCATGACTGAAGAGGGACAACATATTGTCTGAAACCGCTGGTGTCAAAGAAATTTGAAATTATATGAGGTGAGTCGTTAAAAATATGTTCTCCACTCACTATTAAAAGCCTATTCTAATTTAAATTTGTAATTATGTAAAATGGTACGAAAGCTATGTAGTTGTTGAAAGAAAAAAAAATCCATCATATTTTAGATCTAGGGACTGAAATTATGCTAGAAAAATCTATATTTGTAATATATAAAAGTTAATTTTTTTTCTCCTAATTTTATATTTACCAATATTTTTTAACAGTCTGTACACTATCTACTCCTATTTCTTCCTTATTTGTTGTTTTCATCTTTTCAGATTTCTGTTAAAAATGTATATAAGATGTCTCTTTCTGTCTGTGATATATTATTAATATATGTGATGCTATGAATATGCTGTTTTCTACACTTGTAATCTGAATGAAGTTTATGGTAAGTACTGGTTTTAATTCTTTATTTTGCTCTATAGCATACTGTATATATCATATTTCAGAATTCATTAACATACTGGTATACAGTAAAAGCTCCTTATTTGTGGGGGATATTTTCCGTAAATATGCCACGAATACAGAAACCGCGAATAGGGAATGGTAATTTGTATGGGTGTATAGGGGATATGTTCCGAGGTTCCAAAATAAAATAAATATTATCGAAACAAAATTAATTAATGAGAGATTTTGAACAATTTCTATTTATTACTGTCAGGCTTAGGCAAGGGCTTAAAGAAGTTAGTAATTTTTTCCTGTTTTGCCGCTTTTAAAAGGTCTTTCCATTCAGATTGTTACACAGCTGTGAATTCTGTGATAGAATTCCTTATTTTGTCTTTGGATTTCATCGTACAGTTGCTTCATTAACATTGAAATAGCGTGATATAGATGCAAATGACTCGCCAATACATAAAAGGTCAAGCATTTCTGTGTTTACTTTAAGCGGCAACATTACTTTTCTTCCGTTTCGGAACTAATTTTGTTCCCTTTTTACTAGATATTATAAATTGTTAACAAAGCAGAAGAGAGACATGTTATTCAATCAAAATTATTGCAATGAATGACAAGTTGAAACAATATAACACCGATCGTGGTGAGGGCGGCATTTATAATGGACATAACGGCATGTGAAATAAGACAGCGGTGGCTTTTAACAACAAACTTTAGGCTTAGTGTCAATAAGGTTTGTTTTACTTTATTAATTTGTCCATTTGTTTTGAATCACTCTTTGTAAAAGTCACCTTGGCATGTGCCTGCAGTAAAAAAAAAGAGTTGCTGATGCGTTAGAATTAATCCTTTTTAATATTACTGAATGAAGAATAAAGAAAATTTTAGCCGCGAATACAGAAACTGTGGTCGCAATATTTTAAACCGTTGAGTAACTGAAAATGCTGAGTAAGGCGCTTTTACTGTACATTAAAATATCATTGTAAGTGGATGGGTAAATACTGCATTGTAATGGAGAAGAATCATATATTAAAGGAAAAAAATTGTTGCGCAAAACAGAAATAATGATATTAGATATTATTTGCTGGTTAGCTTAGAACTACGCTTACTACTAGATGAATAGAAGTTTCCGCCATATATATAGATACAAAAATGGTGGTTGATACTTTCAAAACCTTTGTTATAGTAAACAAACTTCAGCCTGCATGTGTTTGTGCTTGGGACAACTCCAAAAAGTAGGTTGGATTGGGTCGAGTTGAAAATTGAAATATTGAAGCAGCAATGTTGCGCTGTGAATATGCCCATATTTGTTTATAGCAAAATATGTACAATGTTTGAAGAACTGAGATGGAAAACCATTTGGTACTAGCCTCAGCTGAAAATGAAAATTTGAAAAGATCTCTCTAGCAGGTCGAACATTTTCGGGGTTTCATAACGAAAACTCAATTTATACTATTTAAAATAAAACTGAGCAAGGTATTTTCCTAAAATCAGTTAAATCTGAAAAATTTGAAAGTAAAAACTGTGAGTTGAAAGAAGGCAAGGGATGTGGTCCGCTGAGACCGAGACATGCAGTTCCCTTGGTTCTAAGAAAACATAAATATGGAGGGTAACGCATGTAAAAATGACTCATTAAGTTATGAATTTAGAACCTCAATGGTATTTCCCATGTTATTTTAAACCATGGAATAAAAGAAGAGCAGTCAGGTCTTTGGAAAGTTTATTACGACTATTTGGTAACATACCATACAATTTAATTAACTCTTTCTAGTGAAAAATATAATTCTTTTTAAATTCTAAATTAAACCTCATAGTGATATTTCCTATAATATGTCAATTTTTTTATACTTTAAAGAGGTGAAAAGATTACAAATATTTGAGAATAAAGTATTTAGGAAAATTTTTGGTTGAAAGTAAGAGAACACTGACAGTGAGCATGGAGAATACTATATAACAGTGAGCTACATGATCTTTATGGGACCTGATAAAATAACAACTAAGTCTCGCATACTGCAATGCGCAGGATCACAGAGTAGCAAAGAAGAAAGTGGACAAGTTTCACATACATGGCACTAGTGTAGAACAACTAACGACATCTAAATTTTTTCGAGTTTTTTTCTGGTCGAACTAATATGAAAGTGGTCACGCGACGTATTCTGGTGGGTAAAATTTGATCGAATTACTATTTAGTAGTGAACCACCATCTGGATGAATAATTGATGGGAATTGAGACTTCTTATAGGCAATAAATAACATGATCTAATTAATCTTAAGTTATGGAATTATTTGTACCCAGCCTCTCAGACCTAAAGATTTTCTTTAATTTTAACAGAAGGGAAGAATGGAAATAAATAAAACACGTTAATTTATTTTTGTTTATTAAAATTTAAAAACGTGCATTATGAGTTCTTTTAATAAATATGTAAAATTGACCTACCCCATTATTCTCACATACATATTTTTATACAATATTTATTAAAGAACCTTAGCCATGTCGTACATCTGAAATCCACTATAAAGTCACATTTTAAAAATGTTTTATTAGAAAGTGTTGTACACTAACATAAATGTCCCCGTAAGCGCTAATCTTAGAATTTTATCACGTATAGTTGGTTTATCTTGTGAGAATCGATTCAAATTAAAAACGTAAACAAGATAGAATTTACTTACAAAGTTAGGGAGTAAAATAAGAAAATATTAATTAATGATGCACGAGAGGACGTGGCCGCAGGCCGCGCGCGGTGGGGGCGCGCCAGCGGGGCGTAAAACTTTCGATAAATATGAGGCCAGTTTACGGGTAGCCGGCTAACGACGAAGAATGAACGACACGCGGAAGCAGGGACAAAATTTAAATTTACAAAATGGCTAATATCCCATAATCCCTAGTGAACACGCCGTGTCCTTGCATTTGTTTTATTTAGTTACGTATTCTGCTACCATTGTAGTTTGCTCATTGTAGTTCATCATAAACGGCCAACATTTTTTTAGATGTCACTGTACTCAATTTTCTCTCTATTCGAGTGCTCTGTGGGGCAGGATAAGTGGATGAATAGAATTAAAGAGAGACCTGGAAAATTCATGTAGGAAAACCAGAGGGCAAGCAGCATATAATAGACCAAGAATGAGGTGGGAAAATAATATTAAGTATGAGAGAAGTGAGTTATACAAGGAATGATCGAAAAATATTAACTCAGGATAGGGATGTATGAAGAGCTTATGTCCATGCAATCATTAAAACTTAGATTTGATAATACCAGTTAATTATTAATAAAAAGAAAATTGTTAATCAAAGATTATTTATTAGCTGATGGATAAAACATTATGATATCTTAGTTAAATGACTCTCAAAATGATGTTATTTTATGTGGTTAGTTTTTTAAAGTAAAATATATAAATTCACAACAAATCCAAGAGAATCCACTACTTATAAAAAGTGTTAATTGTAAAAAGTGGTAAGCATTAAAAATGTATATAGAAATTACAATACTGAGATAAGATTTTGATAATTTTTAACTATATTTAAAATCAGAAGATAATTTGAATGTTCATAAATTGATCCAGTATTTTACATGTTTGGAATAAAACACAATCTATCATATTTCTACTAAGCAACAAGAAAGTTGAGGCTGCTTGGAAAATCCCATCTTAAGTCGGCAAACAGTCATACAGGAAAATAAAGCAAACCAGGACAAAACATTCAATTTTGACATTGTTTGTTAGACTACTTCATGAACTACATATAAAATACAGCTATAAGACTGCAAATGATGTGCAAACACCAAATTTAACTTTGCACACAACTACAAACCTCCGCCAATATATTAATAATATCACTGAACCAAGGGCCAATATTTTATTCATTTCAAGTAACTATAGGTTTTTATTATTAATTTAATACTTCTCACTGAGGAAGCTGCCATTTGCATAATCGGGCAAAGGCTCGTAGCTTTCGGCACTTGGGAATTAACAATGTGCATTTAGATTGGAGTGCTCAGATAGCTCAGTGTAGAGCGTTTACCTTAGAAAGCCAAAGGTCTTGGGTTCAAATCCCGGTCTGAGCATATAATTTTTATCTTCAAATGGTAGCGTAGTGGTTAAGGCACTGTGCTACAAGCCGGAAGGTCAAGGGTTCGAGTCCCGGTGGGGTCAGGATTTTTAAACTGACCCAAACCCTCTGGCGGCACCATGGCCCTGGGGTCGACTCAGCCTCTAACGGAAATGAGTACCATACGCTTGTTCTGGGGGCAAAGGCGGCCGTCACGCAGGGCTGACAACCCGGCTGGCATCAAGTGCCAATTGTCCAGAAAAAGTGGGAGCCTTAACCTCCCACTACCCCAAGGGCCTCTCGAGGCCTGTAGTGGGATCACTTTACTTTACTATATAGTTTGTCCTTCAGTGAGAAGTATTAAATTGATAATAAAAACATTGAAAGAAGCCATACTGGCTTTATAAAGTAATGTTTAAATTCCCAATAAAAATATCTTCTTAAATAAGAAGCCGCCATTTGCATGATTGTGCAAAGGCTCGTAGCATTTGGCGATCAGAAATTAATAATGTATAAGAGAAAAATTTGCATTTAGATTGGAGTGCTCAGATAGCTAATAGGTAAAGCATTATTTGGCCTAGAAAGCTAAAGTCCTGGGTTCAAACCCCGGTCTAAGCATATAACTTTTCTCTTCAAATATCGGTTATCTCTGGGCCGTCCTATGAAATGCTGGAGGGAAAATTTTCTATAGGATCATAACAGGTCTTGGCCTAATACTTGGAAGGAAGAAAAAGAAGAAATATAGGTTATTACTCCATCTTTCAAAGTAATCAAATGTAAGACAGATTTTTATATTTTTTTGCAAGTTCAACTTTTTAACCTTTAATGTTGTGGATTTTTAAATGCCCATCACCACCCAGTCACCAGAATTTAAATACCTTAATAGCCCTATTTTGCAGGGTTGTGAACAGTTTGTTACAAAAGGATTACGATGAGGAATAATTTTATTTATTATTTCAGAAGTATTTTTCTTTCTTTCATTTTTTTGAGCCTTCTTTCATAGAAGTCTTTCTCCCACTATTGATATTGGATCCCTTTGACCTCCTGCAGGAAAATTTACTAACTGCAACGTGTCAGATTATCTGTCTTTTGGCGGTATATGTGAAATTCTTCCTTTAAATGTTAATGCAATTTAATGAAAATGCCTATTTTAAAAGTAAAGTGATGTGTTCCCACTACAGACCTCAAGAGGTCTTTGGAGTAGTAGAGGTTAAGGCTCCCACATTTCTAGACAATCAGCACGAGATGCTAGTCCTGTGTGATGGCTGCTTTTATCCCCACAACAAGCATCTCATACTCATTTCCATTACAGGGTGAGTTGACCACAGGGTTATGGTTCCGCCAGAAGATGTGGGACAGTTTAAAATCATAACCCCACTTGGACTCGAACCCCCCGACTTCTCACTTGTAGCTTATTGCCTCCCATTTTAAAAGTAAAGTTTTCAAAATCAATTAAAAAGTTCATAAAATCAATGCCAGATGGCAATGTTATAGATGAAGATTCCAACGAAAATCCGATAGTAATGTTGGTTGAAAATGAGAGGGATGTTCCTCTTGAAAATTGCAGTTTCATTGTTTAAAAAAACATAAACTTTGAGGTAAAATAAGAAATGACTCATTCATTCATTGAATTCAATTAAAATACTGATTTTTTGTCCTAGAAACATGATTTTCTCCTCTTTCCAATACAGTAAAAAACAGAAAATCAAAATTTGCCTCCTTAAGGTGAGTTTTCACATGCAACCTCTTAAATCAGAAATTATACAATTTCAATAGACTAATTAAACAGTAGAAAAAATTCGGTGGGTCTACAATTCTATAAAAATGGCAATTACTCTCACTTCCTTAACACTTACTGAAAGATGCACTTGTCATTATTGTATGTGAGCTAAGAACACTCATTTGTCATTGTTCTGCAGCTGTGCACTGTAAGCGATCCTTTTCAACTTCTTGTCTAGTTCGATTGAATGCTTCTGTTTTTACAAAGTCCACTGTCTTATAAACAGTGCCAGTTATAAGCCTCTCTGGGGATTTGACAACTTGTGGAGGTAATGTTATGTCATTCGTGGCATCCTTTTCTAAATCCAAGTCAAGATACTGTAAGTCTTCAAAACGAGTGGCTGGTACAAACTTGTTATTCTCTTGTTGGAAATAATATATCTGTAAAATATAAAAAAATAATTTAATTTGAAATAAAATTTAAAATAAAGGCTATTCATTACAACCTGTGATGCAACTATTTTAATTTCTTCATAAACTCCTGCCAATTTTATTCTTAGGGTTTCATTTTTAAAATTATTTCCCACCATTTACAACGATTTTTACATTTTTTCTAACGATTATTTAACCCATTGGCTTCTTAATATTTTCCTCCATTGTTGCACCTATATTTACCATTTAATTTTAAGAAAATTAACTTCTCCAATAACAATGGCTTATAACTCGCAATCTATTGGGCAAAATCAATTTTGTTGTACACCATTGAATAGATCGTTCTCTCAGCTTTCCAACAGCATATAACATGTTATGCCATCTATTGACGAAACTAAAAAACCACTAAGAAGAAGCTACAGCTGCTCAGCCCGGCTCACAGCCGTCTGTGTAAGAATGGGCTTCACTTCGTCAGTCGGCTGGGAGCCGTCTGTGTAAGCCAATGGGTTAAATATATTTTTCTATAATATTTAATTACTAACATAGCATGAAGACGAGGCAGCCATATTGATTTTAACGAATATTCTATACAACAAGACTGTTCCAGTGCAGCCAACATAAAGTATATACTAATTAACTGTACACATGTACTTCAGAACTTACTATTTTTGGGTGTTACACTCTTTTACAGGATACAGTACTTAAATTGTGTTTGATTAGCTTTTAGGTTAATTAAATATCGTGTGTCATGTGCCGTAGCCGAGTGGTTAAGGCAGGAAGCCTTGGCGTAGAGCTACGGGACTTGAACTGGTTCGAGTCTCCATGGGGGAAGAAATTTTCTCATGGGATTTCGGCCAGTATGGGACTAGTGCCTACTCAGCATCATGAGGCATTTGGGTAGCTACAATAAGTAGTGGTTCCAGGTTGAGAAAACCAGCTATAACGGCTGGGGGACTTGACATACTGACCACATGTCACCCCTATACTGGTTAGATGATCATTTACCCCTGTGATTGACACATGTGGATGTGAGCCAGCAGCTGGCTGGTAGGCTAAGGTCTGTTGCGCCATGGAATTAATTAAATATTGTGTATATGTTGACAGCATCTCGTGATTCCATAGTGTATATTGTATATAGCTTCGCGTTTTGTTGGCGCATGTGTATGGTGTATGATTAGAACTTAGAAACATTTTTCGCGTCACATGTCGTAAAGAATCCCCAAAATAAAATTCTTTTCACCTCACCTAATATCCGATTCTGATTGAGGATTGCCCTTTTACCAGCCGGCTGCTGGCCCTTCACATCCACATGTGTCAATCACAGAGGTAGATGATCAACAGCCAGTGTAGGGGTGACATGTGGTTAGCATGTCGAGTCCCCCAGCCATTACAGCTGGTTCCTCAACCTGGAGCTGCTACTTATTGTAGCTACCCAATTGCCTCACGATGCTGGGTGGGCACCGGTCCAATACTGGCCGAAATACCATGAGAAAATTTCTTCCCCCATGGAGACTCGAACCAGCGCAAGTCCCGTAGCTCTGCGCCAAGGCTTCCTATCTTAACCGCTCGGCTACGGCGCAGGACCTAATATCCTGTTTCCTAATTAGACTGGTTTTGTAACCGTAGTGTTTACATCTTCAGTAATTACACGACTGATGTTCTGTCGTCCAGGAGCACTGCTTGCTACATCTGTTGATAAAACAATGAACCTCCCAATCAAATCAACTTCCCAGGAATTGTGGATTTTCCACATTCAAAAAACTAAGAAATAAAAATTAACAAATTTTGAAATTCCCGGGGAAGTTGTTGTGATTGGAGAATGATTGGTCCACCAACAGATGGAATAAGAAGCATTGCTCCTGGACAACAGAACATTGGTTGTGTAAATACTGAAGATGTAACAACTAAGGTCCACGAAACCAATCTAATTAGAAGACAAGATATGAGGTGAGGTAAAAAAAATTTTATTTTAAATTTTAATGCCTTATATGTTGATGATAATGATTATATTAAAACATTACTTACTGGTTCATCATCTGGTGAATTTATGTGATCATCATCTGAGCTGGAGTTATGCTCTGAGCGCTGCCTCTGTCCGTTTTTTAACGTTGATGTTGTGGAAGTGGGTGGTGTTGGACTTGGAGCAGCTCTGTTTCTCCTCAAACTGCGATTATTTTCTGAACCTGGTCTACAAGCTGGTGGAGCAGCCAGAGAGAGTGGTTCTGGAAAAACAGGATCATTTAATTAATAATAGTCTTTTAATGTAAAAAAGAATAATCAATTGAATTGGTGTTTACTTGATGAAAATCCACATTTATTAATTAAATAAAAATAAAACTTAGTTTTACTTGATTTTCATAATTATTAAGATATATTCAGTGACATTAAATTTAAACATTAGAACTAAAGAACACATAAGAAATGTAAAAAAGGGAGAAGTGGAAAAATCTACAGTAGCAGCTCATGTTTGGACAGAGAAACACAAAATAGATATAAACATAAAATTATTAAAACAGTTAGAAAATACCAATGAGCTCACAATATGGGGAAAAAATCTATATACAGAAGAACAAGGAGAAAATTATGACCTTTGAAATTCTTGGAGAAAGGAGCCTCATTACCAAGTTCTTTGGAACACAGATCCAGGGCCGACAACTTGAAGAAAATAAATAACCAGTTTGTGAACAAGCTGAAGATGGAACAATAGCTTTGAAACGATTGTCCAACAGAATAAACATATGACGTAAGAATGTTAAAGAATACAAACTCACATCATAGGACATTCACGAATTTAGGCCATTTGTTGACCTATTTCGGCCTCAAGAGAAACACCATCCAGAAGTCTTTTGAGTGGAAGTCCTGGTCTTCTTCTTCTTGCAGGTTGATATCTTAACATTTGTTTGGGTATCCTGTGATATGAGACTTAATTTAAAATGAAATTCTTTTTACCTCACCTCATATCCAGTCTAAGAAGACAGGATTTGAGGTGAGGTAAAAAGGATTTTATTTTAAATTTTGAACTTTACTTTAGTTTTTTGGTTCCATCCAGTTTCACACAGAATAACAAATAGCAAAATTACTGAAGATGGATGCGATAAGGTTTCAAAACCGGTCTAATTAAAAGACAGGAAATGACGCGATGTGATGTGATAAAGAATTTATTTTAAATTAAAAATATACCTCATAGTGAACTTTTATAGGAAAAAATCACTATGAGGTTTAATTTAAGATTAAATTAAAATGCTTCATACCTCACCTCATATCCAGTCTTGTAATTATACTGCAGTTTCTAAGTCTTGGCAGCTTCATCATTAGTAATTTCTCGTGAGTCAATGAGAAATGATTGAAGATGAAGCTGCCAAGACTTTGAAACCACAGTCTAATTACAAGACTGGATATGAGGTGAGGTATGAAGCATTTTAATTTAATCTTATACCTCATAGCCTTATGTCCTATTTACTTTAAGAATTTTTTAGCTATTTAGGATTTTGTTAAACATATTACATATATACATACCTTGCTCCATTTGCTTAAGATGAGGTTTTAGCTTTCGATCCACACTCGGTGGATAGTTCCCAGACACTGGAAGTGTAGCAGGACTCACAGGGGAAGGTTCATTTGAAACTACTGACGTTGAGTCTGACAATTTTCGGCCAGGTTTAAGTCCACGATTTACAACGGGAGGAGTAGGAACTCCTCCATATCCAGAGTCAGTGCCACTCTGTAAGCCTTGTGTCGTGAGAGGGCTTGGCAAGTTAGAATATATGGCAGCAGTTGAATTAGAGGCGAGAGAGCTTGAACCATCAGAATGCGGTGATATAGGTTCCTCATTCGTAGAGACACCTTCTTGTTGTAAAGAAAGCGGATTGTCGTTGTGATGAAAATCATAACGAAACACTTCACCATTAACTCTAGTAGGTGCAGCATTAGTGTAACAATGGCGTGTCGCCTGAATTTTACTCTCAGAATTACTTAGAGCTGAAGGACTTGGATTGTTGATGTATTGATGCGATCTTGGAAAATCGTACATTTCATCATTTACATCACCACTTGGAGGATCATTATTTTGGACGGGGGATAAAGGAGATGGAGGCTCTTCATTGCCATCTGAAGCACTTACACAGTCATTTGGAGAAGCAGGCACTCCCATTTTCTTTGACGTATCAGATGACATAGATGTTACACTTGGCTTTCTAACATTTCTCCTATTTCTTGGCTGAGGAGAAACATTCTCTAAATTGAGGTAGTTATGACTTGGGGCTTCTAGAAGAAGGTGGAAAGGCTTAGGGGGCCGAGGAGGTGCCACTGGGGGATGTAAGTTTGTTGGAAGACTTAACTGCCTACCATGCACTCCTATTGGACCTTCACGCGGAACTGTTAAAACATTGTCTACCACTTGAAGTTTTCCAAACCTTTTCACAACACTCCATGACCCAATGTCTGCTGAACTTCCCATGTCCACTTCTGCAGAGCTGTCTGAAGGCCTCGTTTGGCGTACATTTTCACCATCTACATTTGGGAACGTTTCCCAATTGACGGAAGGTGGACGATGCACAGGTATAGAACATTCTTCATCTGTAAAAACACTTTCTCCATCTGTTGTGGGAGACCTAGGGGGAGAACCATTGCTTTGTCTTAGTTCTAGATTGGGAGGGTGAAGTTTGCGAGGAGAATCATAATATCCGGCACTTTCACCAGTATCGCCCAGTTTAGGTGGCCTTTTCAGTGGCAGAGCTGGTGTTTTGCCAGGTAAAAGTGTTGTTGTTTCCGCTGAAGATCCCAGTCTTCTGCTCTCTCCATATGCAGTGTTTTTATGCCATGTTGAAGACTGAATTCTGTTGTTTGAAAGGCCATATTGTGTGGTTGCTGTGATGCCATATCCCCCTTGTCGGACTATATTGTTAAAATCTTCAAGGCCATTTGGACTGGACAGTGATTTTCCTGAGATGCACTCACTAATGGGGATATATGGGCCTGATATAGTGCTAGTGGGCGAAACTGGAGGAGACTCTGTCACTGGTCCCAATATGTGTTCCTGCTGTTCATTTGTTATTGTATCTGCTGTTGTTGCAGGCTCCTCCTCATCAGGACCATAGCCATCATCTGAAATTTATATTAAAAAATGTATTAATTATATTTTTTTCACCGCTGTGGTCTCGAGGTAGCATGCTGCCTAGTCACGCAGCGGGCCTGGGTTCGATTCCCGGTTGGGATAGGCTCCTGGGTGAGGTTTTTCCTCACCAGTAAGACTAATATCAGGAAGCTTAGGGCCCAACGGTCCCCGAAAATCATCCGGCCATCATCATCATCATCCTTCACCAGTGTTGAAAGCAACGGGAAGCTACCACACCTATAATTCTCTAGTAAATCTGCAAAGCATAGCATGAAAATGCTATGATTGCAGTGAAAGACCTGCCCTCGGGCAGAATTACTATGGATGGATATTTTTTTCACTAATTGAAAAAATAATTAAATTTATTTAAGAGAAAAACATATTTATTTAATATATGTAGGAAATAACACTATGAAATTTCTTTTAATTACATTTGAGTTGGATATTTTGACTCACCTCATATTTGTTGATTTTTATGCAAACCTAGGTTTCGTCGCTTCTCTGCAACATCGTCGATGCTTCCAATTGTTGCACAGAAGCAACGAAACCTAGGTCTGCATTAAAATCAAGAAATAAGAGGCGAGTCAAAATATCCAACTCAAATATAAGAAAAATATATGTCTAGACTGGGGTTTTAACCCAAGATCTTTAGCTTTATATGCTAATGCTCTGCTACTGAGCTACCCATGACCTCCAATCTAAACACAATTTTTCTCTTGTACATTTTAATTCCTGAGAGTGCCAAAGGATTGCAAACCATTGCTCGATACCCAAATGGTGTCTTATTTAAGAAGACTTTTAATAGGAATTTAACATTACTTTTAAAGCCAGTACAGCTTTTTACAAATTTAACATTTCTTACTGAAGGACAAATTATATTTGAAGAAAAAATATACTCCTAGACCAGGATTTGAACCCAAGACTTTAGATTTATATGCTAATGCTCCTTCATTGAGCTATGCAAGGCCTCCAATCAAATGCATATTTTTCTCTTACACATTTTCATTCTCACGAGCGCCAAAGGCTTGCGAATAAAGCTAAAGGTCCTAGTTTCAAATCCTGGTCTAGGCATATATTTTTCTCTTCAAATATAATTCATTCTTCAGTGAGAAATGTAAAATATATAATAAAAACTAATGCTTATTTTAATCCCTATTTTCAAGATTTTTATTATCTTTTTGCCTCCCTATTTTGATTTGTTTAATGCCTAACATCCAGTCTCTACTTATGACTATAAACATTAAAAATTTGATATATACCTTCTATGTCATCTTTGTAGGCTTTAAGCCCACATACATGACAGACATATTCAACCCATTTGTTCATATCCTCCTCAGACTCAGCAGCCAGGTAGTAAATTCTTTTTGGTGTTTTCACATCAAACATATGCTGGTATTTCTGCTTTCGATTTTCAAATCTCAGACCAGCATCAACCTGGATTATAAAAATTAATTCATTATTTATATTACAATTTTGATGGTTTGGACATCTGAAAATAATGGAAAAGGGAAGACTACCACAGAAATTGTTAAAAATCTCAAGATACAAGGAAAACGACCAAGGGGAAGATCATGGAAAAGATAGACTGAGAACTGAACTTTTATAGAAAATTACGAAAAAAGAAAAATACTACATAATTAGTGTAGCAATAGAAAATAGTTTTGAAGAAAATATGGTACACGAGAAAATAAATAAGTTTAAAAGACAAAAATTAATTAATCATCACAATTTAGGAATAAGATCACAAGACTCTTTACTTTTGATACCACAACACAGGACCTGTCTATACTCTGAATCTTACACAATATCTATGGCTAGAGCATGGAACTCACTTCCCAGTCATGTCAGGGACTGTCAATCACTATCATTATTTAATCAATTGAGTTGGTGTTTACTTGATGAAAATCCATATTTATTAATTAAATAAAAATAAAACGTAGTTTTATATAATAAAAAACAATAAAACCAAAACAAAAAAAGAAAAATTATCAGGTGTATATAAATTGAAGTGTGGCACATGTGACAATGTCTATATAGGACAAACTGGTAGACCTTTTATATCTCGGATAAAGGAACACATGAGAGCATATAACAGAAATTTAGAAAATTCAAACTATGCTAACCACCTATTCCAATTTAATCATTGTTTCAATCCAAATTTTGAAATTTTACATATTTGTGATAAGGGTAAGAAGTTAGATCTTTTGGAGGCTGTAGAAATTAATAAGTTTAAAAGTAGTAAAAAACTGTTAAATTCTCAACTTGATTTGAATGAATCCCCTTTGTTAAATTAAAAAATTTAAATAAATATTGTTGTATTGTTGCTTAGATCAGTTGGAACACAATTCATAATTTAACATGTCTGAAGAAGGTACAGTGTACCGAAACAGCTGTCACTGATTATATAATAAATATGAAAATCAAATAAAACTACGTTTTATTTTTATTTAATTAATAAATCATTATTTAAATCCAAATTAACTGTTATCTTAAGTTCGACACAATGAAAACATTAACTGCATAACAACTATATAGAGCATTCCATTAATAATCATCTAGGAAGCTAATTACTTTATTTTATATCATTTTAATTTTATTATATTCTATATTTTTGTTAGTATTAGCTAGTATTAGATTACATCATCATTGTATTTTGTTTAGTCTGATTTTAATAATATCTTAAAATTGTAATATGTACGTAATTTTTGTATAATTTTACGATTCGCTGGTTGAGTGGAAGAGAAGGCCTTATGGCCTTAACTCTGCCAGCTAAAATAAATCATTATTATTATTATTATAAAACAAAAAGAAGAGAACATAAAATTCAAGAAATTCACTTACCATCCATTGAAACATCACAAGTTTCAAAACATTTTTAAAAAGTTTAACATAAGATTGGCACCGAAGAATGAATACAGCCTAAATAGGATAATTAAAACCAACAAAAATGAAAAAAATAAATTGAAGAAGAAAACAAATCAGGAATATATCAGATCAAATGCACGGATTGTGAGAAAATTTATATAAGAAAAACAAAAAGAAATTTGAAAACTAGGGTGAAAGAACATCTTAGAAATGTAAAAAATGGTGAAGTGGAAAAGTCAGTAGCAGCTGACTTGGACTGAAAAACATCTAATTGATATAAATGCTGGTCTAATTAAACAAATAGAAAACAAAAAGAACTCACGGTTTGGGAAAAAATCCATATTAAAAAAAAAAGAAAAGAAAGAAGAACTTATGAAGTTCGAAATCCGGAGGTTCATCGGTCCACCAACAGAGAAAGGAAGAAGCAGTTCTCCTGATCGACATAACATCAGTTGACAAGAAATTACTGAAGATGAAGCTGCCTAAACTTTGAACCGTATAATTAGAAGACTGGATATGATGTGAGGTACAAAACATTTTAATTTAAATCATAGATTGAGAAATTAATAAAAATTAAAAACTTACAAGAAAGGAAATATACGGAGGGTTGTTTGTGATCTCTGATAACGATTTGCCAAGTAGATTGTGACGGAGTATGAGTCATCAGGACAGGAGCGTGCGAGGTGATCAAACCAGTCAATGTGCTGCTTCTGTTACACTCGCACGCATGTTGCTCTCATAATGCCTAAGCAGATAGACCCATTTTGGGAAGGGTACATTACTGCCCTTTCCGACGCTAATTATAGTTATTCCGCGATTATTGAGGCTTGCAAAAACGTAATTTTGTGGTGTCAAAGTGTAGAATTAGCTCAGTGCTTAATAAAAAGGGAAAGGGTCGCTTGGGATTAATTCCAAAAGGAAAAAAACGGGCAAATCCACAACCTGCTACTACCTGCACCCCAGATGTAATCAGAAAGGTCAACCCTGCCACACAAAGGGTGATTGCGAACAGATTGGGAATATCCCTTAAAACTGTAAACACCATATTAAACAAAGATTTAAAGATGAAGAAACGCCACAAAAGCAGGGTTCATAAATTATTACCACGTCACATTGCCGAATGCCGCACCAACAGCAGGAAACTATGAAAAGCACTTGGCAGGAGAAAAATGGAAATTTTTGGTCACACTTGATGAAGCATATGTTTATCTAGGAGATTGCAACAAACCCCGGGCAATTTACTATAGAGAAAGGGGTGAAACAAATTTTCAAAAGTGGTATGCAAATGCAGAGAAAGTTTCTCCAAGGGATTTATGGTCATCGCGGGATATTGCTACAATGAAAAACTGACCATTTGTAGAGTAGCTAAAAAGGCCAAAATCAACTCCCAGTACTACCAGGAAGAAGTTCTCACCCCAATTTACCCCAGTGAAATCCCAGCTCTCTATGGTACAGACGAAAACCAAGTCTGGGTGCACCAAGACAAGGCCTCCAGTCACACTTCGGGTTCAACCCTGACATTCCTGGAGAAATGGAGCAGGAAACTGGAATACATGCTATTCCATTCAGCAACATCGCAGTGAAGTCTCCTGATGCATCACCGATGGACTTTGTGTCTTTGGACTCTTCAAAAGGGCACTGGGAAACAGGCGTCCTCGAACAATAGACAGTCTCTGGAAAGCATATAAAGAGGAGTAGGAACTTCTAGACGTGGCTGTGCTGCTTAAGTCTTCTGCAGTGGAAACTCCGATGCTGAGCCATCAAATAGAGCATGCTCGATGGTGGAGACACGGCTTTTCTTAAGGTAAAACTTAAAAATTATTTGTTATCAGAGATCAGAAACAACCCTCCATACTTGTACAGATACTGTCTCATATGTATTGTATTTATTTAAACAAAATTTTATCAAGAAATTAAACTGCTCTTCAAAGTAGAGACCATTTGATTCCATGGTCTTGAACCATATTTAAATGAGTTTTATTACCCTGCAATGGTACCAGTCTCTGGTTTTTGATGCAAAGAATTTGTTGAGACCCACTTCCACAGTTTCAATGTTATCAAAATTTCATGCATGAAATGGGCCATGGATCATAACAGAAGGTGCAAGATCAGGGCCATATGCTGAGTGTGGTAGCAGCTTTATTCCTAGTATGCAGTGTGGGGATCCAGTCCAGTTTGAACCTGTGACCTTCAAAATTTCATGAACTCATACAAGTTGCTCATAATAAAGATCTCCGGTCCAGTTTGAACCCGTGACCCTAAAAATTTCATGAACTTGTTCCAGTTGTTAAGAATAAAGATTTGCATTGACTGCACGCCCATTTGGAACAAACTCTCCATGAATCACACTTTCAAAATTCCACCAGACACGCAACATTACATTAAAACTGAGATTACTTATGAGAACCTAATAAATGGGAAGAATTGGGAGAATACAAATGAAAGGAGACCTATTTGGAAATCATAAACTTTTGGGTTCAATAGTGCAAGTGAGTTAGTTTATATGTTTTTGTGTGTGTGTGTTCCAAAAGTATTCTCAGCACTTCTCATGCTTTGGGTTCTGCACTGGTTGGTAGGAAACAAACTTGCATAAAGTATTACTCCATCTATTGGGATTACTTTGGTACTACTTTTAACTTCCATATGACTGAATTGTATACAACAGAAACATTGTTCTTAGGCAATATCGTATTTTACGGGAAATAAGACAATACAACATAAGATGGTATCAATAATTAGAAATTTCCTCCATTTCTTATTTATTTATGACAAAAAATTATAATTGGCCTTATAATCAAATGTTTACGATTTTCCATGATGTCAATAAATAATCTTTACTTACCGGTATAATTTCATTATGATCACAATTTATGTTCCATGCTGAATCACCTGTAAATTCTATTGTTATTTTCACCACATCCTCAATGGCTAATGTGTTTGAAAATATACAAAAAATTAGTTCCTCTCCACTTTTCAAATGCTTTGCTTTCCAGTATTTAAGAAATTGTATAGAAATTTTGCCATTTTGAAACAATTGAAAATTCAACGTATTCCGCATTGTGCATGCATAAGATTAAACAATGTTTACTTATATTTAAATTAATATCGGGAAGTAAACATTATGAGGTTATATCATTAATAATGAATGGAGAACATATTTTAATCGACTCACCTCATACATTTTCAAACTTCTTTGATACCGACGGTATCTACCCTACAAATGGTTAGTAACGAAAAGAAGAATTTCAAGAAAATTACTTACCTGCCACTAGTACATGGGAAGATTATTACACAAGAAATATTGGATGACAAATAAGTGACAACAGTTACTTTGGACACCGATAAAGTGTAAATCTAGTCTGGAAAAAACTTGTTAAATACCAATAAACAGAAAATCAAAATCGACCCAGAACAGTAGAGAAAAATCTGGAATTTATGCAAAATTAATTGTAATGATTGTAGCAAAGTTATACGATAGAGAAAACAGAGAAAAGGGAATTGAGAAAGACCACGCACTAGAAAGAAGCATTTTAGGACAATATTTAAGAAACTTGTGAAATTGAAAAGATCGCAGCAATTGCTGCACATAAGTTTACCGGTAGAACATCCGAAAATGAAAAAGGGAGGGAAAACTGTAAAACAGTTGGATCCACCGTTGGACTTGACACATTTGGGAGATGATATTCATTCAGAAGAATAAATATCGATCTATGAATTGCGATATTCCGGTGGATAAAAATTTAATTACAAAAGTTTATAATCCCCACGAAAGATGGCAGCACAAGGAGGGTATGATCACTAAAGAAGCAGTCACAAACAATGAACACGAGGAATCTCGCTCAATGGACGCCATGAACGTGATGAAGGACACATGATGATTGTCTGAAAACCACCGGGTATGCGATGCAACGAGTTTGAAAATGTATGAGGTGAGGTCGATTAAAATATGTTCTCCATCTCCTTGATTAATGTTTACTTAATCTATTAAAATTTTAATTATATATATATATTTAGAGTGTTAGAGAGCGAACTACATTTTCTTACACGCTTAAATGTGAAACCATTATTCAACCAATGAAAATATAATAATATATCTGGTTTGTTTACATTACAACTGGAACTTATATCTGGAATTAGTATAAATATTTGTGTAATGTAGGTGAAAAAAATTATTATAAAAATATTTATTAATTATATAAATTGTATTGATGCTTTCAGATGCATGAAAAAACTTACCTGTTCACACTGGTCCAAGTCAATTTTTCCCTTAAGCTTTCTGCAATTTCGGTCCGTGTAATATTCAAGGAAATATTGTCCTGGCAGTTCACCAGAATGACGAAGTACAAACCACCTTCGTCGCCACCTCTGCAAGGTAAAAACAAATAATTAAATATAACCTATAAACATTTGAAGAGTTTCAAATATATGAATTTTTATAATCAATGACAATCAAGAGACAACAGAGATAAATCAGAATTGCTCAACAAATATATATTTTTGCTTTAATAGAAATTAATTAGGCCTATTCATAGTTCATCATCATCATCATCATCATCAATCACGGATTAAGTCCATGTGGCTTGTTCCGGTCTCATAGATTCTCATTCAAAAGTTGGATCCATCTCTTCTTCGGTCTACCAACATTCCTGCGTCCTTTTGGTTTGTATTTAAATGTAATTTTGGGGATACGATCATCTTCCATTCTTTGAACATGTTCTTTCCATTTTTTTCTAGATTCTTTTATTCTATCTAAGAGTTTAAAGATATTTAGCTCATTTCTAATATATTCACTTCTTCTCTTATCTAGAAGTTTGCAACCAGCCACACTTCTCAGAAATCTCATTTCAGCTGCTTCTAAGATCTTCTCTTCTCTTTTAGTTAAAACCCAAAATTCACTACCATACAATAGTAAGGGGACTGCCACTACTTTGTAAAATTTTAGTTTTGTTTCTTTTCTTGTGCTTTTAAATATCCTTTTGATTGTTCCACATATATAATTAAATTTATTAAGTTTGTTATATAGATCTTCATTTTTAAAATAGGAGATTTCATAACCCAGATATTTAAAATGGTTCACTTGTTCAATGAGTTTCCCCTCCAGAATTATTTTAGCTCTTACGGTATCTGATCCCTTAAAAGCTAGGATTTTCGTTTTACTTATTCATATTTTGAAATTATATTTCTGTATAATGTTATTTCCTATTCATAGTTAAATATGGGAAATAACATTATGAGGTTCTTGATTTGTAAATGAATGAGTCATTTTTTACATCTTACCTCATATTTTGTTTCCCTAAACATGGGAACTAGTTTTCAAGAGAACCATCTCTCTCATTTTCATGAGTCATAATGTCGGTTGAAAATAAGAGAGATAGTTCCCTTGAAAATTAGTTCCCGTGTTTAAGGAAACAAAATATGAGGTAAGATGTAAAAAATGACTCATCAATTTACGAAGAAATTAACTAACCCATTGGCACTACTGAACCTGTAGGTCCATGGCTACATGGACATAAGTTTCCCATATATCCCTATCCTATACAGTCATTTCCTATACAATTTACCTCCCTCAAATCATGGTTAATCTTATTCTCCCTCTTCATTTTTGGATTACCTACTGGAAGCTTACTACATACAATTATCCTACAATCCTCCCTGTATACAATACAAGAATACACCATCTATGTAAAGTGGTATGCCAAAGTGGTGCATTAATTGAAAGTAGACCACATTAATGCCATCTATCAGCCCAGCAAGGAACCCGAAGCACATAAACTGCAGTGTATGGCATTAGAATAGACACCTTTCAATCATGTATTTCTTGCAGTCAATCTTCTTCTTCTTCTTCCTTCCAAGTATTAGGCCAAGGCCTGTTACGATCCTATAGAAAATTTTCCCTCCAGCGTTTGAGGGAAATTCTTGTATAAGACTTGAAAGCATAATAATAGTCCCTTCGATTGGTTGCTGGCCAAAGGAAGGCAAGACCAGTGATGGGCTGCCATCTTATAGCCTCTGGTCAGGCTTTTCTGGAGAAGAAAAGAAAATAAAGGAAAGAAGAAATGGAAGAAAGGAAAGACTCCCTAGCCCTCGGATGCCCTAATAGCATTGGCGTCATAAAAACAAGAGTTAACCAAGAGAGGTTAGATAGTAAAGTTAAAAGAGTGCAAAACACAAGTAAGTGGAAGAAATGTTTTGCACAGCTTGGGCACCTTGTGGTCGCCATCCACATATCCCCTAGATGAGGACCCCTCAAAAATACATATAATGAAGATAAAAAATATGAGTACAAATGAGCCCTTGATATTAAAATGGGCCATATCCACTTTTGGTGAATTTACAAGTGAATATATCTACTGATAGCTCAAGATTATATTTATGTTTATAATTGTATTTTTTCTAGTGTTACTAAATGTCTATATTAAAACAAATAAAATATTTGTTTTTTTTTTGTATTACTATTTGTAATATATTATTTAAACCCGTATTTAGAAGAAAATGCTATGTTTTCGAGAGGTGACATAATGTACATGACCCATTTTATTATTCAGAGAGCTCAAATATTAATTATAAAAAACTAGCTAATACCCGGAGTGCGCTGCCACACCTAAATAAATGAAATGTGTTTTTATGTTTAGTTAAACAAACAAATAGAAAAATAATTATAAATTTATATCGTAATTATTTTTAGATACCCAGTGCTAATTACTCGGCATTGTCCAGAAATCTACTAATCTCGATCTTCTTGGCATCAATGAACTGAAAGACAAATATGTTATTGTGGGCTATCTGTAAAAGATAGACATATGTGTCGTGGACTTTTTTGTAGAATTTTTTTAGAGATTTAATTCTATGTCCATTAATTTGGTGTATTTATTATAGTTTAGGTAGCATAAGCCAAAAAGCAACTTTTTTAGTGCACCGATGCACTTTTTTTTAACTCCGGTCCTATAGTACATCTAAAATATAAAAATGCATGTTTGTTTGTTTGTTCGTACTTTATGCATGGCCATACCGTTGATTCGATTGTGATGTTTTTTTTTTTTTGCAAAATCTTCAGCAGATTCCCAGGATGAACATAGGTAATAAGAGAATTGAGATACTCAACTCCTACACCCTTAAAAAACACTCTTTGTAGTGAAAAAGTTCCCTTTTTTAACCCTTAAATGGCTTATGCTGCCTAAACCATAACAAATACACAAATTTGATGTTCACAGAATTGAATATCTCAAAAAAACTCTACAGAAAATTCTGCAACAGCATATGTTTATCTCTTACGGATAACTCACAATAACCATTTTTGTCTTTCATTGATACCAAGAAGATTGAGACTAGTATATAGATTCTTATGAAAGCATAGCAGCACATAATGGGTATTCTTTTACAGATAACTCACAATAACGAATTTTGTCTTTTAGCTCATGCCAAGAAGGTCGAGATAAGTAGATTCCCGGGCAACACCAGGTAATCAGTAGGGAATCTTAAAATAATTACCATATACATTTATAATTATTTTTCCTATTACTTATTCAACTAAACATAAAAGCACATTAATTTAAATTTATTTAGGCATAGCAGTGCATGCTGGGTATTGGCTAGTACGTTAATAAATTCTATATGTTAATTGTCCCAAAAAAATTCTCCAAATGATGGTAAAAACCTCATTCAAATCAGTGAAGTAGTTTCTGAGTTCATAAAGGACTTAGAGACAGACTCACAGACACTCATTTTTATATATACAGATAGACCTGTACTGTGACGTACACATAATATAACTTAATGTTATTTTAAAAGAACACAACACAGACTGTTGATGAACACTGCTGAGATATTAATACAAATTAAATATATAAAACACAACTGTAAATATAGTATGATAGTACTTGCGGAACTGACACTCTGACCGGCCAAAGAGCACAAATTAAAAGTGCAAATTGTGTGACTAAAGCATGTTTTGACATCAATCTATTTTCCTGACCTTCTATTGATAAGTGATTTAAGGCACTGTGACTGAGTGTTTTATGAGATAAATAAATTGCGTTATATTACAAAACATGCCCGAGTTGGTTCACACGATAGCGTTTGAGACTTATACTCTAGGACCCGGGTTCAAAAATCTGGCTGAAACTTCAGAGTATCAGAGTGTAAGTTAGTGTAAGTACTGCCATACTGTTTTTATATATGTAATCTATATTGATAGGTTTCAGATAAACTAAATGTGGCGATTGCTAGATTCAATTTTCAATTTTGGTTTCAAGTAAACCATCACTGTCAGATTTCGCTAATTTTTCAGATAATGCCATCCTTGGTTTATTTTAATAGAACATACTGAGTTTCGTTGTGAAACATCGAAAGTAGCGACCGCTAGAGCGATTTTTAAATTTTTGTTTCAGATGTATTCCTACACCTAATGGTCCGATTTTGCTGGTTAATGAACTCAATCTTACTTTTTTTAATTAACTGATATATATGCCGTCCCATGCTGTAGCCAAGTGGGTAAGGCAAGAAGCCTTGGCACAGAGCTATGGGACTTGCGCTGGTTCGAGTCCCCATGGGGGAAAAATTTTCTCATGGAATTTCGGCCAGTATGGGACCGGTGCCCACCCAGCATCGTGAGGCATTTAGGTAGCTACAATAAGTAGCGACTCCAGGTTGAGAATACCAGCTATAACGGCTGGGGGACCCGACATGCTGACCACATGTCATTTGGATGTGAGGCCAGCAGCCGGCTGGTAGGCCAAGGGCCTTATAGGCCTGTCGTGCTTGGAGTTGAATGATATATATGCCAAGTTTGGTTTCAATAAAACAAAAATTGCGGCCGTTAGAGCGTTAACACACACACACACGCATATAATATGAAAAGAAAAATAAACGCCTGATACGGGATTTTAACTCGAAATCTCTAACTTTATATGTTAGCGCGCTACTCAAGCATCGTAGCACAAACGCTTATTTTTCTTCCTTATATATAATTCTCTATTCATGAGAGGCAGTGGATCATCGGTCGCACTGCCATCTCGTGGCTTCTATAACAGGTAAGCATTTTTAAACGGAATATTTACTTTATAGCAGCAACACTTATTTATTTCCAATATTATATGTATATAACATTTTGGCCATAGTAATTTTTCGGTGTCTACTAGATAGGATCAGTGAAGATCTGTAAATTTATTTTTAAAATATTTTCATGAGAACAACCAGAATAGCTTAATTCCGGAATTCGGTAAGAGGTAACTGAAATGACTCTTCTTATATTTGTTCTTTTGTTTAGTATAATGTTATTGTTAAATGATATTATGCATGCGAAAAAAAATATATTAAGAAGAATATGGCGGAAACATAAATAAGCATGTTGGCAAACATGTCTGTAGCACGAATTGAAAGTGAGAAGTATCGATATAGGCTTAGTTAGTGTCTTGTCTTCGTTACAAAATTCGCAGATTGCTATTTACAAGCTAGAAGATTAACCAGTTTATCATTATCCCTCAACAATGATTATTATTATTGTTTGTAAATTTACTATACATTGTTCATCGCAATGGCTTCGAGGTAACGTCGGCGTCGTCCCGTCATACGAAGCGGACCCAGGTTCGATCTCCGATTGAGTGAAGTTTTTTTCCCCCCCGGGGTTTTTCCTCGCCTATGAGACAAATGTCAGAAACTTCATACTCCAAATGGTCCCCGAACATCATCTGGTCATCAAAATCGTCCATATCATATTTGCCATGTTTAGTACGAACGTGTTTTTCCTGTCTTAAATGTTCGTGTTTCTAGAGAGGTGACCCTGGCACAGAGCTGACCACTCATCCAGGGAGCCCTACATGTGATCAAAAAGTATGTAATCAAGAGTTACAAATCCTCTCCCGACAGGACGTGTCCCTGTAAGGCTCGTGTGACGTTTGGCATAAGAAAGTACATAAGGGAGAGGTTAAACTATGGCAAAGATGGAGAGGAGGAAATGTACTATATATTAACTAATTCACTCGCAGCCACTATCGAATCTGTACGTTCATGATCGCGCAGACATAAGTTCTCCTTACATCCCTATCCTGACCTAATGTTTTACAACCATCCCCTGTATAATTTACCTTCCTCAAATCATAGTTAATGTTATTTTCCCACCTCATCTTGGCCTACATGCTGGAGGCTTTCCTTATGGTTTTCCTACAAGGAGTTTCTATTCCTCTCTTTTATTTCCCCATTTGTGCCACATGTCCTGCTCATTGCACTCTACATGACTTAACTGGCTTCCCATAAATATTATATATCTCACTGTTAGGTAGTCTTTTCCATTCACCTGTCTAATCGTCTATCTTTGGTCAATTTTTTTAAGAACTTTATTCTCAAATACTTGTAATCAATTTACTAGGCCTATATTGAAGTTCATTTTTTTTAAATTAAAGTTAGCAAATTAGAGAATTTTCGTAACCAATTCTTAATACACGTGGTTTCATATTTTACTTAGGGGAGGTCGGACGGCACAAACATTATTTAAATCTTACTTAAAAATAGCTGGGAATGACGAGAGAGAGAGAGAGAGAGAGAGAGAGAGAGAGAGAGAGAGAGAAGAGAGAGAGAGAGAGAGAGAGAGAGAGATAGCTATGGAAAGGAATTCCAATTCCCAACACCGCATTGCGTAGAACGGCGGCGTCTTCCTACAAGCGTAGAGGATATTGCCAAAAATATGTATACCTCCTACAATGAGACAGTTTTTACACATGAGAACTGTATGGCTGTTGGATTCAAACAACAAATTTCCGGCGTTTTATCTCCCATCATATTCACGAGAAATTTATCTAGAGACGGAAATTACACCCAGCGTATTTTTATTCAGTAGAGCTAGTGTTTTTAAATCATTAGTTAAATTTTAATTTAAGAAAATACGTCTGTTCATTTCATTATTATTTATAGAGGCTTTTACAGCGAGTCAAGAATCTTTGATTGTATTTAATAGGCCGTGTATTTGTTTTGTTGTGTTGTCATGGTCCACTGCTGTGATCTCGGAGTAGCACCGCTGATTCGTACACTGCTGTCTCGGATTCGTTTCCCCGTCGGGGCAAGTTTCCTGGATGATGCTTTTTTTCGGGTTTATTCCTCACCTATAGGAGGAATGTCAAGGCCCAAAAGGTCCCAGAACAGTCTTGCCATCATAATCATCGTTGCCATATTCGCCATGTTTAGTGAATGAACGTGTGAGTGAATGGTGTGTTTCGTCCTATACGTTGTGTTGTTTCGGAGGAGCTCCTGCACTGAGTTGATCACTCACTCGGGTAGATCCAGTATCTATAGTAATTCTATCCGAGGGCAGGTCTTTCACTGCAATCATAGCACTTCCATGCTATGCTTTGCAGCTTTACTAGGGAATTATAGGTGTGGTAGCTTCCCGTTGCTTTCCACAATATATATATATATATATATATTCCAAAAAAGAATGTTTGTGATTTAAAGTTTAAAATCTCAGAACTTAATATATTTAATCTCTGTGAAAGAATAAAATATTATCAACATTCTTATCTTCAGCACGTATTACGAATGAATGAACAGCGCATACTAAAAAGAATGTATAATTATAAACCAAAAGGGAGAAGAATGTTGGGAAGACCACTGAAGAGATGAAAGGACCAATTCGACCTATAATGAGATCGGAACCGGCCATTGGGCTTAATCCTTGTTGTTGATGATGATGATGAAATCTCTCTCCCAACAAGTTCTGCCACTGTATGGCCAGGGATGTGTGTGACATTTTTAAAGCAGCCCTACCTATAAGGTAAGAAGTTAAACTATAACGGAGAATAATAAGTAGGGATAATACCAATTTACATGCTGAGGATGGAGCATATGCTCCGAAAGCACTTCACATCTTACAGCCTTTATAAAGTTGAGGATGACTGAGATCGCAGGTATCTATTTTATATTTTACGTAAACTTTAAGTAGGGATAGTCATGTTGTCATGTATTTTCTGTGCCTTGTCCCTCCTAAATCTTATGGTGGATGGTATTTACCCTCCGTGCCACTGTTCTGTAAGGCAATGCAGATTCCCCGCAAGCCTTTTGAAGATCTTGATGACACTGCCGTGCTGTGCGGCCTCTGGCATATTCAATCTTTATGCAACTCCGCTGTTCCTGTTTCGAAAACATGGTAACAACACTATATTAGACCACCAGGTAACACGAGGCTCCGTTCCTCTCGTCGGTTTGCATGCGCGTGATATGAGAATTTATATGTTCTGAGGTAAGTAATGTATGTAACTGACGTGTGCTATCAACACTATTAAAGTTCCAACCCTTGTACCTTCCTCTCATAGATGCAGAAACTTGATATATCTCCGGATGTTAATAGCATATTACAATACCAGGTTGGGAAGTGGTTTTTTTTTACAGAATCGTGGAAAATGTTTAAAAACCGAGCGATAGCGAGATTTATTTATAATTTCCGAGATTCTGTAAAACACTTCACAAACGTGCGTTGTACATTTTTTGCGCGATGGTGTTTTCGAAATAAAAAATAATAGTAAAATAATAGCATCTTAGTTGGAAATATTTGCGTTCATTATAAACAATTGACTTGACGTTAGCAGTCTGACCAATGTATATATGCTAAATGCCGAAAATAATTGTTGAGATTACAGCAGGCCTTTATATCAATCTCGCATAAAATGGCTGCAAGTATGAATGATTGTAATCAAAATGTCGAAATTGAAGACGCGTGGGAAGTTGGATGCGCTTCTTCAGTGCCAAAGAAATCTATATTAAGATATGAAAAAACATATATTTCATTCAGAAAGTTGCTGGAGGAGAAGAATTGTAGTGCAAGTGAAAAAAGTATGGTTGCTTATTTCGTGCTTAGGAGTGAAACATTAAAGTCTCCAGCGAGTTTGTGGTCAGAATATTCAATGCTGATGACGATGATAAATTTAAAAGAATGTATCAATATTGCAGATTTTGTTATACTAGCTTCCTCAAAAAGAAGAATATTGGACTTAAAGCTAAAAAGTTTTCAGTAGAATTTTGTTAAGTCAACTTTCAATATTGTTTCAAATAAAGTTCAGTTTATTCAAGTCAGCAATATATCACAATAGTCAAAATATGTACTAGCGTCTGTTTGAGTTGTAATGGTAGAATGTATTTCTGACGCTAAAGAGAATAAAGTATTGTGAAAACTTTCTTGGACACTTGTTTTGCTTGATAGAATAAGCGATTTTTACACGCTTTATATTAGCTTGACCTGTATCTATGTAACTGAATCTTTTAACGCGATTTTCACCCAGGTAGAAACATTGGATTGACTTGAAACTTTGTATACGTGTAAAGGACCCGTGACAATAGAACAATTTCATATTTTGTTTCTAAAATCCTGGCCAGAATCATCAGAAAAAAAAAAATGAAAACTGGTATAGTAGGTTGCGGACTTGTCGACTTTTTAGTCAATCGTTGTAAGAGCTCAGTTCGTAGAGCGGTACACTCTTGTGGTATATAATTCTGTAATACATAGGTC
The DNA here is from genome assembly GCA_030220185.1 of Diploptera punctata. Taxonomy (NCBI): domain Eukaryota; kingdom Metazoa; phylum Arthropoda; class Insecta; order Blattodea; family Blaberidae; genus Diploptera; species Diploptera punctata. Next base: position 1,105,291 of record JASPKZ010010677.1, on the reverse strand, counting down.
GCTTGTTCAAATCCGGCTGGGAGGTTTTTTTTAGAATTCGATTTTATTGTAGTATGAGCTGAAAGTAATACTCTTTACTTTCAGCTCATACTACAATAGAATCGAATTTAAAGATATTTACATTTTTATCTTATTCTGTAAAATATTAAAACTAAAAAATAAAAAATAAATAATAGTTTTAAAAAACTAAAACAACACGCTTTATTAGAAAACCGAACTAAAAAAATGAAAATAATTTTAATTTCCAACATGCTTGGGATAAATAATTTTACCCATCAAAAGCGTGGGGTGCTTTTTATAGATTTTTACATTTTCTTCTTAGAGACTTTACTTTTACCAATATCTCTTTATTATCAAATATATTAATTGATAAAGAGCACCCCACGCTTTTGATGGTAAAATTATTTATCCCAAGCATGTTGGAAATTAAAATTATTTTTCATTTTTTTAGTTCGGTTTTCTAATAAAGCGTGTTGTTTTAGTTTTTTAAAACTATTATTTATTTAAAATTATTTTTAATAATACGCTGAACTGAAGTAGATGGTTAAGAATAAAACTATGAAATCTGTTTAAATTCCGCATTACATTTTTAAAACGTCATTATATAACTATCTCGTATGAGTAAATGAACTTCTGATAACAAGCACGTTGTGAAACTTTTGTGACGCAAATTTTAGAAGGAGAATTGTAATAATCGTGCAATGATATGTTCTTTCGACATCTGTATACAAATAAATTAAATTGCAGATAAATTAAACATATTCCTGTTCAATAACTCAACAGAAATGTATCTCTAGTGACATGGAAGATTGCACTAAAATAATGGATGTTTGGTTATTCTAGCATGCATTCAAATAATGTTTTCTAATGTTGTTTTATCATTTCCACAGTTCAACGGGTTAATTAAAATCGTTTCGCACGATTGCAGTGGTGACTAATAGCGTAATTTTAGAGTTGTTAGGATTAAGATAAATATCACTGATATATTTTATAATATTGAATATGTCTTTCCCCTCAGGGATCCTCATCTAGGGGATATGTGGATGGCGACCACAAGGTGCTCAAGCTGTGCAAAACATTTCTTCCACTTACTTGTGTTTTGCACTCTTTTAACTTTACTATCTAACCTCTCTTGGTTAACTCTTGTTTTTTCGACCCCGACACTATTAGGGGGCATCCAAAGGCTAGGGAGTCCTTCCTTTCTTCCATTTCTTCTTTCTTTTATTTTCTTTTCTTCAGAAAAGTCTGACCAGAGGCTATAAGATGACAACCCCATCACTGGTCTTGCCAATCGAAGGGACTATTATTATGCTTTCAAGTCTTATACGAGAATTTCCCATAAGGGAAAATTTTCTATAGGATCGTAACAGGCCTTGGCCTAATACTTGAAAGGAAGAAGAAGAAGAATATGTCTTTATATTATTAGTAGTTTTTAATAATAATAATAATAATAATAATAATAATAATTCGTTATCTCAGTCAAATATTCAATTTACTCAATAATTTGTCGATGTTTGAATCTCCTTGCGTGAGATCATTTTCAAGACATTTGACATTTCCAGTATCCATTTTGTATGGTTGTTTATACAACGTAAGGTCTTGTCCGTGGAATGTGCAGAGAATTCTCCAGCTTTCCGATTAGACATCTTTCTCGCTTGAAGTTCAAAAGCGAAATGGGAAATGCCATGGTATCTGTTCTCCAACCTACACTTCCTTCAGCGGCCTCATTGGCCGTGCATTTTTGCCCACCTCCTGCGTAGATGGCTTATTTCGAACAGCTTCTCTACATATTCTACGGACAGACTATAGATACCACTACAAAGACAATGTTGTGTGTTTTTAAAGAAATTTAAATTTACAAAATCAAAATTCCAATTTTATGATTTAAAATATATTAACAAGGAATCATATGTATCACACATTCATTTAAATCTTTTTTGTTTATTTAATGGTTTATTTTCTTTTTCAAGAAAATAATTACTACAAAAGATTGATACCAGAAGTGGATTTTATGATGCACGAAGCTTCCTTACCCCTCTTTCATTCCCCATTCGTGCCCATCTCAGTCTACGAGACTTAACTGCTCTTATTATAACTGATTTAATATAAAGAACACTGTTATGTAGTCTTCTCGTTTGCTTATGTGATCATCCCTCTTTGGTCCAAAAAGTTTCCTAAGAACTTTATTCTCAAATACTCCCTTAAAGTAAGAGTCCATGTTTCGCATCTATGTATATATATATATATATATATATATATATATACTTACTTATATATAGGTTCATGGCCGCACGGACATAAGCTCTCCATACATCCCTATCCTGAGCTAATGCTTTCCAATCATTCCCTGTATAATCTACTTCCCTCAAATCATAGTTAATGTTATTATCCCATATATATATAATATACTCCGTTGTAATTCTGCCCGAGGGCAGGTTTTTCACTGCAATCATAGCATTTTCATGCTATGCTTGCAGTTTTACTAGGGAATTGTAGGTGTGGTAGCTTCCCGTTGCTTTCCACACCGGATATATATATATATATATATATATTCAGTTTAACGCATTTTGAGAGGAGTTGGGACGACAAGAGTCCCTGTAATGCATATTAGCATGTACTGTATTTACAGAATTGAGCCTATTTTAATTTCTATGTATAGTGCAGTTCCGGCTTCTTTAGCAGCATTTGCGGGGTCTGTGGTATATGGTGCGGTAAGAGGGGATAGCGAGTTGCAGGTAACTACCCTCTGTTTAGAAAACCTAATAGTTACCACACATTGAATTTTCTTATCGACTAATTCAGTGTTAGTGAATAGTTTTGATGTCTAATAAGTTTGAAGTGTTCATTATAAAATAGTGTTGTATTTGTAACAATTAATTTTATTATGATTGTTATTATTAATAAGAAAATGTTTTTAGCATGGCTACTAGTTCCCTCCCCAACTCGGCAATCTTCCCTCCTGCCACGCAAGACGGCTACAGCTACCAGAACTGGACTATACATCTCATTCATATTTGTAATTATTATTCCCAAGTATTTGAATTCCGCCACTTTTTTCAAAATTTCCCTCATTTGTCATTAACTGCCCATTTCTATATATAATGTTTCTATGCGTGAACACATATTTAGTTTTACTGATGTTTACTTCCAGTCTCAATTTCTTAGTGTTACTCAATAGAGTATGCATGTTGGTCCTTAGTATCTCATGTGAATTAATACAGTTGTGAATATGTAAGTTTGTAGTATGTACCAGTTGTCAGAGTGAACAGTCTATACCATGTAGCCTACATAGAGCAATAGTCATCAATAGCTTGACGTCTGACTTGAGATTGCCTCAGCTAGCCGTTCGGACTTTGTAAACAAACTAAGTTATAGTGCAGTTCTGGTTTCTTTAGCCGCTTTTGAGGAGGACAATGGTGTATGGTGCGGTAAGAGGGGAGTTACAGGTACTGCCAGCAACTATCCTCAGTTTTGAAAACATAATACTTGGTACACGTTGAATTGCATCTACTATAACATAGTTTTGACGTCTAATAAGTTTGAAGTGTGCATTATAGAATAGCGTTGTTTTTGTAACAATTTATTTTATTACTATTATTATTATTATTATTGTTATATTATTAATAAGAAAATGTTTTTTTCATGGCTACTAGTTCCCTCCCCCACTCGGCAATGTTCTCTCCTGCCATGCTCCTTTTGTTTCTCAAGACGGCTACAGTTACCACAACTGGACCGTAGTTTGTTCGTAACTTCACAACTTGGTACTATTTCCCCGCAGTCTGGTAATAGCTTAGGTTAAACATGGTTTATTTCCACTACAATCCGACACGTTTAAATAAGTTTGCTTAAGAAATTGAGTTTCTCCAATGTAAGGGTTAAAAAAGAAATATGCCGGTATATTCCGTGAACCAGCAACATGGACCATAACTACGATTTGTTGAGGAATTCGCTTAGCTTACGCAGTTCCTGCATGATGGAATTTATATTTTTTACACAAGCACGGGATTGTTAGATGGCGATTTAAAATTGCCTATTATGTCGGGAATCGAATCAGGATCGCCGACTACGCCACGGCAACTGACAAAACCACTTGAGAACATTAAGTACAGTTAGAGAAGCCGTATTGGTATTGAGAAGAGGAGAACGGAAGATGTTTTCTTTATTTTATCAGTCTGAGAAAACAGGTTTCCAAGATACAATGTTCAAGAACAAACATTGTTATAGTTTCCTTTTTTTCCTTTTAAAATAATTTTATATTTGTAAATTCCGTTAGTACAGTAAGATCCAAATAATTTTGACGGCGCATCCACATACAACTAAATCACTGGCACTATCGAACCCATAGGTTCATGGCTGCGCGGAACTAAGCTATTCACACATCCCTATCCCAAGCTAATACTTATCAATCATCCCCTGTATAATATACTTCTCTCAAATCATAGTTAATGTTATCCTACCACCTCTCTCTTGGTCTACCAACTGACCGGACCGTTTTCCCTCCGGTTTTCCTACAAAAAAGTTTCTATGCCCTTCTTTCATTCTCCATTCGCGCCACTTGTCCAGTCCATCACAATCTACGACACTTAACTGTTCTTACTATATCTGGTTTCCTATGAGGATCATGTATCTCATTGTTATGTAGTCTTCTACATTCGCCTGTCTGTTAGTCTCTCTTTGGTCCGAACATTTTCGTAAGAACTTTGCCGGTATTCTCAAATACTCATAATATTTTCTTCTCCCTTAAAATAACAGTCCATGTTTCGCATCCACATAACCGAAAATATAACAGTTTTATTTATTTTCAGTTTAATGTTTTTTTTTTAGAGAAGTTGGGACGACAAGAGTCCCTGTAATGCATAACAACATGCATATCCAGAATTGAAGTTATGTGGTAGGACATATTTAATTTCGTTTGTCTCTGGAAATGTCATTTGTATCAGATTTCGTCATCTCTAATTTTGTCCTGTGAAGTTACACCACTTAAAGAATGAAGAAATCTCATTTAAGAATCCTTAATTGTAATTTTAATGTATTCACCAAGAGCCAACTCTTCTTTTATAAAGGAGAGCTGATTTTGTAATTCTGTTATGCAAATTAATTATATATGTTTATATTTGTTTGTCAAGTCCCGTAGCTCTGCCTCAAGGAATATATCGAAATTACAATTGATTAACTGTATTAGACGCGGTACATCTATTTTCTCACCTAACGAAATAAAATGAATATAGAATATTATGTGGTGTTAGAGCTTAGAAATGAGTGGATAAATATACGGTATAATAAACCGCAATAATAATAATAATAATAATAATAATAATAATAATAATAATAATAATAATAATAATAATAATAATACTTTATTTATTCTGGCCATAAGGCCCTCTCTTCCACCCAACCAGCACATATACAAATAAATATTTGACAAATATAGATATACACTATACTAATTATAAACAGTTAGAGATACAATAAATGTAGCAATGTAAATGTCATGTACAAACAACATTTTATAGGGTAATAACAATAATAATAATAATAATAATAATAATAATAATAATAATAATAAATATAAATATGATACATTATACGGGAAACACCAATTAATATATATATATATATATACATATATATCTTACACTGGATAATAATGAAGTCGAGTTTAGAGCAAATATAAATTTAGATTTCTTTTAAAAGATGCCAATGTCCGGCAGCCCCTTATTTCTTGTGGTAGGGAATTCCAGTTGCGAGAAGTGGAGATGGTATATGACATGGAGTGATGTGATGTCCTATGTTGCGGTATATTAAGTAAGAGACTATGTTGTGATCTTGTGTTTAAGTTATGGTTTGAGGATAGATGCTGGAAACGGGATGATAAATAATTGGGAATCGAGGTATGTAGGATCTTAAATAGGAGAATTAGACAGTGCGATTTTCTTTTTTCTTTTTAGATGTAGCCATGACAATTCGTGGAATAATGGAGAAATGTGATCGTATTTTCGAACATTAAATATGAATCTGATACACATATTATGGACACGCTGCAGTTTGTCCGACAATCCGTCACTTATGTCAGTTAGTAGAACGTCACAGTAGTCAAAATGCGGCATCACTAAAGTTTGGATTAAACTTCTTTTAAGAGTTGTAGGAAGAAAATGTTTAAGTCGCTTTAGGGAATGCATTATGGAGAAGATCCTTTTAGATGTTTGTTTTTACTTGCACATGCCAATTTAAATTAGAATCTAAGTAAAATCCCAAGTTTTTAACGACGTCGGTATAAGGAATTTGTTCATTATCTAATATGACAGCCGGCAATCTGATAAAGGAAATTAGTATTACACTATAACGTTGGCTAACATGACTCTAGCTATTATTTGTTCTTTGTTCATTATTTGTTCGAACATTCACAGGTGGACTCCTATGCTAATTGCACTGTAAACAAACTTGCATAAGGCATTACTTCGTTTATTGAGGGAATCGTGGCGCTACTTTTACCCGCCATATGACTGAATTGTGTACAGAATTGTCATCTATAGAAACATTGTCCATAGGGAACATCGTATTTAACGGGAAATAAGATTGAATACATGGAAAGGTGGTAGGGCCTACCAATAATTAGGAACTTCCTCGATTTTATATTTATTTGAAAAATTATACATGGGCCTACCTAATCATACTTTTACGCTTTATCCATGATGTCTGTATCCTTTATTTACAATTTCATTACGAGCAGAATTTATGCTCCATGCCGACTCACCTGTAAATTCTGCTGTTATTTTCATAGTATCCTCAGTGTGGCTAAGGCGAGATATTTTTCACTAATCTGATTGAAAACATTCATAATAATGTGTTTCTCTCTGCTTTTCAAATGTTATCCTTTAAAGAAACGGTCATTTTGAAACGACTAAAATCCCAATGTGTTTTGCACTGTTCATGTTTAATGAATATAACAATGCTCATTTAATCTATTAAAATTGTAATTATATATTTTTAGATTCCCCATTTATTATTTTTGTTATTATTATTATTACTGTTTTTCTTTCTTTCCCTTGTCAACTTTATATTGTGTAATCAATAATTATCTATTATGTTTAATTTATCATAATTCTTATTGTATGTATAATTTAACCCTGGTGAAGTGGAAGAGAAGACCTTACTGTCTTATCTCCATCAGGTAAAATAAATAAATAAGTAATAACTTATATCGACTAGAATGTTAAAATATTAAAATAAGTACCTGGTATATCAGTCGCTCTCAATTTAAATAAATTTCTGTTTAAAAAACTACGTCAAGTGTTAAAACTATGCATTTTAGAAAACTCCAAGCGCGACAGGCCTAGAAGGCCCTTGGCCTATCATCCGGTTGCTGGCCTCACGTCCACATGTGTTAATCGAGCCAGTGTAGGGATGACATGTAGTCAGCATGTCGGGTTCCCCAGTCGTTATAGCTGGTCTTCTCAGTCTGGAGTCGAGTCGCTACTTACTGTAGCTATCCAAATGCCTCACGATGCTGGCCGAAATTCCATGAAACGAGCTCTTCCCCCATGGGGACTTGAACCAGCGCAAGTCACGTAGCTTTGCGCTAAGGCACCTTGTCTTAATCACTCGGCTACAGCGCGGGACACGAATTTTATAAGTATTGATTATATAGACATTTGCTATTCATTCATAGTAATTCTGCCCGAAGGCAGGCCCTTCACTGCAATCATAGCATTTTCATGCTATGTTTGCAGCTTTACTAGGGAATTGTAGGTGTGGTAGCTTCCCGTTGCTTTTCCACACCGGTGAAGGATGATGATGATGATGATGGCCATATGATTTCGGGGACCGTTTGGGCCTTAAATGTTTCCTGATATTTGTCTTACAGGTGAGGAAAACCCCAGATAAAAACCTTACCCAGAAAAACTACCCCGATCGGGGATCGAACCCGGGCCCGCTGCGTGACAAGGCAGCACGCTACCTCGAGACCACATAGGTCCTATTTTTATTATTTTTATTTTCTTTATTTCGAGTGTTAGAGAGCGAACTACATTTTCATACACGCTTAAAGATAAAACCATTATTCTACTAATGAAAATGCAGTCATACGTATGGTTTGTTTACGTTACAAATGAAATATAAGATGTTAAATATAAAATTGGTACCTGGTAAGTCAGTCGTCCTCAACTAAATTATTAAATAGTTCCAATATGGAGGCCTTTCAAAATAAATGTTTAATCTTCTGCATTTTAACTGACACTGATGTTGTTGTACAGGTTGTACAACGGGTTTATGTATGCGGGTATGTTTTCATTGAGTAGATCTGTATTCTTTGCTTTTCTTTGCTTCTTTTAGAATCTCTATATCTTCAAGGTTGCTGATTCTGTTGTGGTTATACTCTCTGTGTAGTACTGGCATAGAGTTATCGATTTTATCGAACTGATGGCCGTTTCTAGTATGTGTTTGGTAAAACTTGATTTTTCTTCGTTATTAATAAAATTTTTGAAATGTTAACAGAATATCTTGTGTTGAAAAATGAATTTTAAGTGTTGATTAAATGAAATATAATTCGGAATAGGCGTAACATAGAATAGCCAAATTTGTTTTGTACAATAAATACAATACAATAGTCTCAGCAATGTTTATATTTTGTCCCATTCATTTTGATTTGCTCTGTAAAGTAAATAAATAAATTGGGAATTACACAAAAACAATGGGACCCCTGGCTACCATAGCCTTGTAGTTCTAAAAAGTAGAGGATATGAGATTAGCATTGCAATCTAAGAGTGTTCACGGTTTAGTTAAAAAAGCAACAAACTCATGTTCGTGATTAGCATTTATCATGATGACACGATGAGGAACTCTGAAAAGCACTCCTTGTAATTACGCTGTAATCAGGCCGCTTTGGATGGATTTCTATTGTCAGCGAGTGAAATAATACGTGCGGATATGCACAGTCAACATGCAATATATGTTGTTATTAGTTTACGAATATTTAGAGCTTACATTAAAGCAATATATTAAGATACTAGGAAAGAAGACAGCGTTTTGAAATCTTTATGCCCTAATCGATGGACTAAACAACCCACTATACGATATCGTCAGGAAGAAGCTTTAGTCACGACAACACCACATTAGGACCAGCAGCATCAACCATCATACTGGATGTTGTAGCGAAGAGGGACCTGCTGAAGATGGAACGGATGTTCTGAAAGGCCTACAGGCATAAAGATTACATATTTTATAAGTTGAGGATGACGGATCTTACCTAAGAAGGTATATTTTAACTTATTTTATTTTATGACTCTCCACCTTAGCGGTTTTAACAATGAATTTTATTAGTATTGAATACGTAAAAGTTTTCCATTCATGTATCATGCAATATTTTATTTCACAGTGTTGATTTTTTTACCTTTAATTAAATTAATGGTTATTCGAGCGTTATGCGAGCCTGGCCGTCATATAACCAAGGGCGTTCCATGGGATTACCTTAGGTTAGAGTAATTGAATTAGGTTAGGTTAGCTTTCAGATTTGTTACATTCTAAATGTATTTAAATACGTTAAAAATTACCTCTTAATCACAGTTTTTATATGGGAATTCAATGGCTAATTTATGATCAGCCCGCATAGCACTAGTTTCCCTAAATTAATTAAAGAGACACAGAGGTAAAGTTACAGAAATACATTACAATAAATGGAGTCATAAAAATAATTTTTTGTAAAACCGCAACCAAATTGAGATTACACAACGTAACTGCAAAATCAGGAATGAAATATAACAGCAAAAATTGCACACTAAATTCTAAAATCAAATCAAAATTGCAAGCGGTACAGATGGAATGTTTACGTCCACTCCTAGGTTTGGTAAGAATGGACAAGCAAAGAAACACAGATATACGCGATAAATTGAAAATATTAAATATAATTGAAGAAATTCAGAATTATCACAGCATTTGGTTACTGCATGTCCAAGGAATGGGCCCATTTCGCTTTCCTAAATTATCATTGCAGTATCAACCTAAAGGACGTCGAAATAAAGTAAGATCAAAATTAAGATAAACTGACCGACCACACCTTGAGATTTCATAGGAACAGACTGAAAGGATATAAATCTAAATAAGTTCATGATGATGAATTAAATTAATTATATTGGGTAAATAAGACATCAGACGTACTAATAAGAAGCTCACTTTAGGGTGGCCATTTATAATTCACATCAAATATGGAGAGAGTTTTGAATGATTGAGAAATTCCGCAAATTATTCTAAATAAGTAGAAAGAAGCAGTTGAGAAACTGATCCAAGTAGGTCTGAAGTTAAATACGGGAGAATTATGAATTTTATTAATGAAAAGTAAAGAACAAGGTCCTAAATTTAATGAAGGAAGGTATTATGTTATACCTCTTCCGAGCTAAGTTTGAATTGTAATAAAAACAAACCAGATGTACGACTGCGTTTTCATTGTTCGAATAATGGTTTTATTATTAAGCGTGTAAGAAAATGTAGTTCGCTCTCTAACACTCGAAATAAAGGAAATAAAAATAATAAATATATATTATCTAGCATATGTCTACATAAGTTCCCGGTATATGAGAGAATCTTAAAATATATAATTACAATTGTCTCTATCTATCTTCGGGTTTTTACAGCTGCTGCCGTCTTCCCGTGCCAAACCTCCAAAGCCTACGGTATTGGGCAACTTCGATGCTTAGCCCTCTAGCTTGCATTACTGCCATGTTTTACTTCAATAAATTAGATAAAAAAGTAATTTATTTTTTAATTCTTTACGTATACGTAATGCAGAATACATTAGAATTTCAATTCTTCCAAATGACTGTTTCTCCTACACAATTTTTAAAGTATCAAAAAGGAAAACTTTGAAAAGCGGAGACAAATTATTTTGAATTTTTTCACGGTTTAGTGAAAAAATATCCTACATTAGCCATTGAGGCTGAGAAAATAGCAGAATTTACAGGTAAATCAGCATGGATCATAAATTATGATAGTAATGAAATTGTATATAAATAATATCTATCGGCATCATGGAAAAAGCGTAAACGTCTGATTAGGTAGTCCCATATATATATATATATATATATAGTTATAAATAAATAAAAAAGGGAGGAAGTTCCTAATTACACTGAGCAACAAAAAAGAAACTTTTGTTTTGTCTCAGAAAGAAAAATATGTGATTCTGATAGTATTTTGTTCTCTCCTGAATTCAAATATGATATCGGTTTTCCGAGAAACAGGAATTTATAATTTCAAACACTTTAATATTTTCTACATTCGTAACTACACAATATTCGAACATTCGGACTCACCTAGAAAGTAAGAAATGATGATTTCCTGCTATATTTCGCCTGTGGAGCATCCCTCTTGATGGTCCAACAATAATCGGCCAGCTTATTAGGATTCCATTTGCCTTGATATCTCTTTTCCATAGCTGAAATCTCCGGAGTTAACTCATTTGGTTTTATTTTACAATGGACAAATGGACGAAAAAACGTTTATTAAAAAATAATTATTTAAATCCATTAATTGAAATTGAAATAAAAAAAATGTGGGTGATGGAGAAATTCCGAATACATATTTGAAAACACGATAAAAAACTGCATTAATTACAACTATTGGTACTCATGAGACAAAAATCATGTTGACCAATGTTATTGGTATAATATTTTCTTGTATTCAGTTTTATTTACGTAAAATACGATGTTGCATAAGAACAACGTTTCTATCCATGACAGTTTTTTATACAATTCAGTCATATTGCGGGTAAAAGTAGAACCACAGTTCCCCAATAGACGGTGCCGGCGAAGTAATACGAAAGTTTATTTACAGTACAACTGGAACTTAGCTCGGAATCATATATAGAGTATATGTTGGAATTGGTAACTGTTGAAATCTAATTAGGTAATTTGGGTAATTTACTACGAGCATTCTACAATTATTTCATATAGGCCTATAGGAAAATAATCGATTAGATTAATATGTAATTATGTATTCTTGTATCGCATACAGAGTGGAGTTATGTTTATGTGTTAGTGTAGTGTAAAATGTGTTGTATTAGCGATGATGGCGTCGGCACGTAGCCTGCTCTCGTCGAAAAGTACCAAGAGGTCACCAGACTTAACACTCCCATCGACGGACGAATCGGTTATTAACATTACCACATGCCTGAATTGACTGAAAATCTAACATATCGTGCCTATATCGAAATTGTCAAAAATGTGTGAATTCATATATAATAAAAAAGGTAATTTTCGGTGAAAAAAAACAATAACCTGGAAAATTGCCGAAAAATTAATAAAATCATATTTTCAGCGAAATATTTGAAAATATGTATTTACATAAAAATAAATAAAATATGTGTTTTAATTTAAACAAATTTTGATGTATCTACGCTAGAAGTCGCGTCCACTGAATTCAATTTGGTATGACTATCTCTAATTGGCACTATCGAACCCGGAGGTTCATGCCCGGGCGGATATAAAGCTCTCAATAGATCGTTATACTGAGCTAATGACTTCCAATTATCCCCTGTATAATACATCTCCTTAAATCACGGTTAATGTTATTCTTCCACCTCATTCTTGGCCTACCTACTGGGCGCTTTCCCTCTGGATTTTCTACAAGATGTTTCCATGCCCCTCTTTCATTACCACATATCCTGCCCATGCGCAGTCTATGAGAATAACTGTTCTTACATTTGGTTTCCCATAAAGACCATTTAGCTCACTGTTATTTAGACTTCTCTATTCGCCTGTCTGTTCGTGTCTCTTTGGTCCAAAAAATGTCCTAAAAACTTTATTTCTAAATACTTGTAATATTCTCTCCTTTCTTAAAGTAAGATACTAAATTTTGCATCCATATAATACAACTGGAAGGATAAGTTTATATATTTTTAGTGTAACTTTTTTTAGAGAAGGTGGAAAGCCCTTTTTATTATTATTTTAACTATTATTATTATTATAAGTACCCATTTACGCTAACTCACTGACACGATCAAACCTTCAGGTTCATGGCCGCGCGGACATAAGCTCTCCATATATCCCTATCCTGAGCTAAAGTTTTCCAATCATTCCCTGTATAATCTACTTCCTCAAATAATGGTTATGTTATTCTTCCACGTCATTATTGGTCTACCAACTGGGCGTTCTCCCTCTGGCTTTCCTACAAGAAGCTTCCATGCAAAAGTTTTTCATTCCCCATACGTGCAACATGTCCTGCCCATCGCAGTCTACGAGACTTAACTGTTCTTATTATATCTGGCTTCCTATAAAGACCATGTAGTTCATTGTTATGTAATCTTCTCCATTCACCTGTCTGTTCATCTCTCTTTGGTCCAAAAATTTTCCTAAGAACTGTATTCTCAAAAACTCGTAATCTCATTTCCGATTGAGGGTCTTTCCACTTTTCAGCGGTTGCCCTTTTACCAGCCGGCTGCTGGCCCTTCACATCCACATGTGTCAATCACAGAGGTAGATGATCAACATCCAGTGTAGGGGTGACATGTGGTTAGCATGTCGAGTCCCCCAGCCGTTATAGCTGGTTCCTCAACCTGGAGCCGCTACTTATTGTAGCTACCCAATTGCCTCACGATGCTGGGTGGGCACCGGTCCCATACTGGCCGAAATACCGTGAGAAAATTTCTTCCCCCATGGAGACTCGAACCAGCGCAAGTCCCGTAGCTCTGCGCCAAGGCTTTCTACCTTAACCGCTCGGCTACGGCGCGGGACTGTAATCTCATTTCCTCCCTTAAATTAAGAGTCCATGTTTCGCACCCATATAATATAATTGGTAGAATAATAGTTTTATATATTTTTAGTTTAACCTTTTTTGAAAGGAGTTGGGACATCAAAAGTCTCTGCAATGCATAATAGAACGCATTTTCAGAATTGAGCCTATGTTTAATTTCTTTGTGCATTTCATTCCTATTTGTGATTATTGTTCCTAGGTATTTGAATTACTCATTTACGCTACAATGCGCTTAACTTATTTTTTTCTATTTTATAACTGCAATAAGGGAAAAATCATTGAACATATATAACTAAACGATAGAAAATGACTAATTTCCGCAGAAGTCAAATAATATATCTTGTAGAATAAGTAAGAGTCTGTATACTGTATTCCATTCGCTGGTAAATCAATCGAGTGAGTAGTCACTCTAACGTGCATCGATGTCAGTATTGTCAACAACATAGAGGATTATGAAAGTAATAGCCCTACAGATGGGGTTGGCGTTATGTAGTATCCTAGGAAGAAAAATTATTCGCATTGCGTTCTTGAACTTGTAACGTTTCGTGTTGTATGTTAATCCGTGGCATAACAAGTATTCATTACATTCTGTTATTACATTCCAGAGATTGCTTCAACTGAAGAATTCAGCTTTAATATTCAGACATGCTTCAAGCTATTCAGATTTTCATCGAATTCAGATAATTACGTAAGTAATATCAATTTCAAACAAAACTATTCCATTTATTACATACCATAATAACCTATATATTCTAAATGTGTGATAGTCCCAAAAACTAATGGCAATGTTTAAAACACTAATAAAAGTAAAATAATAATAACAATAATAATAATAATCATAGATAGATCGATCATCGGTTGATTAATGTCTTTAACATCGTCCTATTCCTAATAGCCAATTTTGTCGGTCCATCCAATCTCCTGGTTGTAGATGTTTCTCCTTCATGTATAAACAAATTCCCTGACTCCGTTTTAGGTCATCCTCTGCCTCTCTTCCCTCAGGTTTCCATTCCAAAACAGATGTTGGTAGTCGATCCTCTTCCATTCGCTGGACATGTCCGTACCATCTTAATTGCTGAGTTTTAATATAATCTAAAATACTGTCTTCAATCTCCATTTTCTCCCTTATAGCTGAGTTCCTAATTTTTTCTCCTCTTGAAATTCTTGCTGCCCTTCGTATAAAATCCATTTCCGTTGCCAAAAGATACTTATTTGTTTTTGTTGTTAATGACCAAAGTTCTGCTCCATAAGTAATGATAGTAATAATAATAATAATAATAATAATAATAATAATAATAATAATAATAATAATAATCTTCATCCAACCAAGTCTTAGGCCTATAGGCCTGTTACGATCTCACTGATGAATTCTGTATCCAGCGTTTCCTTGGACGGCCCAGAGATCTCTTCCCTGTTTGACAATAACGAAGCATGGCCTTGGGAACTCTATCTGAACCGATTCGTCGCAAATGATTCATCCAGTTGTTCTGGTATCTATTTATGTACTCAAGGACCGGTTCTAAACGTAGTTCCTTCAAAATATCGTCATTGCATGTGTGTTCCCATTTGGTATATTCTGCTGTATACCTCATGAATCTCATTTCACTAGAAGTTATCCTGCTCTCTTCTCCTTTCCTCAAAGTCCATGCCTCACTGCCGTAGCAAAGTGCAGGTCTTGCTAAGGTTTTAATAAGGTTTTATATAACCGTACTCTGATATCTCTCTGGTCTAGCGAAGGTTTCATTATTCCCATGGTTTTATCAAAATTAATATTTCATTTGCTATGTCTACTTCTCCAAATATGTTAATGTGTATCCCAGGTAGGTAAATGGGAAAAACTGCATTTAAACTTACGTGAAATATTTTCAAAGCCCTATAGAATAACAGTGCGCATGCGCCAGAGTTTATAGAACCAGCGATAACCCATCATCGAACCACATATCGATTAGCATGCTCGATTACTATTGATATCGTACTAAAGTTAAAAAAAATCATATGCTAGATGATGTTGCTATGAAATTTAAATTACCAAATGTTGCAATAAATCCCCAAATACATGTTAAAAATATATTAATATTAAAATTAGCAAACGTTTATTAAAAATGGATGTACACGTACTTATCACTCCCTAACGCCGATCCAACCAGCGTTAACCCAAAACAAGGATAGAAAAAGCATAGACTATGTAATATACTCTGTGGAGAAAATAGCAGCATAACAATATTGTCTAACAGTGTCATAATATTGTGATTTGCGTATTTAAATAAATACCTGAAAATTGTCTAATAATGTTATAAAAATTGTTTGAAAAAGTTTAAAATATTTAAAAAATGTTATTAAATACAGAAGAAGAGCAATAGTTTACAACAATAAACTGAAAGTAAAAGTGCAGTTCAGCCAGTAAATGAATTTTACCAGTACCAGTATTTTTGTCTGCACAAATTTTACTACGTACAGGGTATTTTCCTTGAAAAGCCATTACTTTTGTTTTCTCTATAAATTAATAATAATAATAATTATTATTATTATTATTATAATAGTTTTATTTAATACAACTGAGTTGCAGGCCTTCTTCATTCTCCAAATATTTAATGGCATGCTCTAGTACAAAATTTAATAGTAGAGGAGAATTGATAAATGTGATTTTTCAAATAATTTTAAATTATTAATTTAATTTTTATAAATTGAAATTAACTCAATTAACTAGTTTTTTTTGCAGCACTTTTAATATCTGACTTTTTCATGTATTTTTAGTAATTTTAAAGTGATTTTTTATGAACACCATGTGATTAGCGAAGATTATAAAATGTATTAATTCTAGTAATTAGATAAATAAGTGACTAATAACAATAAACTGGTTGTTTTTATTTGGGGGTGAAGTTGATCCCCACGCGACTAACTGATCCCGTATTTTTCACGCAGACTAATTGAGGGATAAGCTGGCAGACTAAAGTCCACAAGATCTTCTCTTCCACTCAACCAGCGAATAATAAAACCAGTCAAAATGGACTATTCTATGCCATTATGCCACCAGTGCAAATTCGATCAGAAGACAAGTAACTTTTAGCGTCGTGTTGGCCAATGTGATAACACATGTTCCCGCCAGAGCCAATTGTCAACAAGTTTGCTCACATAAGGGAATTCTATCACATGAGTCCACCCACATTATTGGGCTACACTCTGTAGGCAATGGCAAATACATATTTTACATTGCAAATGTGTTGATTTTAGGTTATTTTGAGCTCAACTTTTCACATTATTTTAAGGCATTTTTCATTTTTTTTTAGGATCAACATACATATTTATCTCAAGTAATTATTCACATTCTGCGACAGTAAATTGTGTGTTTTCGGTTTTTTTTATTTGAATTTGTGTTGTGGCATGGTGACATAGGATTCCCAGTTTGCCAGGAGATTATATGCAGGATGATGCTGTATAAATTATAACAAATAAAACATAAACACATTTTACATTATGAGTGTGTATAGCTCTCACTCTAAACTATCTAGTCTATGACGTCATTGTTGTACTTGGGGACTACTGACTTAAAACTATCGACTCAGCTGTTATTATTTAAGAGGCATTTCAAATGTGAATTTGTACTTAAATATGATTTCAAGTTAAGCTAAATTCATAAGTGAATGAAAAATTACCGCGTGTAGCACGCGATATGAACTATCTCAACACTTGTACAAACAACAGAGACAATGTTTTCTTCAGGTCTATATCAGAGGTTGGATTTCAGAGTGAGACGACAAATAAATAACGGTCTTAACTGCCATATCAGTGAGCAAACTACAAATAATTATTACCTCAGCAATGTATTAATGTACATATTTTATGTAAAAAAATCAGAAAATGCCTGAAAATTGAATCAGAAGTTAATGTAAAAATAACCTGAAAGACGCAAAGGCCTGTTATTGTTGGAATATATGTTTATAATCTTTGATAAAAGAGAATAAGAATAGCAAACTTACTAACAAAAGAAGTTTCCGGAAAAACTGCACTTAAACTAGCGTGAAATATTTTCGAAGTCCTATAGAA
The DNA here is from genome assembly GCA_030220185.1 of Diploptera punctata. Classification (NCBI taxonomy): domain Eukaryota; kingdom Metazoa; phylum Arthropoda; class Insecta; order Blattodea; family Blaberidae; genus Diploptera; species Diploptera punctata. The sequence goes on along the minus strand of JASPKZ010010677.1, from coordinate 1,087,510 downwards.
CAACAGTGCGCATGCGCCAGAGTTTATACAGCCAGCGATAACCCACAATCAAACCACATATCGATTATCATCCTCGATTACTATCCACCGCCATGAAATTTAAATGACTAATATTTGCAGTAAATCCCCAAATCTATGTTAAAAATATATTAATAATAATAAAATTACCAAACGTGTATTAAAAATGGGTGTACACTTACTTAACACTCCCCAATGCTGATCCAACCAGCGATAACTCAAAACAGCGATAGACTGAATAATATACTCTGTGGAGAAAATAGCAGTTAGCATCACAAGATTGTCTAACAGTGTCATAATATTGTGATTTGTATATTTAAATAAATACTTCAAAAATGTCTAATAATGTTATAAAAATTGTTTGAAAAAGTTTAAAATATTAAATAATGTTAGCAAATACAGAAGAAGACCTATAGTTTACAACAATATTACTGAAAAATCAAGCGCTAGTAGAAGTGCAGTTGAGCCGAAGTCACCAATTACTTTCTAATGTAATCCAACATAACATGAATAAACAAGTTGGCATGGGCTGTAGCCGAAACTTGAATAAACATGTTGGTAACTGTCGATTACCATGTTATCGCAGAGAGAACGAAACCCTTGCACACGTCCTTGGGGCGAAATATGATGGCAGAAGCCTTGCGAGATTATGGATACACAGTTTAGAAGGAAGTTCATGGAGTGGCCACTAATGGAAGTAACAGACGAATAGATATTATTGCATTTAGACCATCTTCTAAAACTGGTATGATATTAGATCCCACAATCCGTTTTGAGACTCATAGTGGTCAACCTGAGGAAGTTGACTGTGAAAAGAAAGCCATATATGAGCCAACAAATGACTATTACAAAGATAAATACCAATTATTATAACTGTCACAGGATTGATGATCGGGGCAAGAGGTACTATACCAAGATTCTTAGCTAAATTTTGGAATTCCTTAGATTTGGACAGGGCGTATCTTTCTAAAATTGCCATCCCAATTTCAATTTTAAGAAACCATATTTACAAAATTTCTACTTTATTAGTATGTATACTTAATTTACAATTTGATTTTTTAAAATATATTTACAATATGCATTTCATCAATTTCAAAAATTGTCTATATCACTTTCTTCTTGAGGTAATCCTCTAATGAGGAAAGTTGTATATAATCTTCTTCTTCACTTCCTGGTTTAGGCAAGATTTGCCTGTTCCGTCTTCACTAATAGATCTAAGACCATCTCTTCCGAGGACGTCCGACATCTCTTCTTCCTCTTGGAAAATAATGCAAGATTTTATTTGGTAATCTTTCTTCCATTCTTTCTACATGTTCTTTCCGCTGTATCTTGTTGTTAAATATCTTTTCTTTTATGGAGTAGATCTGCAGTTCTTCATGGATATCCTCGTTTCTTATCTGGTCCATTCTAGTGCAGCCTTTTACTCTTCTTAAAAATTTCATCTCGGCTGCTTGGATTTTACTTTCTTGTTTGGTAGTGGTAATCCAAGATTCACTCCCATACAAAAGGACAGGGACAGCCATTGTTTTATAAAATTTTAATTTTGTTTGTTTATGGGCTTTATTATTCAATGTTCTATTTATTGTACCACAAATAGCTTGAAACTGATGTGTTTTGTGTTCAATATCTTTATCATACCCGTAGCTGATGTCACATCCTAAATATTTAAAGTGGGATACTTGTTCAATAATTTCATCTCTAATTACTATTTTTGCACGCAGAGTATATAATAAAAAATATAAACATATAGTTCGTAACTAGTGGTCAATTTCAAGATTCACAAGTGCTCACCTGGCCTACAATAGCCACAAACGATTAGAAAATTATACTTTAACGTTGTATTATAGAAAGGACAGTGTTTAAAGGAGCAGTTGGGAGGAGAGGGGAAGTAGTTTCACGTTGAACGGGAAGGAGAATACAAACTTCGTTTACAACGCATAGTGCAATATCCCTGTCCTTTTGCCTATACACACAGGTTCATAACACAGGCAGATTAATTCTTTATTGAAAAGTAGCGTGACGTGTGATATTTTGTTTATACGTTGTGCTTTCAATATACAAACTCAATACCGCCATGCATTTTCAAATACACACAGTAAAGAGAAAGAAAATCAGATCATTGATATGGAATAAATAACAATAAGGACCAATCACGTAGAAATAACTGTTTGCAGGCAGACAACGCGAAGATTTAAAAAATAATGACGATGATGATAATATCAATAATAATAATAATAATAATAATGATAATATTAATAATAATACTTATAATAATAATAATAATAATTCTCAAAAAAACAATAAACTGAAAAAATATAAAGTTTTTATTCTCCAAGTTATATGGATGCGAAACATGGATTCTTACTTTAAGGGAGGTGAAAATATTAAAGAGTATTCGAGAATAAAGTTCTTAAGAAAAAAATTAACCAAATGGAGATGAACAAAAAAAAACACTCGAATGGAGGAGACAGCGTAACAGTGAACTACATGAGGTTCGTAGGAAATCAGATATAATAAGAACAGTTAAGTCTTGTGGATTGCGATGGGCAGGGCATGTGGCACGAATGGGAAATGAAAGAGGGGTTTGGAAATCCCTTGTAGGAAAACCAGAGGGAAAGCATCCAGTTGATAGACCAAGAATGAGAATAATACCTAAGGCCAAGAATGAGGTAGGAGAATAACATTAACTGTGATTTGTGAGAAATTGATTATATAGGGGATGATTGGAAAACATTAGCTAAGTATATGCATGTATGGAGAGCTTATGTTAGCAATGGGCAGAACATGCGGGACGAATGTGGAATGAAAGAGGAGCTTGGAAACTCCTTGTAGGAAAACCAGAGGGAAAGCCCCCAGTAGGTAGGCCAATAATGAGGTGGGAGAATAACATTAAACGTAATTCGAGGGAAGTTGAATATATAGGAGATGATAGGAAAATATTATCTCAGAATAGCGATGTATGGAGAGCTTATGTTCGCGCTGCCATGAACATACGGATTCGATAGTGCCAGTGAGTTAGTTAACAACAATAATAATAATAATAATAATAATAATAATCCATCCATAGCAATTCTGCCCGAGGGGCAGGTCTTTCACTGCAATCATAGCATTCATGCTATGTTTTGCAGCTTTACTAGGGAATTATAGGTGTGATAGCTTCCTGTTGCATTCCATACCGGTAAAGGATAATGATGATGATGATGGCCGGATGATTTTCGGGGACCGTGGGCCCTAAGCTTCCTGGCGTTTGTCTTATAGATGAGGGAAAACCCCGAAAAAAACTCACCCAGGAGCCTGTCTCGACTGGGAATCGAACCCGGGCCCGCGGCGTGACAAGAGAGCACGCTACCTTGAGACCACAGCGGTGGACATGATAATATTTAGTCTATTTTTTTATTGGCTGAATGTAACATAAGAATATTAATTCTGCCAGTTTAAATATAATTATTGTTATTATTAGCATGGATCAATCACTATTGAACGAAAACTGAAATCTTCATCAATAGCTACTTGAATGTGTCCTCTCGCCATGGATCACGGAAGTTACTTTTATGATTATTATTTCAAGGATTTCTTAACTGTTACCACCAATAATCGTGTTTCATCGGAACCTTGAAATGGAATGATTGTTATTCCTGTATAAATATTAGTAATCAGTTTATATTTCGATAAACTGCCATAAAATATGTACGTTTTGAACTTTGGTCTTTATAAACATAGTTAAGATGTACATCACTAGATAAGCTATCAAACATGTTTAATGTAATTTAAGTGTTCCAATTGTTTCTGCGTGAATACAATTTTAGAGAAAGAAAATGTTATTTTGCATGCTCGAGACATTTTGAGATACAAACAGAAACTCCTAATGCTACAAAGCAATTACGAGGAAAACTCCTACGTCGTCCATTATCCATTCAGTGTTTTGTTTATTATTTATCATTTTTATTAAACAGGCTGCCAAGCATATTAGTCATACTTACTTATTCACTGGCACTATCGAACTCGTAGGTTCATGGCCGCGCGGACATAAGCTCTCCATACATCCCTATCCTGAGCTAATGCTTTCCAATCATTCCCTGTATAATCTACTTCCCTCAAATCATAGTTAATATTATTCTCCCACCTCATTCTTGGTCTACTGACTGGGCGTTTTCCTCTGGCTTTCCTACAAGAAGCTTCCATGCAAGTCTTTCATTCCCCATACGTGCAACATGTCCTGCCCAACGCATATTAATCATACTAATATTAATAATAATAATAATATAATAATGTCCACTGCTGTGGTCTCGAGGTAGTGTGCAGCATTGTCACGCAGCGGGCTCAGGTTCGATTCCCAGTCGGGAAAGGCTCCTGGGTGAGGTTTTTCGGAGTTTTTCCTCGCCTGTAAGACGAATTCCAGGAAGTTTAGGGGCCAACGGTCCCCCAAAAATCATCTGGCCATCATCATCATCTATATCATTATCATCCTTCACGGTGTGGAAAGCAATGGGAAGCTACCACACCTATAATTCCCTAGTAAAGCTGCAAAGCATAGCACGAAAATGCTATGATTGCAGTGAAAGACCTGCCATCGGACAGAATTACTATGGATGGAATAATAATACACGGGCTTTTTTTCCATTCAGCCAGAACAAATACTCAAAGCACAGATTTACAATTATAAGTAGAATGTGTATGGGGTATAAATGCCGAACTTCTGAAGTCGTCAGGAACGGTCAACCGAATTTAAAAAAATGTCCATGCAACATGGGATCAAAACTGGGTAGTTTTCAATATTTCTTAAATTCATTCTAATCACTAGCGGTTAGATTTTTATGATATAGCATATTTTTTTGTAAGAGTGATATGTTTCTTAAATATATATATATATATATATATATATATATATATATATATATATATATATATGATTATACAGGGAATGATTGGAAAGCATTAGCTCAGGATAGGGATTTATGGAGAGCTTGTGTCCGCGCGGCCATGAACCTACGGGTTCGATAGTGCCAGTGAGTAAGTATATATATATATATATATATATATATATATATATATATATATATATATATATACTTTTTATACAAAAATTGATTGAATTAAAGTACTCTGTTAAGTCATATTTATACATATATGACCATTTATATGCAACAGAACATATTATGGCAATTTATTGGTCATATATTCATTTTTTAAAGAATTACAGAACTTTTATGGTACAATTTCCTTCTTCCATGTTTATTTGAGTAGTTAATTTCTCAGAATTTTGTTGCTTGTAAAATCTATCTACCTCTCCTACCGGTATTTTTGTTTCAATTCACAGTATGGACTTTTCCCTTACGTGTATACCTGAGCAGAAATATTTACGTATTATCTAGCAAGAAGCAGGTATATCCATCCATAGTAATTCTGCCCGAAGGCAGGTCCTTCACTGCAATCATAGCATTTTCATGCTATGATTGCAGCTTTACTAGGGAATTGTACGTGTGGTAGCTTCCCGTTGCTTTCCACACCGGTGAAGGATGATGATGATGATAATGATAATGGTAAGGATGATAATGATAAGGATGATGCCCATATGATTTCGGGGACCGTTTGGGCCTTAAAGTTTTCCTGACATTTGTCTTACAGGTGAGGAAAAACCCCGATAAAAACCTCACCCAGAAAAACTGCCCCGACCGGGGATCGAACCCGGGCCCGCTGCGTGACAAGGCAGCACGCTACCTCGAGACCACAGCGGTGGACAAGCAGATATATAGCTACTGATAATTTTAATAAAATAAAAACGACGCTAAAATATCAAATTCTATACTTAAGCTTCCTTTTCACATGCATTTTATCTTTAAATAAATAGTTAATTGTCATAAACTGGTTAACTAATTAATTTTACAACTGAAATTATTACTGTACATAATTACGATATTTTTTTATGTTACAGTTTTTTTGTAAATTTTAGATAATATGTATTTTTGCATGTTTCATTGGTTTTAGGTCATAAAAGTCCTAACCCTAGTATTCACAATTGAGAATATGTATTAAATTTAAAAAAAAATATATAAGTACCAAATAACATGCCGAAGATGAAACATGCTATGAAAAGCCTTTCATGATTTTGGATAATTGAAGTTTTTTTTAATACGGGTATAAAAAGGTACTTATATTGTTTTCTCAAAAAAAAAAGTTTGGATTTTATTTGCAATATACTGTTAGTATCTTTAGTAAAAATGCGAAAACAAATACATCGGTAGGTGTACTAACCAAGGAGTTAATATTACCTTGAAAAAATATGTTATGCCATTTTCATTACATTAAATAATAATCCATGCTTTCAATTGCTAATAATATAGAATAAGAGATGTGGCAACATGTTCAGGAGGGTTGAAACAGCTGGTAAATACAAACAAGTCAGCTGAGTTGAAACTCTGTCCTAAATCAGCTGTACAGAGTAAACACCCTCCTCGCATTCTAGCAACGTTGCCAAATATCCAAAATTGTAAACTTTAATAATTGGTTAAATACTGCAATTTGAACAAAAAAGTGAGGATCTCTTTTATTCTCTGTGATGAGAATAATCATTATAGAGTCCGGATTTTTATATAATATTATTCTCCAGTCCACTACTGTGGTCTCGAGGTAGCGTGTTGCCTTGTCACGCAGCAGACTCGGGTTCGATTCCCGGTCGGGACAGGCTTCTGGGTGAGGTATTTTTTTTTTCGGGATTTTTCCTCACCTGTAAGACAAATGTCAGGAAGCTTAGGGCCCATCTGTCCCCGAAAATCGTCCGGTCATCATCATTACCCTTCACCGGCGTGGAAAGCAACGGGAAGGTACCACATCTATAATTCCCCAATAAAGCTGCTATTCATTGCATGAAAATGCTGTGATTGCAGTGAAAGACCTGCCCTCGGGCAGAATTACTGTGGATGGAATATTCTCCAAATATGTACATAAATATGTAGTAGAAGTAGTCAAAATATGTAATTTATTACATTTTTACTATTCAATTCCATTGTAATTCTGCACGAGGGCAGGTCTTTAGTATCAAAATGTATGTTTTAATAAAATTCGTATTTCTTTGTCCTAGCTTTGTTTTGTTATGATATATTTGCCTCTTAAAATGTACTAATTTTTCGTGAATGTTGAGGTTAATATATTTATAATACCAATAATAAAATAACAATACAGAAACATTTTCGTGTATTGAATATTTTAAGACATATATGTCGAACCTAAAATTAAGATAAATAGTATTACAAAAAAAGAAGACATGTTAGAACAGAGCATAATATATATATATATATATATATATATATATATATATATATATATATCTATATATATATATTTAAAAATAAATTTACTTAAAATTGTAGATGTTTAAATTAATTTATAACTCAAAATACAGTAATACGTTACTTAGTCTTCTTGCAATTCAACAATAACACTGGTCAACATGATTTTTGTCTCATGAGTACCAATAGTTGTACTTAATGCAGTTTTATGGTGCTTTCAAATATGTATTCGGAATTTCTCCATCATCCACAGTTTTTTTATTTCAGTTTCAATTAATGGATTTAAATAATTGCTTTTTAATAAACGTTTTTTTCGTCCATTTGTCCATTGTAAAATAAAACGGGGAACACTTTCATCAGGAGATTTCAGCTATGGAGAAGAGATGTCAAGGCAAATGGAATTAATATGCTGGCCGATTATTGTTGGACCATCAAGAGGGATGCTCCATAGGCGAAATATAGCAGAAAATCGTCATTTCTTACTTTCTAGGTGAATCCGAATGTTCGAATATTGTGTAGTACGAATATAGAAAATATTAAAGTGTTTGAAATTATAAAAGCCTGTCTCTCGGAAACCTTGCGTGATGGAGGAAAACAGATATCACATTTGAATTCAGGAGAAAAAATACTATCAGAATCATATTTTTCTTTCTGAGACAAAAAAAAAATATTTTTTTGTAAATTTGTTACAGAGTTAACACAATATACACGGTGATTACAAATGATTGGAGCGATTTCATGATTTTATTGTAGCGATCTTATTTGACATATCTTCACAGAACTTTAAAGTTATGTATAAAAACTCATAAGGTTTTTTTTTGTTTTCTCTCGCAGCCGTGTTTCAGCTTTAAACCGAGAGAGCGCAGCAGTTATCAAAGATGGCGACAGGCGAGGAGAAAGCATATGCTGTGCTTGAATTTCATTCAACTCAATCTGTGATAACTGTGCAACGACACTTCAGAACGAAGTTCGAGAAAGATGCACCGAGTGCCAACTCCATTCGGCGATGGTATGCGCAATTTAAAGCTACAGGATGCCTCTGTAAAAGGAAATCAACGGGTCGTCCTTCAGTGAGTGAAGAAAAGGTTGAGAGTGTGCGGATGAGTTTCACACGTAGCCCACAGAAATCAACACGAAAAGCGAGCAGAGAGCTGAACATTCCACAACCGACCGTTTGGAAGATCTTGCGGAAAAGATTGAAGCATAAACCTTACCACTCCACTTGCAATTTCTACAAGCCCTTACGCCCATTGACAAAGTGAGTCGGTTTGAATTTTGTACACAAATGCAGCAGTTTATGGATGAGGATGGTTTTTGTGAGAAACTTGTCTTCAGTGACGAAGCAACATTCTTTGTGAATGGCAAAGTGAACAAACACAATGTGCGAATCTGGGGCACAGAAAATCCCCGCGTTATTGTGCAGCACATTCGCGACTCCCCAAAAGTTAGTGTGTTCTGTGCGGTTTCTCAGTTCAAAGTTTATGGCCCTTTTTTCTTCTGCGAGCAGAACGTTACAGGACACGTGTACCTGGACATGCTGGAAAATTGGCTCATGCCGCAGCTGACGACCGACAGTGAGACCTTCATCTACCAGCAGGATGGTGCTCCACCACACTTCCATCACGATGTTCGTGAATTTTTAAACATGAGATTGCCAAACCGATGGATCGGTCGCAGTGGAGAGAATGATCAGAAATTGTTGTCATGGCCTCCACGCTCCCCCGATTTGACGCCGTGCGATTTTTTTGTTTGGGGGTATGTGAAAGATTCAGTGTTTGTGCCTCCTTTACCAGTAGACTTACCAGAACTGCGAGCTCGCATAATCAATGCCTTTGAACAAATTAATAGGGACATGTTACGTCGAGTATGGGACGAACTGGATCGGTCGCAGTGGAGAGAATGATCAGAAATTGTTGTCATGGCCTCCACGCTCCCCCGATTTGACGCCGTGCGATTTTTTGTTTGGGGGTATGTGAAAGATTCAGTGTTTGTGCCTCCTTTACCAGTAGACTTACCAGAACTGCGAGCTCGCATAATCAATGCCTTTGAACAAATTAATAGGGACATGTTACGTCGAGTATGGGACGAACTTGATTACAGACTTGATATCTGCAGAATCACCAAGGGGGAGCATATGGAGCACCTGTAACATCTCAAAAAAAACCTGGGAAGTTGCTCTATGTATCTGTAAAAGTTCGTGAAAATATGTCGAATACTACAGCTACCATAAAATCATGAAATCGCTCCAATCATTTGTAATCACCCTGTACATACAACACTATTTGATCGCATGTGATAAAAGTATATTCGGTTATTAGAGCCTATCCACGACCGATTTTTTTACATATAACAATGAGGCACTAAAAGCCATTTTCATTTATATTCACTGATGTGCAATTACTAGATACTAAGTCAAACTAAATAAACTGAAAATGGTCAGACGAAATTAGAATAGTCCACATTTAATTCTCTGGACCTTACCTGTGATCTATCCTGATAGTTACTCTACTCAGAATATGGAAGCACTGGAAAATATTGTTTTAAACTCTTGAGGCGTTTTCAATTTTAAGAGTTATCTTCAATAGCATCACGATATAATTGAACATTGAGGGGAGGAGAGATAGAGGGGGAGAGGGAGAGAGAGAGGGGGGGAGAGAAAAATTGTCCGCTTACACCCTTTTTGGATTATAGTTATTGTATATCTAGCTTAACTTGGCAAAGAGAGAGATGGGTAGATAAGGGTAGATCCTTGCCAGCTTTTAGCTCAGTCACAAACGAATGAACACACCCTGTTGTCACTTCTCTTCTTCCCTTATTAGCATCTGGTGAAGAAACACAAATATAGGAACGACTGGAAAGAACATATTGATAGAATGCCAGAAGAAAGATTTTAAAAAATTATTGCTAAATTATAAATCGAACGGAAGGAGAAATGTTGGACGCCCACACAGAAGGTTGTATCTGAAAAAATTTGACCAAATTCTAGCTTTCATGAAACTGGGTTTACGAGCCAACAGGCTTCTTAATCGACCTGGGTGATAGAGTGATGTTTAGAAACCCCAGCAGCAACCACTGGTAGCGAGTGAGAGAAGATGAGACACCGCTGTCTCTTTCTACACATTTTCTCGCAAATTTAAACCAGACAGAATTATAGGAATAGTTAGAATTAAAATATAAAAGTATGGAATATGGTCACCTGAAAAGGTCCGGCTCCTCAACTTAATTAATTATTTAACTGTAGCGCGTTCGGTACTAGTCCCCTTATCGCCAGGAATTCAAAAGTGGTGTTTCGTCTGCAAGATCGGGTAGAGGGGGGGGGTTGCATGTATTGGGTTCGTTTTCGTTTATCAGATTGTCGTTGTGAGCTGCTTTCATGATTTCCATCTCTTCGAGTACGTTTATCTTAACTGGATTATTTTATCTGTGCATTACTGTTAGGGTGTTTTCAATATTTAACATGCGATGTTCTTCATGGATAACGTGTTTTGCATAGCTTGATTTTCCTTCTACGTGAATAAAGTCTCGAAAATGTTCTTTAAATCCGATGTTAAAACTTCTGTTTGTTCTTCCTATATAAAATTTGTTGTAGTCCATACATGTCAATTTATAATACTCCTTTGCTGTTGGAAATGTCATTTTCTTCAATGGTATTGTTTATTGTATTGTAAGCCCATGTTTTCCCTTTACAGAGATTTAGGCACTTTCCCCCTGTAGCCATACTAATTTATTTACACTTGTTTTCGTATAGATGTCATTTTTGAGTGGTCCGTGGTCAGCGTTCCGCCTCATACTGACATCTAGGAAACCAAGGTAGTACTAGGACGGGAAAATTCGGTAAATTTTGCTTAGAGGCCTTTTCATTCGGGCTTAAGAATTTTTTACGAGCCTGAAAATATTCGGACTCGGGACCCACGGCTTAAAGTCGCTCCCGGAGGACTTGCTCCTTGGATTTTTCCGTCCTAAAAAATCCATCGATCCCGGCCGGGTTTGAACCCGCGACCCTCGGGATTAGAGGCAAGGAGCATAACCACTAGTCCACCGCGGCCGATTTTGTTATTGTTTATTATGTTGTTTAATTTGTTATTAGTTCTATTTTCTACGTTTTTATCGGCTTTCTTTAGTGCATTGGCTAATTTTGTCGTTTCTTTCCCTGTATATGTGTTATCCATGTTTTCTTGTTATCAGATTATTTTTCTAGTTTAGTTATGTTGGTTAATTGTTCTTTCTTTTTTTTTTGTTTATTCACGAGTTTCTCTATGATTTCTTCATTATAGCCATTGTTTTTTGCCATATATTTAATGTAGTTGAGGTCTTGAATATAATTGTCTTTGCTTAGAAACTATTCACCCTCTCACTCAACACAGCACTACCAAATCATCATGGAAGAGGTAGGAGGAGAGAAAGAGGAGGCAAACTTTTTTTTAACATTTGATTCGATTTTAAAAGTGTCAGAAGTTAATAAAAAGGGAGGCTAAGGTTTTCCTACAATATTATAAACCATAATAAAGGTTTGCATTTTGGGATTGTCCTTATATTTTTTTCCTAGAAGGCCATAAACCTTTTGAGAGTTTGTATTGTATTTCAAAATGAGGCACGTTTTAATTTCCAAAGTGTTTTCACATTGCAAACGCTTTTGTTCTGAGAGAAACTAACTGAACCATCCACAAATATCCCGTCATTTTTAACCAGCGTACTGACCACCTGGTATGCATTGCGGGTTCCATGAATTCATTATAGGTGGGACAAATCATTCATTCCAAAGTCTCAAAGAACTTTATTCTTAATTACCACAGAACTCCTTTTTTTTTTACTATGTTGAATTAAAAAAAATAAAGTACGAACGAAAAAGCATTTTCAGTCATTTTTTCGCAATGTAGGAGTACGTTAATTTCACCATAATTTTATACTTTTTAAACATTTGCATTGTATTAATTAAAAATGGAATTTAAACTAAAATTATTTAATTTTAATTGCATTTTTACGTCATTTTTTTCAGTTTTTGTAGGTCCTCAACTTTCGAGCCTAGAATTATCAAACTACAGTATAAGTTTAGATGTAGTGAATCAACATTTTTGGTTATTAAGAAATAATATATGAAGGGGAAAAAAAAGTGTAATTATATAAGCATCCGGACTTTAATAATCAGTTAAAATAATGACACATTATATAGTTGGCTTAACTTAGCAAAAAGGATATAAGGGTAGATCCTTGACCGCTATCGCCCAGTTACAAAAGAAAGACCCACCCTGTTATCAGTTTTCGAAACATTCCTGGGAGTTTTCCTCTTCCCCCTTTCCTTATTAACATCTGGTGAAGATATCGTTATATTCGGAACATTTAAAAAATGTTATTAACAAGGAAGAAAAATCAAGGTTTGCCAAACATATACTAGAAACAGGTCATCGATTTGAAAATATCGATAACCCTATGTCAATAATACCCAGAGAATATAATAACAGGATCAGCATCCTTGAAGACATAGAGATTCTAAAAGAAGCAAGGAATAAAGACCTGCTCAAAGAGAACATAACCGCAGACATAAATCCGTTATACAACCTATACATCATCATCAGTTCCAGTTAAAACGCAGAGGATGAAACATTGTTTTCGAAAGGCCTCCATATTAGAATAACTTGAAGTTTAATAATTTAGTCGAGGACGACTGATTTACCAGGTAAAAATTATATAATTAACATTTGAAAATATATAATGTAAGTTAGTGATGAATCCTCGTAGTGGAAGAAAGAAATTGTACGATAAAAGTTCTTTAATCCTTAAAAGAATGAAAATATGACGAATATGACCAATACATTACTATAATATGCTCTATCACATATAAATGACCAAATATGTATAAATATGATTTATCAAAGTACTTCAGTTTTTGTATAAAACCATTTATGTATATTTAAGGAAACACACTACTCTTACCAAAAATTATGCTGTAAACATAAAAATCCTAGCCCTACTAATGCCAATACATAATCGATGCACATTTAAGTTTATATATTGAGAGGCTAATCGAGATATTTAAACATTATCCAATTTTTTATTACTTGGAATTTGCATAAAAATATGCTTCGAATGTTTACATTTTATTAATTTATTTTTATATATAATAACTAGAGCTAGGAATTTTAGGTGCAAAATTTCGATGAAAAAAAGGTGCTTTAATTTAGCAGAAAAAGGTGCAATTTTTTAAAATAGAAGGTGCAAATTTCCCACGTGAATTATCATTAATGAGTACCAAAACCAGTTACATCAAGTAACTCACGACACAAAAATTCAGTCATGTTGTCATATATTAAAAAGTCTGAGTAAGACAAGTCCCGGAACATTGTTATTGCAATCACAAGTCCAGAAAACTGTTAAAGCAGATATAATTCAACAACTCAAATGTTTAGAACATATCTAAAAAAGTTCTTTATCTCGACTATCAGTGGTTTTGTCTAATGTAAAATATACTGGTTTTCACCTTCTACTTGACTGATCTGTTTTAATTTTTCTTCATACAGAGGTTGAAGGTATGATTTTCATCTGGGATAAACTTCCCGGTATATTTCTCCAAATATGCTTTCATAATAGGGTTGTTAAGTTTGCAAAGAGGAATACCACATGCCACAAATGTATTTGCTGTATCATTAAAAAAATATTTTTTATTTATTAAACTTGAAGAAGGCAGTGCCTCGCTAATAAACTGTTGTCACAATACACATTTACTGCTTTGTAGTTTCTTATTGTTCATGTTTTGCACTAAAAGAGACAAAAAAAAGGCTTAAAAAAGTGCAAAATGTGCTTGCATTGATAAAAAGGTGCAAAAAAGGTGCAACTGAAACACATTTAGAGGCATTTATTTAATGTTTTCTTTGCAAGACAAGCTAATTTGAAATTAATATAAGGATGAATCCTGCCGATGATGGGACAAGTCCCGAAAGCGCTACAGTTAAATGATAATTAAGTTGAGGAGACGGACCTTTCAGGTGAATATTCTATAATTTTATATTAATTTTGAATAAACCTCAACGGAACACATCATGAATCTTATAAAAGTTAAGCTAATTTGAGCATTGTAATAACAAAATAAAATTAAGGTGCAGCACCTAAAATTCCTAGCTCTAATAATAACTGTTTCAGCACACTGTATCTTCTTCAGCCGAATGCCACAAATACAAATAAATATTCTCTTTATGTGTATATTCAACTATGTAAACAAATGTAACTAAGCAATACAATATAAACAAAAGGTAAACAAATTATATAGTAATGCATAAAACACATTTTTAAATAAATTTAATATAGGTGAATCATATAAATCTAACTGGGAATTCAGTATCTCATTACTTTTCTTTAATTTATATTTTCCTAAGTTTCTAAAAGATCTAGATTTTTTTTCTTTGCTACAAACATGTAAAACTTCAAAATCTGAATTAAAACTGATCAAATTGAAGTAAGTTAGCGTAGTTCCAAGTATCGAGATTTCAATGTTATTTTATACGAAAAATAAACGGTCTGCAGGTTTGGCTTATATAAACATTGTTGCAAGTGCCACACTCCAACCTATATACCCCTGATAACTGTTACTTTTTTACTTTAGTTTTATTATGTTTTGTAAAGTTTTACTCGTTTTAAACGCCACACTGATGTTGAGTTTTCTTAAGTGTTTGGATATATTATCAGAAAGTGGGTCTATATACGCCATTGTAAAATATGTATATCTTTGTTAGGCGAGCAGACATTTTTTAATAACTTTTTTGTAACAAATACTCTTAATTAAATTATCTACAATTTCAGGGTCGTAATTATTATTGCTAGCTAATTGTTTAATAACATTCAACTCATATTCCAGGAGTGAAAGAGGAATTACGAATGTTTATATTTTAATACTGAAATTTCTGTATATTCTATCGAGGCACATTGCATGGTGATATAAAATTAGAAAATGCTTGAAATGAATGTAATGTATATTTATTTATAATTTTATATGTTCCAAATGTAAGCTACTGACATGCCAGAAAAAAGTTTGCCAAGATGTTTACATGAAACGAGGTTAGCTTTTTTTTCTGAGTACAACTGCACTTGAGAAGGTTTGTGACCGTCGCACAAATGTCTGGTTATGACTTGGTGAGTTGACATGTCCATGACTAGTAAGTTAGCTAAAAGAAGTGTTAATATGCCACAGACCTCATCGCAGTTGTAATGTACTCCTTATTTTTACTGTTTAATGCAGGTTATGTATTGACTCTTAACAAAAATGAAGGAAAATTTGAAAAGTAGCAGAATTCAAATAATAATAATAATAATAATAATAATAATAATAATAATAATAATAATAATAATAATAATAATAATAATAATAATAATAATAATAATAATTTTGAACAGAAAAAAATGCATATCGAAAATATGGTGAAAAAAGAATGCAAAATTATAAGAAAAATTGTAGGTCCACAAGTCATAGGTGAAGCATTTAGACTCGGAAGTAAAAAGGAAATAAAAAATATATAAGACATTCATAGTGACATTAGAAAACAAAGGTTAAAATTTTATGGCCATATTAAACGAATGAACTCAAATAGGCTTACAAAACAGATAATGGAACTCTACGAAAACAGAAGTAAAGTTCCAGTGGATACTATGAAGTGGATTGATGAAGTCAAAAAGGACTTAAAATTGGCAGGAATTACTAAAGAAGATATCCCAAACAGAGATATATTTAGAATTAAGATGAATAAGTGGCAATAAGTCGACCAAGAGGATAAACCGAAGAAAAAAACTGGAACAACTTGGACAGATGATAGAAAACAAACTCATAGCAAAAGAATGAAAGAAATTTGGGCTCAAAGGAAACGCCTCTAAGTACTTTGCGTAGTCCTACATGGGCTCATCCGCAATAAATAATAATAATAATAATAATAATAATAATAATAATAATAATAATAATAGTAGTAATAATAATAGTAATAATAATAATGATAATGATAATGATAATGATAATAATAATAATAATAATAGTAGTAATAATAATAGTAATAATAATAGTAATAATAATAATAATAATAATAATAATAATAATAATGCTTTATTTAAACCCAACCAGCGAATATTAAAGTAATAACAATTTTTATATAATTTCAAATATTAAAATTAATATAAAATTATAGAATATTATATTAATTTTGAATAAACCTCAACGGAACACATCATGAATCTTATAAAAGTTAAATATTAAAATGTAGCCTAAAACATGTACAGTGGTAATGGAGTACAATATTAACACAAACAAATAAAATAACATGAAATAAAGTAAGAAAAGCTTCCTAGATAAATATATGAATAGGCTTATATCTTATCTATTACTCCGTGTGAAGATCATATTGCTATCTAGCGGGAGTGTTATGATCAAATTAATTTTGTTACGCTTATATACCCATAGATGTCAGCGAGTGATAAGTGGTCGGTATATTTATTTTATTTATTTATTTTACCTGATGGAGTTGATACCTTAAGGTCTTCTCTTCCACTTCACCTATCATCTCAGTGAGACACCTAGTGGCCAACTATGGTATTACCTAGACGGATAATGGTCGGTAAATTGTGCATCCATCCATCCATAGTAATTGTGCCCGAAGGCAGGTCTTTCACTGCAATCCTAGCATTTTCACACTATGCTTTGCAGCTTTACTAGGGAATTATAGGTGTGGTAGTTTCCCGTTGCTTTCCACACCGGTGAAGGATGATAATGATGGCCGGATGATTTTCGGGGACCGTTGGGCCCTAAGCTTCCTGACATTTGTCTTACAGGTGAGGAAAAACCCCGAAAAGAACCTCACCCAGGAGCCTGTCCCGACCGGGAATCGAACCAAATTTTGCATAGAGGCCTTTTATTCAGACTTGTGGTTCTTTTACGAGCCTGAAAATATTTGACACCTGCCTGTTTCAATGTAAGAAATGTCTTGAAAGCTATCAAAACAACTATGTAAGTTAGATTATTTTACGTATTTTATAAATGCATAATCTAAAATTAAATAAATAATAGCCTTATAGCTGGAAGCAAAGCGTATTATGCAAATGTAAAACATTCTAACTTCACAGTTACGTCGATATAAAACAGCACGTTTTAAGTACGGTACAATATCATTGAAGATAGAAACTCCATATTTTCTGTTCATGAGATCGAAACTTACACACAAATGTTTTGAGGAGAAAAAGTCATGGAATTTACTTGTATATGAAGAGCTAACGTCCGCACGGGACTCTGGGTTCAATCCTGTTACTTGGATAAGTTTGGTTAGGTACATTCGGTTTAAGAATAATCAACAATTTGAACATAATATCACATAAGAGAAGAAATTGTACTGTTATTAGCAAAGTTTGCAAAGTAAATTTGTTGTAATCAATTGAGTTGGTGTTTAATTAATAAATTTGTTGTGACAACTTTCTATGTTCTCATGTGGCTTTCGCTTTATAGCATTCCCACACGCTGAAAATTACACATTATTTATTATTTGTGCACAATTTATTTGCCTTTAGACGTGTATATTTTATATACTGTTTATATTATTACGCATGTTATCATTACCTAAAGTATTTAATTAGTATCTTCGGTTTGGTATTAATATATCTATATGTTTTGTTTATAACACTCTCATTCGCATTAATTCTTCGTCAGAGTGAGTTTATTTTGAAATTTTCTCCTAAATTTGTTGTTCTTCTTAAACATAATTTGTAGGATTTTCATCCTGTTTATTTCCAAAATCACTCCTCGGAGGAAGACGTATTGGATGTGCATCATCATCGTCATCACTTGGTGACAGCTATTGGTGCTGTCCAGTGTGCCTTTCCTGGGACTTGTGTTTGTCCCTTGTCGGCGAATTCGCGTGTGTATTCGGTATTGGGTTCAGCTGGTATACCCTAGCCTACACGGCGATTTTATGGGGATTTATTTTATTGTTTGGAGTAATGTGAGATTTATATGGATATTGTTGCCAAGGCGAATAGATCTCGCTTGATTGGGGCATCGGAAACCATGTCGATGAAGAGCTCGGCTCGATTCAGGACCGGAATGAGCCACGCCACTCTGCGCTGACCATTCTGACCTTGGTTGCTACATGTAAGTACTATGGATACTTATTTGGTCGAATATGTTTCTATGTGTAGTACGCCATTGTGGAAAGTGTCCTATATTGCGTACTATTGGGTTTCCATGATCATTTATGTTTCGAAACATGGTGGCGACCCTTTCTGATATGATAGTATCAATATATGGTACCTTCGTGGCCTCGTGCATCTCTGTTATTCTTGTGTAACGCGGGGCCGAAAGTATGATTTTTAGACACTTGTTTTGCAGTATCTGTAGTTTCTTTTTGTGGCATTTCGCAAGGAGATTCACTGCCGTACAATAGCTTACTATGGATCACAGCCACATATAATGTGAGCTTGATCCTACGGGACAGTGACGGCGACTTGGAAAACGGATATAATATTGCTATGCCTTGATGGGCTCTGGTTATTATATGATCAACATGGGCTCTAAATGTAAGCTTTTTATCCAATATTAGGCCTAAATATCTGACAGAAGTTTCTACTGGCAGAGGTTGTACACCCATAGTGAGCTGGATTGGACATGGAAAATTCGATTTGGAAAACAGGACGACTTGCGTTTTCCCAGCATTTAGTTTAATGTTCCAGGAGAAAAAAACATTAATTCCATTCTTTCTATATGACCCTTCCAATGTTTTCGTCTGTCTATAATAAATTTGGTTATGCCTTGAATATGACATTTGTCCCTAATTTCTGTGTTTTGTATTTTATCAAATAATGTTTTCCCCTGAATGGTTCTTAAGATTTTCATTTCACATGTGCTTATTATTTGTTTAGTTTTTGTTGTATCAGTCCTAGTTTCTGCTCCATATACGATAACTGGTCGAACTATCGTTTTGTTACTAAATTTGTTTTGTTTTTAAATTATTCCTAATATATTAAATTACGTTCTTAAGTGTGGGATTACTCTTTTATATTGTTTTATTTTAATCTCCCTTAAGTAACTAACTCATTGGCACTATCGAACCCATAAGTTCATGGCAGCACAGACATAAGCTCTCCATACATCACTATCCTTAGCTAATGATTTCCAATCATTTCCTGTATAATCTACTTACCTCAAATCATTAATATTCTCCCACCTCATTCTTGGTCTACCAAGTGGGCGTTTACCCTCTGGTTTTCCTACAAGAAGCTTCCATGCACGTCTTTCATTCCCCATTCGTGCCACATGTCCTGCCGCAGCCTACGAGACTTAACTGTTCTTATTATATCTGGCTTCCTATACATACCATGTAGTTCACTGTTATGTGGTCTTCTCCATTCACCTGTCTGTTCATCCCTCTTTGGTCCAAAAATTCCTAAGAACTTTATTCTCAAATACTTTTAATCTCCCGTGCATTCATTTTTTTGTGTGCGAGAATTTATTTTATATCTTGAAACTAAAACTCCAAGACGCTACAGGCCTAATGGATCTTACCGGCCGGTGTTAATCACAGATTTAGACGATCATTCAACCTGTGTGAAGGTGACATGTGATCGGCATATCGATCCCCCAGCTATTATAGCTGATTTTCTCAATATGGAGTAGCTAGTTATTGTAGCTATTCAAATTCCTCACGTTGATGGGTGGGCACCCGTCCCATACTGGCCGAAATCCAATGAGAAAATCTCTTCCCTCATGGAGACTCGTAACAGCGCCAAGGCATTTACCTTAACCACCCGGCTATGGCGCATATCTTGAAAGTGGCTTCTACATTTAAATTCATGTAATTATGTATTTTTCCTCCCTTTACTTAAAATTTTGCAATGAATATAATCTCTCTCTCTCTAGTAGTTCTGCCCGAGGGCAGGTCCTTCACTGCAATCATAGCATTTTCATGCTATGCTTTGCAGATTTACTAAGGAATTATAGGTGTGGTAGCTTCCCGTTGCTTTCCACACCGGTGAAGGATGATGATGATGACCGAATGATTTTCGGGGACCGTTGGGGCCCTAAAATTCCTGACATTTGTCTTACAGATGAGGAAAAACCTCACCCAGGAGCCTGTCCCGACCGGGAATCAAACACGGGCCCGCTGCGTGACAAGACAGACCACGAGACCACAGCGGTGGACGTATATAATCTATATATATTATTTCTGGCACTGAATGCACCTGAGCGCGAGGACTTGCTCATTTGGGTGTCGATACTGTGTACAAAATTTATTTCTAAATAAAATGTATTCTTATTCTTAAAAAAATCATTCGTTTCTGTTCCAAATTGTAATACTACCGGTACTCAATAGTAATGTGGGGCACGCCGTAGCATAGTGGTTAAGGAACTGAGCTACACGCCGGAGGGTCGAGGGTTCAAGTCCCGTTGGGGTCAGGATTTTTAAACTGACCCAAACCCTCAGGCGGCACTATGGCCCTGGGGTCGACTCAGCCTCTAACGGAAATAAGTACCAGACGCTTGTTCTGGTGGTAAAGGCGGCCGTCACGCAGGGCTGACAACCCGGCTGACATAAAGGGCCGATTGTCCAGAAAAGCGGGAGCCTTAACCTCCTACTACCCCAAGGGCCTCCGGGCCTGTTGTGGGATCACTTTACTTTACTCAATAGTAATGTAACGAGTCATTATCTAGCGTTTCATAAATATAGTTTGAATCACTCTGTATTTAAAAGATGAAAACATGTAAGATTCTTTATCAAGAAATCAAATAAATATATTATAAAATTACCAAAAAATATATTAGTCAAACGAATAAATAATTGGCCTACATTGGTTTTTGTCTGATAACCTTAAAATGCCACAAAAATGACTATAGTGTAAATTCCTGATATTAACACATGCCGTAAGAATGTTAGATATTCAAGAAATATATATTTTTATATTAAATGTTTTATACCTGACAACTAACATAGGAGGGACAATACAATAGCTATAGACTATCACCCTGTTTAAATATTCAATTCTTCTTTGGAATTTCTAAATAAACCTATCGTATTTCTTCAATACAAAGTGTTAAATATCTGTTTCTCAACAAAGACTGGGTAAATATTTATTTCCTTTTCTATGTAAGATGGATTTCCAGGACACCAGTATTCTCTTGGCATATTAAACACTCTCTTACGTAAATATTAGCAGTTACCCAGTATTTATTTTACCTGCATAAATGATAAAAAAAACTCATTTCCTGGAAGATAGGACTTATTTCTTAGAGTTCAATCGACCTAGTTTTGGCCCCTAAAAACAATCCAATAGTTGCTTCTAGTAGTACTTATGATTTAATTGCTGAATTTTATACATAGCTAACATAAACTTATTTACCGTTAATAACTAGGGTCCGGATTTCTATGTAATATTAATCTCCAAATGTTACATTTTTAATATATAGTTATCAAAACGTATGTTTTAATAAAATACTTATTTCGGCTGTTTCCATTAAGCGCAGTGAGACACTACGAGCATGCGCCAAAAAGGTTATATTTTAAAATTATTTCCCACTATTTACAATAAATTTTACATTTTTCTAACGATTATTTCAACGGGTGTGGTGTACAAACCGTCGCACAAAATTTTCAATCTAATTTCTTGTGCCACTGATGCACTAAACACTTTTAATCACGTTTAAAACATTTTGGGCTGTTATACGCTTCAGGTCGCAAAAATTTTTCAATTTAATATCTTATTCCACTGATGCACTAAACACTTTTAAACACGTTTAAAACATTTTGCAACACTTTTAAACATCTTCCAATGTTGCAACGATACTTTTTTATATTTATATATTTACGTAAAACATGGTCGTGCTACATTGCTTACTGCTATTTTCCCTCCTCTTCCTATGTTGTTCCAGCGTTGCCACCATCAAAAACCAAAATACTCCAGATGTTGCCAACCATTTCCACGTTCCCTGGATTTCACCTACGTTAGAGTAATTGATTTGTAAAGTGATCCCACAACAGGCCCGGAAGCCCTTGGGGTAGTAGGAGGTTAAGGCTCCCACTTTTTCTAGACAATCGGCACTTTATGTCAGCCGGGTTGTCAGCCCTGCGTGACGGCCGCCTTTACCCCCACAACAAGCGTCTGGTACTCATTTTCGTTAGAGGCTGAGTCGACCCCAGGGCCATAGTGCCGCCATGTTACAGTAATTGATTTAGGTTTGGTTAGCTTTTAGGTTCCTTGCTTTTTAAATGTGATTCCACGTTCCCTGGATTTCACCTACGTCAGAGTAATTGATTTGTGCTACAGTAATTGATTTAGTTGGTAGCTTTTAGGTTCCTTGCTTTTTAAATGTGATTTGATACGTAAAATAAATTACCTCTTCATATCTGTTATTCTATGAAAAATTCAAAATATCGGACGGTTACCACGTAAAATCATATTTCCACTAGTTCATTTCGTGTTAATTATACATTTTTAGACAAGTTCTGGGAATTTTGTGTCAATGTTGGTCATACTGATTTCTCATACATATACCGCCAACTGCTGGAGGTTGCATTTATCAACCTGGGATAATTGGAGCACTAGCGCATGCGAACTGCGATTCTATAGAACTTAGAAAAATTTTCGTGCGACCCGAAGTGTAGCATATCCACATTTTGCAACACTTTTAAACATTTTCAAATGTTGCAACGATATGTTTTTTATATTTATATATTTACGTAAAACATGATCGTGCTACATTGCTTACTTGCTACTTTCAGGTATTTTCCCTCCTCTACCAACGTTGCCACCATCAACAACCCAAAATACTCCAGATGGCTGATGGCTGTAGGCATTATTAAATTAATTTCGTTTAAAAACCAGCAGCACACAAGAACACACTTTACACTACAAAGTTTGCTCATAAACTGGAATGGGCAGGGAAGGTGATGGTGAATAGTTGTGGATTCTCTATTTATTTCTTCAAAACAAGTTCTGGGAATTTTGTGTCAGTGTTGGTCATACTGATTTCACATACATATACCGCCAACTGTTGGAGGTTGCATTTATCTTTCTGGGATTACATGAAGCACTAGCGCATGCGCACTGCGATTATATAAAACTTAGAAGAATTTATGTGCGACGGTAAGTACACCTTATCCATTTCAACATATTTTTCCTATGATATTTAACTATATGGGTGTGGTAGGTTTTATGCCCATCACAATTCTACACGTACGTTCTTATGCCACTGATGCACTAAACACTTGTAAACACGTTTTGTACTGTTTTAAACATTTTGCAACTATTTTCAAGTTCTCTTTACAATATTTTATATTTACATATTTACGTAAAACATGATCGTGGATACATTACACACTTGCTACTTTCCCATGTTGTTCCAACGTTGCCACCATTTGAAAATAATTCGAAACCATATTTATTGTTAGTGAACGTAACATTAGTTTATAGTTCATTAAATAGTACGCATGCAAATTGTTTTGTTACGTTAGGGAATCGGAAGTTGGTTTACGTCCATTTTTTAAGCATTTGGGAATAAATAATATGCATGTAAATTGTTTTCTTTAGTTAGGAAATAGCAAGTTAGTTAACGTCCATTTTTTTTTTGCATTTGGAAATTTATTCCCAAAGTTGGTAACGCCGACTGCAGAGCCATCTACCGGAGGCTATATTAACCATTACAACAACTCCCGCAACTAGCGCATGCGCACTGCGATTCTGAAGAATTCGTCTGAGACATATAACCGACTTTTTCCAACTATATATATATATATATATATATATATATATATATATATATATAAAACATGTCCACCGCTGTGGTCTCGAGGTAGCGTGCTGCCTTGTCACGCAGCGGGCCCGGGTTCGATCCCCGGTCGGGGCAGTTTTTCTGGGTGAGGTTTTTATCGGGGTTTTTCCTCACCTGTAAGACAAATGTCAGGAAAACTTTAAGGCCCAAACGGTCCCCGAAATCATATGGCCATCATCCTTATCATTATCATCTTCATCATCATCATCCTTCACCGGTGTGGAAAGCAACGGGAAGCTACCACACCTACAATTCCCTAGTAAAGCTGCAAGCATAGCATGAAAATGCTATGATTGCAGTGAAGGACCTGCCTTCGGGCAGAATTAGTATGGATGGATATATAACATGAAGACGTGGCAGCCATATTGATTTTAACTAATATTCTATACAACGTTGCAGCCAACATAGAGTATGTACTTCAGAATTTCAGAACTTAGTATAAATACTTTTGGACGTTGCATTCTTTCACAGGTTAAAGTGCTTAAATTGCATTATATTAGTTTTTAGGTTGGTCTTTCACAGGTTAGAGTACTTAAATTGCGTTTAGGTTAGCCATAGAGTAAAACGCTTCGCGTTTGTTGGTGCATGCGCGTAGTATCTGCCTGGGACTAGAAAAAATTCTCACTGTGCTTAATGGAAACATTATCCCTTATTTCTTTGTCCTAGCTTAGTTTTGTTATGAGATATTTCTCTTAAAATGTACTAATTTTTCATAAATGTTGGGGTTAATACATTTATAATACCAATAATAAAGTAGCAAACAATACAGAAACATCTTCGTTGAAAGGGTATACTGAATATATTTAGAACATATATCTCGAACATAATTAAAATAAATACCATTAATAAAAAAAGCCTGCATTTAGAACAGAGTGCAATATGTATAATCTAACAGTTTTTATTTTTAAATAAATTTACTTATAGTTTTAAATGTTTAAATTAATTTACATACAACTCTCAAGATATAGTACTTACAGTTTTCTTGCAATTCAACAATTAGGCCTACTTGTTACACAGTGTGACACAATGTACGAGCAACACTATTTTATGACTTGGTAAAAGTATCTTCGTAATTAATGCCTATCCATGACCGATTTTTTACAGATAAAATGAGGTACTCTAGGCTGTTTTCATCTGTATTCACTGATGTACAAATCACAAGATACTAAGTCTAAACTTAGTGAACTGAAAATGGTCACACGAAATTAGAATAGTCCACACTTAATTGAATATTGAGAGGGGGGGGAGAGAAAATTGTCAGTTTATACCATTTTTTTATTATAATTAGGAATAGTAGAAAATATTCACCTTCTCACTCACAACACAGCACTACCAAATCATCGTGGAAATGGGGAAAAAAAACGAAGAGACAAACTTCTTTTAACATTTGATTGGACTTAAAAGCATTACTTTAGGAAAAAAAAACATAAACCATAATGAAGGTTTGTATTTTGGGATTTTCCATATCATATTTTCCTGGAAGACCATAAGCCTTTTGAGAGTTTGTTTGTATTTCAATGTATAGCATTTGTGAACATGATTGACTGATCACAATACAAAGTAAAGTGGTATGAATATGACCTGTCAGTCACTTAAGCCAACAAAAATAGTTGATAACAAATCATTCTGAAATTTTACCAGATTGTTAACACTTATACACAAACATTTTGCGAAATTACATTTTAAGACCATTTTACATAAACATATAATATCAAGAAGCCTTGGCGCAGAGCTACTGGACTTGCTCTGGTTTGAGTCCCCATGGGGGAAGAATTTTTCTCATGGAATTTCGGCCAGTATGGGACCGGTGCCCACCCAGCATCGTGAGGCATTTGGGTAGCTACAATTTTTTTAAGCTCATGTTTTCCCTTAACAGAGATTTATACGCTCTCCCCCTATAGGGAAGAATTGAACCATACTAATTTAGTTACACTTGTTTTCGTATAGATGTCATTTTGAATAATCCGTGGTCAGCGTTCCGCCTCATACTGACATCTAGGAAACCAAGGTAGTACTATGACGGTAAAATTCGATAAATTTTGCTTAGAGGCCTTTTCATTCATCAGGCTTAAGGATTTTTTACGAGCCTGAAAATCTTCAGACTCGGGACCCCGGAGGACTTGCTCCTTGGATTTTTCCGTCCTAAAAAATCCATCGACTCCGGCCGGGTTTGAACCCGCAAACCTCAGGACCAGAGGCAAGGAGCATAACCACTAATCCACCTCGGCCGACGGTAGCTACAATAAGATGTTAATTATAAAGCATGAATTTTAAAAGCTACAATAAGTAGCGACTCTAGGTTGAGAAGACCAGTTATAACGGCTGGGGGACCCGACATGCTGACCACATGCCACCCCATACTGGCTAGATGATCGCCTAACTCTGTGATTAACACATGTGGATGTGAGCCAGCAGCCGGCTGGTAGGCCAAGGACCTTCTAGGCCAGTCGCGCTTGGGGGGGGGGAAACAAACCTGAATATATTGTTTAAATTTATGGAAATCGTCACTTTCTTGGTTATAACAAAATAACATTTGAAGGAAAAAATATGTAATTACATAAGAATCCTGACTCTACTAATAACTAATTCACTGGCATATCGAACCAATAGGTTCATGACCGTGCGTACCTAAGCTCTCAATACATCCATATCTCGAGCTAATGTTTTACCCTGTACAATCTAACTAACTCACTGGCACTATCAAACCCGTAGGTTCATGGCCGCGCGGATATAAGCTATCGATACATCCCTATCCTGAGCTAATGTTTTCCAACCATTCCCTGTATAATCTACTTTCTCAAATCATAATTAATGTCATTCTCCCACCTCATTCTTGGGCGTTTCCCTCTGGTTTTCCTACAAGAAGCTTCCATGCACTTCTTTCATTCCCCATTCGTGCCACATGTCCTGCCCATCGCAGTCGACGAGCCTTAACTGTTCTTATCATATCTGGCTTCCTGTAAAGACCATGTAGTTCACTGTTATGTAAGTCTTCTCCATTTACCTGTCCATCTCTTTTGGGTCCAAAAATTTTGCTAATTGAACTTTATAATCTACTTTCCTCAAATCGTAGTTAATATTATTCTCCCATATTCAGGGCATGCTTACTGGGTGCTTTCCCTCTGGTTTTCTTATAAGGACCTTTCATGTCCTATAGTAGCCTATGATACTTAACTCTTCTTATTATATCTCATTTCCTACAAAGGAAACTACAGTTTCTATATTCTACCTCAATGTGTAATAAGTAAAGTGTATGACCATGAAGAGAGAAAGGGCAACAAGGTCATATATTACGCGAACTTGCTGTCCTGAGAATGAAAAGAAAGGAAAAGAAATTCCCGTTATGAAGAATGAAACCTTGTTCAATACAAATACGACGTAACAATAGAGCTCCAGTGAGTGGTATTGGGAATTTGGATTGCCGTTTATTTAATCATTGATTTACAGTAATATAATGTATGATTAAAAACTATAAAATAGTCACCTTGTTAGGTTCGTCTCCTCAACTTAAGTTCTTTTAAAACTCTGTAGGCCTTTCGGGACTAGTCCCATCACCAGCAGAATGCATTAGGTCCGTTCTTGTTGACCCTTGTTGAAGCACTGACTTGGCTGTGAATATTTTGTATAGAAGATTGTGTGGACTTGGTATGTTCTCATTTAGAATCAGGTTGTTGTCGATTTCTCTTAGGATTGCGATTTCCTCCAGTATATTTATCCTCGTTGGAATATACAAATTAACATGTACAGACTGCAATATATTCTATATTGGGAAAACTATCAGAAACTTCAACATTAGATTCAAAGAACATTTTAGAGACTTTGTTTATAATGGAGGGAAATCAAGTTGCGCAAAACATGTAATTCAGGCTGGACACCACATGCAAAACATCGATAACACCCTCACAATATTACATAAAGAAAACATTCCACTTGATTCTTAATGAGAACATACCAAGTCCACACAATCCTCTAACAAAATATTCACAACCAACTCAGTGCTTCAACAAGGGTCAACAAGAACGGACCTAATGCATTCTGCTGATGATAGGACTAGTCCCGAAAGGCCTAAAGAGTTTTAAAACAACTTAAGTTGAGGAGACGGACCTACAAGATGACTATTTTATAGTTTTTAATCATATATTACATTACTGTGAATTAACACCTCAACGGAAACTTACCAAGAATTTTACTAGTATCGAATCGTTGATTTGCTTAAAAACACTATTTGAATACTTACTGGCACTATCGAACCCGTAGGTTCATGGCCGCGCGGACATAAGCTCTCCACACATCCCTATCCTGAGCCAATGCTTTCCAATCATTCCCTGTACAATCTACTT
The DNA here is from genome assembly GCA_030220185.1 of Diploptera punctata. NCBI lineage: Eukaryota > Metazoa > Arthropoda > Insecta > Blattodea > Blaberidae > Diploptera > Diploptera punctata. The sequence continues at coordinate 1,059,086 of JASPKZ010010677.1, read as the reverse complement.
CCCTCAAATCATAGTTAGTTATTCTCCCACCTCATTCTTGGTCTACCAATTGGGCGTTTTCCTTCTGGCTTTCCTACAAGAAGTTTCCATGCACGTCTTTCATTTCCCATACGTGCAACATGTCCTGCCCATCGCAGTCTATGAGACTTAACTGTTCTTATTATATCTGGCTTCCTATAAAGACCATGTAGTTCATTGGTATGTAGTCTTCTCCATTCACCTATTTGTTCATCTCTCTTTGGTCCAAAAATTTTCCTAAGAACTTTATTCTCAAATACTCGTAATCTCCTTTCCTCCCTTAAAGTAAGAGTCCATGTTACCCCAGATGAACCCATGTCCGCATTTCTTGACGGTTGTATTTTTACGGTGAAAGATCGTCACTCTTTCGACCAAGGTACTTTTTTCGTCTGGCTTATCACCTTCGACCAGTCCGGCATGGGTAACCCTATCGGCGCAATGCTACCGCCGGCATAGCTCTCAGGATCATTTAAGCACGCAAGCCACTCCACCACGACAAGGTAAAGATACCTGGAGGGACACTATTTGAATAGTAAATCAAAATGTATGCACGACTCCACGAGTTTCTACATTCCGCCAAACATATCCCAAATCGCGACATTTTGATGTGACGTGGTACGAATTACAGTTAGGCTCAAGCTTAAACTTGCTCAAACAAATTGTTCTCAATGAAGGACGTTCTCAAGGATTCAGAAACAAGGCATTAAAAAAAATTCACACGAGAAAAAAACTACCGAATACAAATAAGTCCTTACTTACCTATACAATATACAACAAACATTTTTTTTTTACTTTATTAAACCCAATGTGTACATTAAATTTAATTTTGCTTTTTACCGTTCTTAAGTTACAGTGTTTAGTGGTAGAGTCCTGTTTTTACACTTCGCTAGATGATATTTGGGACAGCGATTGTTGCATAATTTACAGACGCAGTCCTCCTTGGATTCATGGTACATGTTGTTGAGGCATATATTCCCATGGAATCCATGGGCTGCGAAACGTGTGTACAGGTGTCGAAGTTCGGTTGCTTCCAGGTTTGTGTTTCCATTGCGTCTGTTTCCATAATTTCTGTCGGTATCTCGGCGGCTTTGTTCTGACTCTCCTCGATGACGATTCTGTATGCTTGCGTTTCCGATAGTCTGAAGCAGTGTCTGATATCCTCGATGAAGAAGGATTCCTAGGCTATTGTATAAGCATAACTATTTCTTGTATATTTTTAAATTGGCAGTGCTCTTTTGAGAAACCTTGATTTAACGTTCTCCAGTTTCTTAAGGTTTTTCACTGTCAGGTGATTCCATATTAGCTGGATTCCGAACATGCAACAAACATTTAAATGTTGGATTAAGATAAAATATTTTTATATTAATGTAATTTAACCTCTCGCCTTATAGGTACTTTTACGCGCGACATGCCAGCCGGGTCTTACCGTTGCACGGGCTGTCAGGGGCCGGATTTTTAATTATGAACTACACACGCAATTTTTTGACCACACAAGGACATGGAGGGCCTCCCCGAAAGTGTGGTCAATTCAGTGTCAAGTAGTCTTCAGAGACAACACAACATTAAAACGAAACAATTCACCTGTCTGTCTTCGTCTCTCTTTGGTCCAAATATTTTTCTAAGAACTTTATTCTCAAATACTTATGATCTTTTCTCCTCCCTTTAAACTAAGAGACCATGTTTCTTATCTAACCTATATACAGTAGTATATACCTGGAAGAATAACAGTTTTATGTTTTTAGTTTAACACTTTTTGAGAGAAATTTAGATGACAAGAGTCCTTGTAATGGATAATGTATATATGCATTATCCTATACGTTCCGCGTGGTGACGTGAGTGCTCCCTAGCGGAAGTTTCTTAACCGAGCTAATTTTGTTATCCTTACTTACCTACAGATATCAACGAGTAACATGTGGTTAGCACATCGCCTCAATGAGACGTGTAGCAGGCAACTAAGGTATTATTTGGATGGATGAAGATGAGTTAAATTTTCCACAGACTTTTTTTTACTCAAGCTTGCGGTTCTTTTATGAGCCTGAAAATCTTCAGACTCGGGATCTACGACTTTAAGTCCCTCCCGGAGGACTTACTTCTTGAATTTTTCCATCCTAAAAAAATCCACTGACCCCGGCCGGGTTTGAACCAGCGACACTTGGGACCAGAAGCAAGGAACATAAACATTAGACCACCGCGGCCGACATAATGCGTAATTTCATGTGTTAAAAAATAATTAGCGTTTATGGTAACACTAGTCAATATGATGTTTGTCTCATGAGTACCAATAGTTGTACTTACTGCAGTTTTTTTAATCGTGTTTTCAAATATGTATTCGGAATTTCTCCATCACCCACAGTTTTTTATTTCAATTAATGGACTTAAATAATTATTTTTAATAAGCTTTTTCGTCCATTTGTCCATTGTAAAATAAAACGGGGAACACTTTCATCAGATTATTTCAGCTATGGAAAAGAGATGTCAAGGCAAATGGAATCCTAATATGCTGGCTGATTATTGTTGGACCATCAAGAGGGATGCTCCACAGGCGAAATATAGCACAAAATCGCCATTTCTTACTTTGTAGGTGAGTCCGAATGTTCGAATATTGTGTAGTTACGAATGTAGAAAATATTAAAGTGTTTGAAATTATAAATTCCTGTCTCTAGGAAACTTTGTGGGATGGAGAAAACCCGATATCACATTTGAATTCAGGAGAAAAAAAATGTCAGAATCACATATTTTTCTTTCTGAGACAAAAAAAAGTTACTTTTTTGTTGCTCAGTGTAATAGGAGTAATGCTTTATTAGTCAATGGTATCACCTTGTGATGGGTTACAGTAAATACATTATATACAACATGTATCTCGAGATATATTTAATTCGATGTAATGCACATTTATCTTTTCGATAAAATCCACACACAAGATATACCGTTCTGACGTTTACTGGGACTTAGGAAGGCCTACACAGGCAGAAAGATAACATATGTGAACGTTCTCATCTAAATGCATTGTCAATACTTTCCTTTTTTATTACTTTGATGTATGATATTTCATGGGAGAGGATGCTTTCTTATTGTCTCAGGGAAAGTTACATTCGCTAAATGCTCATATGCCAATAAAATAAGTTAATGGGTGAGTGGGTACATGGAGGCCAATTTACTGTAAATACATTTGAAATGCATAACAATGATTATAATAATTATTTGAAAAAGTTAACTAACCAACTAACTATCTCACTGGAATTAAAGAATCCGGATGTTCATTGTCGACGGATATAAGCTCTCCATACATCCTATTTTGAGTAATGATTTCCGAACATCGTAAGTAATGCCACGAGTGATTTCCAATTTATCTAGAGAATTTGGAAATCAAGAGTGGCATTTGTTAGGACTATTTAACGAATAAAATTAAGCTCTTTACTAAATAATAATTATTTGAATATAGTTACCGGTGTTTTAAAATATGTATATAGTTAGTGTAAACGGCGATGTTTGAAAACAAATTAGAAATGTGAGGTTATGTATATTCACTGAAACTCGATCATATTATTTATTGCCAAATAGGATCGAAATATTGTAAGAATGCACTCTAGTGGAGAGATAATGAAACACATCAAACTATTATAATCAACATTATAGGTTAATCATTTATATTTTGAATAAACAACTCAGTAAAATCACTCAATCTATTCATTATTTGCTATATTCAATGTATTTGTTAGAGAAAAATAATGGTATAACTTGTTCAGAATATTAAAGAAGGTGGAGCTTTCTTTATCACAAAAGCAGGAGCTGATAAAGATAAATCGATAAAGAGAGCGAGGTGAAACACGACTGACATTGGTGTAAAACAGAATTCATTGAAACGTGATTGGTCATTGACTATCATTTGCGACATGAGTTAAATAGCCTATATAACTGACCTATCTCCAATCATAGATAATACTATTCTTCCACCTCACTGTTGGCCTGCAAAATGGGCGTTTTCTCTCTGGTTGTCATTGTTTCCATATCCCTCTTTCATTCTCATTCGTGCCGTAAGTTATGCCCTGTCCATGAATCTATGAGACATAACTGTTATTATATCTAATTCTCCATAAATATCATATAGTTCACTGTTGCTCAGTTTTCTCCATTCACCCATCTGTTCGTCTCTCTTTGGTCAAACAATTCTCTTAAACACTTTATTCTCAAATATTCGTAATATATTTTCCTCTCTGAAAATATACTCATATAGTCCCGTCCTAGTACTACCTTGGTTTCCTAGATGTCAGTATGAGGCGGAACGCTGACCACGGACCACTCAAAATGACATCTATACGAAAACAAGTGTAACAAAAATTAGTATGGTTCAAATTCTTCCCAGTAGGGGGAGAGCGCCTAAATCTCTGTAAAGGGAAAAGATGGGCTTACAATATAATATTTCTATTGTATAATAATTCTGCCCGAGGGCAGGTCTTTCACTGCAATCATAGCATTTTCATGTTATGCTTTGCAGCTTTACTAAGGAATTATAGGTGTGGTAGCTTCCCGTTGCTTTCCACATCGGTGAAGGATGATAATGATAAGGATGATGATCGGATGATTTTCGAGGACCGTTGGGCCCTAAGCTTCCTGATATTTGTCTTATAGGTGGGGAAAAATCCCGAAAAAACCTCACCCATGAGCCTATTCCGACCGGGAATCGAACCAGGGCCCGCTGCGTGACAAGGTTCACCCTACCTCGAGACCACAGCGGTGGACCCATATAATATAACTGGAAGAATAACAATAGCATTCTTAGTTCAACTTTTGTTTTAGATTAATTAGATGGCAGTTTCCTGCAATACATAATATTATAGACCCTGTTTAATAATCTATTTCTGCACCTCATTTCTGTTTGTGATTATTTTTCTTAGGTATGTTAATTCATCCACTTCAACATTTCCTTTTTTTGCCATTAACTGCCCATTGTCATTTCTACGAGTGGCTATAAGAACATTTTTGGACCAAAGAGAGATGAACAGATAGGTGAGTGGAAAAGATTGCGTAATAGTAATATACAAAATCTTTATCTTAATATCTTTCCTGTCTATGAAAAAGTTTTGGATTACATAAGTAGATAGAATTCCCATGTATTGAGAATGCCAACGCATTCCAAGACAAGCCTATGACTAATAAAACAACAGAAAAACAACCTAGGACGACCATGGAAGCGTTGGAGAGAGTACATTTAACTCTAATAAAGGCCGGAACAGGAGATTCTCCTAAATCTTGAAGTGATGATGATGACGACGAAGATACACGATCTTCATGGAAAGCCAGATCTAATAAGAACAGTCTCGTAAACTGCGATGGATAAGACAGATGACACGAACGGACAACGAAAAACGAGCATGAAAACTCCTTGTAGAAAAACAGAGAGAAAGAGCCCAGTAGATAGGTCAAGAATGAGGTGGAAGAATAAAATTAACTACGATTCGAGGGAGGAAATTGTACAGGGGATGATTGGAGCAGTGACTCAGGATAGGAATGTATGGAGAGCTTATGTACGCGCGGCTATTAACCTACGGGTTCGATTGTGCCAGTGAGTTAGCTAGTTAGACCATATGGTACACTTTATAACTTTTCATAATTATATTAATTAGTTGAGATATGTTTTAAAAGATCTGAAGTTGTCTGAAGTAACTGTTTGTCAGATATATTCTCTGTCAACGACCCCAGCCATATGAAATAGATGTGCTACTGTATAATGCATATAGTTTATAAATAAACCAAGCCAGAGGTTGCAACTGTTTTTACATAGCTTGAATTCTAAAGTATCGCGTTTTCCTTAAGCATTTCGTCCAAAACAATGGAGGCCAATATCAAGTAACAGGTTTACCTCATTCGATCGAAATTGTATAAACCACTAGCTAATACTCGGCGTGCGCTGTTATGCCTAAATAAATTATATATATAGAGTTGAATAAGTAAAAATAAAATTAGAAGTTAATTAAATCGTATGGTATACATTGCGACGAACTAAATATGGCGGTTGCTAGAGTCAATTTTTAATTTCGGATTTCAGGTAAACTCCCATTTCTAATGGTCGGATGTCGCTGAGTTTAGGAAAATTTCTACCTCGGTATATTTTAATAGCATATACCGAGTTTCGTTGTGAATCATCGAAAATTACGACTGTTAGAGCGATCTTTTAAATTTTCGTTCCAGATGAACTTTTACGCCTTATAGTTTAAGCACAACAGCGACTAAACATTCGCTCTAACTGAAAACCTGTATGTACAAATTTTCATGAAGATCTGTTGAGTGGTATAGAAGTCTGTAAATCACAAACATATGCAGGTTGAAATTTTATAAAAATTTTACGCCTTCGCAGTTGACTTTGGATATGACTATTTAACTCATGCCCCAAATGCGAGTCAATGACCAATCACATTTCAATGATTTTTCATTTACAACCAATCACAGTCGTGTTTCGCCACGAATTTATCAACCGAACCTTATCATATTAAAGAAAGCTACTCCTTTTTAACATTCTGAATAGGTCATAGAATTATTTTGCAGTGACTGACCCTCTGAGACATAAGGCTACCAGATTGTATATATAGTGCATGAATGTCAACACATAAAGCATTAGGGAGTTAATATAAAAACATTTGTAACAATTGATTATACCACAAAAAAAACCACTATTTGTACTTTCTTAAACGAATTATTTTCCAGGAAATGACGTTGCAGAAAAATATAATTGACATATTTACAATAGGAGATCAGAAATTAATTAATACTATAATGTTGGTTATAAATTTCTCCACTAGGGTGCATTCTTACAATATTGCGATCCTTTGGCAATAAATAATATGATCTGGTTGTAGTGATGAACAAAGGAAGGAAATTAAGCGTACCAATCGTTTCTCATTTGTTTTCAAACATCGCCGCTTACATTAAACATATAAATATTTTAAAATAACTATATTTAAATAATGATATGTGAGTAAACAGCTTAATTTTATTCGTTAAATAGCCCTAACAAATGCCACTCTTGATTTTCAAATTATCTAGATAAATTTGGAAATCACTCGTGGCATTGCTTATGATAATGTACAGTGTGTCCAGAAAGTCCTACTATCATTAGAATGAAACATAGCACGTAAACTATAAGACATAGAGGCATGAGGGTTTATTTTACGCATTGTATTTTATTTAGCCTACCTTTCACCTTACTTCTATGTGTGGGGGAAAATATATATGTATAAAAACGGATGTGCTATGTGTCGTAGTAGGTAAAACAAGATTAGACTGGGAACAATCCAATGGAAATAAAAAAATTAATAAAATTATATGAAAAAAAGAAGAATGGAACGCCCATGTAGTAGAACCAATAACCAAAGGGCTGATTCGAACAGTTTGAGATTTATACAGGGCGATTCTGTAAGATCGTGCAAAAATTAAACATGACATGGGGGAATGCTCGCTGAACAATTTGAGATAGGGAACCAAGGGTCTAAGAAGCCAACTTAAGAAGATATGGGAATAAACTTGTTTTTCACATTACCGTGTAGTATTTTTTATTTACATTATTTATCGGTTAATATTGGAAGTAACATAATTGACACAATTAACGTAACCACTTTGTATCTCACAACAGTTGTTCAAACTGACGGCCACCGACCTCAAAGCAAGGATGACATCGGCATACAAGATTCTGCCGCATTCTGGCAAATATCCCAGGCGTGTTCAAATCACACCGCAGGTAACTACTATTCTGGCAACTAATTCCATGTTCGTTTCCACTGGAGTCGCAACACAAGTCACTAGAGATATCCCCATAGGAAATGATATAATCAAAGGGAGACAGGTCAAATCATGTATCATGACTTCCTAGTCATCAAGCTCTTCCCTACAGGAACTAAAGAATGGAGTACATGTAAATAAACAGCACAGTACATGTATACTTATTCGCATGTTTATTAGTCATTCAAAATATCTCTGCAGGCGGAAGAATTACGAAGCTCTGTTTGTTGCTACACGTGACGTCATATAAGGCATTGTATACTGTCAGCGTCCCACGTCCCATTCCCCTCTGCACTCTAGATAGTGTCATGTGCTCTATTCCTGCATAAACACGACTGCACTTACTCCTTAAACGGGTAAAAATCAGCTGGTAAACAGTAATGCTAGACAATGTGATAGACAGGTTTACTTCCATCATATCCTTAGTCTGATTTCTCGGATCTTAGGTTTCCTACAACAAATTGTTCAGTGATGCATCCCCTATGCCCTTCTTAATTTTTGCACGCTGTTATAGAATCATTCCGTATAAAAGAGGCAAAAGTGATGTCGGCATACCGAAAAAACGATGGAAAGAATTATCATCTTTTAATGATTCACCACCCTATATGATGGGGTAATGAGCGTAGTAAAAAAATATCAAGATTAAATAGTAAAAAAATATCAAGATTAAATAGTTATTTTTTAAAGTTACTTTAATTTCATTTTAGACAACTCTGAACTAGGATAGCCCTTTATGCTCATTTTGAAAATAATGGTTCAGGCAAATAAATGAATAACCATATTATAAAATGTGCAGCTACAGAATGAAGCAATAATAATAATAATAATAATAATAATAATAATAATAATAATAATAATAATAATAATAATAATAATATTATTATTATTATTTTGTTCTTCTAGTAGTAATAATTTTCAAATCTCATTTATGCCACATATGCTCATAGTATCTGAGATAATAGCGCCGTAGCCGAGTGGTTAAGGCAAGAAGCCTTGGCGTAGAGCTATGGGACTTGCTCTGGTTCGAGTCTCCATGGGGGAAGAAATTTTCTCATGGTAATGGGACCGGTGCCCACTCAGCATCGTGAGGCATTTGGGTACTCCAGGTTGAGAAAACCAGCTATAAGGGCTGGGGGACTCGACATGCTGACCACATGTCACCCCTACACTGGCTTGATGTTCGTCTACCCCTGTAATTGACACATGTGGATGCGAGGCCAGCAGCCGGCTGGTAGGGTAAGGGCCATCTAGGCCTGTCGCACAAGGAGAGTTCTTAGGAAACATTTTGGACCATAGAGAGATGAACAGAAAGGTGAATGGAGAAGATTACATAACAGTGATATACATGATATTTATGGGAAACCAGATGTAATAAGATGAGTTAAGTCTCGTAGACTATAATGGACAGGGCATGTGACACGAATCGGGAATGAAAGAGGGTAATAGAAGCTCGTAGGAAAACTAAGAGGAAAGCGCACAATAGGTCAGTAGGTAGGCAAAGAATGAGGTGGGAGAATAACAATAATCATACTTAGAGGGAAGTAGATTATACATGGAATGATTGGAAAACATTAGCTCAGGATAGAAATGTATGGAGATATTATGTCGTGGCGGCCATGAACCTACAGGTTCCATAGTGCCAGTGTGTTATTTATGCTCTTATAAGGTAGTCATTTGTACAATTTTTAAACAACTATGATCCTATACTTGCTTCAATTATCCTGGCAGATCGTCTAATAATACCATTTAGTTTTCATTCTTCTGCCATAGGCATGTTTGTTTCTATATCAACTCTCTTCTAATTGTATAACTTATACTCCACTTTTATGCTCAACTAATTGACGCCAAGAATTCGTGAAAGTATGTATTTTCGAACAAATAGTAACTATCTTTTTCAATTTCTCTCGGATGTAAACCCGGCAGGGGTCAATGGTTTACTTCAGGGTGTAAAAATTCTGAGTATAGCTTCCTTTGGAAGGTAAGTAGGATCTGGGATTCCGTTTCATAGATTTAAGGCACATAATAAGAATCTAAAGCCTGAAAGAGTGGCCTCTGAGCAAACTTTGATCATCCTTTCATGCTCAGCTATGAACTATGACCTGAGATGATAAAAAGTGCCGTTAAATAAAACACTTCACTGGTTTCGAACTTAGTTTGTTGTAATGTAAACAGAAGTTCGTGGTTAAGTATGATTTCATTGGTCACATGAACCTAATTACATCGTTGTCCAGCGGCGTAGATGGAAACATAGTTCCCTGATCAATCTACATTTTATATAACTATTATGTATGAACACAATTATCGCAAACATGTTAAGAAAGTAATAAAACACAATATACCATATGAAAAAAATAACAATGGTGAACAGTAAGTATACATTTATATGAATTTAAATATAACACAATTTCGCGCATGTCAGTTGACGAGGAGGGAAATTCAGTTATTACAACATGGCCGCTCATGTTAAATGCGTTAAACATCAGAGAGGGAAACCTTTGAAAAGTGGTGAGAAACGAATTGTTTTAAATGTACTTTGTAAACTGAGTGTTAAATTCCCCGCGTTAGGTAATCAGGACGTAATGAATTTAACAAATGAGTTTACTGGTATTTCTTCAGCTAGTATAAATTCTGCTCGAAGTGAAATTATACATAAAGGGCATTTATCTTCATCAGGTAAAAAAAAAAAAAAAAAAAAAAAAATGTGAGAGGAAAACCCTGTAAGAGAAATAGAATACGATGATGAATTTGTCAGAAGTGCTGTGCGTCGCAAAGTGCATCATTTTTATGGAACAAATGAACTCCCTTCAATCAATAAAGTATTGGCTTCTGTTAACAGTGATACTGAATTACCAAATAAAAAAAATCTATATATATATATATTTTTTTTTCAAATGCCCCAGGTTGTCTTTCGACATTCCTGGTTTCTCTCCTGGCATGGCGTACTTGTAACCCACTTCTGAGGTTGGGGCGCCAGGAAGGCGGGGTTACGTTGCCCCGAAACTTAAATTATATTATTGAATAATTAGTTAATATATATATATTCACTTATTTATGTGATTATAGTAAATATATTTATTATTAGTACGTATTTAATTGTATGACTTCATATATAAAATTTATTGTTTCAAAAATATTAGTAATTATTTATTAGTGGTGATATGTCAGTCGACAAGTAGTATATCTAGTTTTATGGGGAAAAAAATCAATTTAAAACTTTTCTTTAATTTTTTAATTATTAATTAATTTTTTAGTTTAGTTGGGTGATGATGATAAGGGTGCGCCAGGAGAGTCCCTACTCCTAAGCTTAACCTAAGATGAATATGAATGATGATGATTGCGATGGCCATATGATTTCGGGGACCGTTTGGGCCTTAAAGTTTTCATGACATTTGTCTTACAGGTGAGGAAAAACTCCGATAAAAACTTCACCCAGAATTTTGTCCCGACCGGGGATCGAACCCGGGCCCGCTGCGTGACAAGGCAGCAACGCTACCCCGAGACCACAGCGGTGGCCAGTTTCTTTACTATTCTTCGAGAAATTTGTTTGAGTATGTACTAAGAAACAGAATGAATCTATTTGTTGATCGTGACGATATATTGTTGTGGGGTAGAAATTATTTGAGGAGGAAAGCCCTGCCATAGTCTGATTAGGTAATTAGGCCTAAGTCTTATTTTTCATAATTTGATTTAAACGGTTTTCAGCTTTGTTCAGTTATAAAAATGTAAAATTATGAAATATTTACTTAAAGATTATTAATTATATGTAGCGCTTGACTAGCCCCATCATCAGCAGAAGTAACAGGATATGGGTTCTTATCTGTCGACCCCTTTAACTTGAAGAGACGGAACTTTTGGGTAAATATTTCTTAATTTCTATATTTTAATTTTGAATAATACCTCAACGGAACTTTATCATGAATTTTATTAATGTTTGTTCATTTAAATTTATAATGGCTGTCCCTGTCCTTTTGTATGGGAGTGAATCTTGGATTACCACTACCAAACAAGAAAGTAAAATCCAAGCAGCCGAGATGAAATTTTTAAGAAGAGTAAAAGGCTGCACTAGAATGGACCAGATAAGAAACGAGGATATCCGTGAAGAACTGCAGATCTACTCCATAAAAGAAAAGATATTTAACAACAAGATACAGTGTAGAAAGAATGGAAGAAAGTAGATTACCAAATAAAATCTTCCATTATTTTCCAAGAGGAAGAAGAGATGTCGGACGTCCTCGGAAGAGATGGTCTTAGATCTATTAGTGAAGACGGAACAGGCAACTCTTGCCTAAACCAGGAAGTGAAGAAGAAGATTATAATGTGTATTAATGTAACTATTTTGCCGCTTCCCTCATTCTAAAATAATTAAAAAACATTTAGGTCTAATTAAGTTTATTTTAAATAATATTTTTAATACTTCTAAAATACTTGTAGTTGCATGCGACTTTGGTAAATTAATGCCACCGAAATTTGACAGCAAGTCAGATGGCGCGTAAAATAGTACCAACGCTCCACCAATCACAGATGCCTGCGGAAGGATACCTTATGTGACTTTGTTTACAGTACAACATAAACTAAGGCCGAATACGGTATAGCTACAAGCGTGATATTTTTAAATAAACACTGGTCTGGGCATACATATAAGGGTTAAAAAGGTTTTCCCACCACTCGCTGCTGCGGATAAGCCACTTCCATTGATAGAGCTGTATTGCCGCATGCGATCACGTGCTCCCTCTGCGATGGTACGGAATCCCTCCTCTCGTTTTTTTGGCGAATTCCGAAGAAATTAAACTATTGAGATTACTTTCATTGGCTGAAATGTATAACGCATTAACATAAGAAATCAGTCGGATATTAGCTTCCCTTAAAGGAAATTTAAATATCTTTCTTTTGTAATATTGGTCTTTGAATTGATTAAAATTGATGAATCAAGTGATTTGACGATTACTTGATGAAAATCCATGGTGTATTTAATAAATAAAGCCATCAAAGTTTTATGTGATTTTCATAATTATTTTATTTAACATTCATAACAGCTGTTTCAGTTCACTGTAACTTCATCAGAAGATTGTCATAAATACAATTTTTTTTTCTATTTATGAGAACGGCCAATTTGTATTTGACATTAGTCTGAAGAATCTGCACGAAAACTGCATAGGCGGAGTATATGTTAACTAACATGCTGTCTTTCTCTTCCTTACTATGTTCCACTTCCTGTCCTCTGTATATGTTCTTTGTCTGGCAGGTAGAGAGCTGACAAATAATATGGATTATAATGGTCCGTCCTTTTAAGCGGTCATTGGCAAAATTACTAATTTGACACCCTGTTATTATTGGGGTTACGTTACTTGCGATTTATTGTGAGGCTGGTAACAGAGAGACAAATACAGTGATTTTAAAATGATCCGATCGCTTGAGCGTTCCGTTCTTAAATTACTAATTTAACAACCATGTTAAGATCTTTCACACGTGTTTAGGGATTCTCCGCCCACACTTAAAACTGAACCATTTAGTACGTGATCGGATGTACAGTCTTCTCCTACATCCCTTCCACGGATTCAGTAGTTCGGCGACACTAGCGCTAAAATTCTTCCCCTCCGCCCGTGAGAAGTTAACTTGGTGGTGTAATACAGTGTATTGAAACAACTGTTATGAATGTTGAACAAAATAAATATTTATGAAAATCATATAAAACTTTGGTGGTATTGTTTATTAAATAAAAATTAATGATTTCAGATTTTCTGCTTCTCTAATAATATTGGCTTGATTAAACATCATTTTAATCTATAGATTATAAATATTTTCTCATAATTCTACATAATATTATATTGTGCTGTAATATCTGGGTGGTCGATTCCTTCTATAATTATAAGGATTATTTTTAAAGTATAAATAATAATCAAAATAAGTAAGAGTTGTGTCAGGAGGTGAAGATCGTCTTGAAGTTCTAGTAGATATCTGTAAATTTATAGATTAGGAATCAACCCCAGGAATTCTTCGGAAATGTGGTTAGTAGATAGGATTAAACCTAACTATAAGAAGACACAGCGGAGCAGTAGTGAGAAACAAACAGACTTTAATACAAAAAAACGTGAGACAGGGTATCGGTAACACCGATGAAAAAAACTGTCTAACTTACAATCATAAGTTTCATACATATATACCAGTTGAGTAATGACGTAGTTACAATGTATACGTGAGAATCAATTTGGTTGTATTGTACATGTAACCAGATTCTCCCTTTCTGAAAAGCATATTGAATGCGCTTAACCTATGACCTTTTAAAAGCTAAGTCATCATTAGGTAAGACTACCTATTGTGTAACAATCCCTTATACTGCATGACTTTTCCAAATAACTACAAAGGTAATACCTATTTAAATATTCATGACAGAATTCTTTAAAATCATTCTTCAGCATATTTTAACAAAAAGATCAATTAGGTCAATAATTGTGTTAATTTAGGACAGTCATACATTATAATGAATGTTCATATTATAAAATATATATATATTATGATATACTTCAATATATATTATGATATACTTCAATATATATTATGATATACTTCAATATATATTATGATATACTTCAATATATATTACACTCTTCCCCCTATAGAAAGTTTTGAATTACATAATTCGAAACTTTACTAACGAAATGTTTTATTTTTATTTCTAGTTCTATGCGCAATACTATCTTTATCTTCTTCATCTTTTGGGGATACATTCTGTGGACAACTGGGGTCTCTAATTCTTTCTCCGATAAGCGGTGATGACTTGAGGGACACGACAGGTGAACTCTCATCATTACCTGTAGTTTTAGTGTATACTACACGATCATGCCCAGAGTAATTATGTATGTTAACACACAGCCTCTCGGTCGTCTCCTTCCAGCATTTTCTTGGAGTCCATTTATCCCATAACCAAAATATTAAAGTTCTGTAGCTCTTACAACAGCAAATGCAACAACAACAAGTCAAGGTTACGAATATGATCGTACCCATTACAGAACTCCATGTGGTTATATGTATATACCACTTCGAATAATCATTTTCTTCTTGCTGTTTTATTAACTTACCTAAATCATCGGCCTTCATACTGGCCATTCTCAAATCATCTACCGATGACATTAGGTTAGACATAGGCATGTCCAATTGTAATTTCTCGTAGTCGTTAGTTTTATCCATATCAAAGCAACAGTCGAAGTCAAGAGGTGCTGTCGGTATAAAATCTATGGTTAAGTTACTTACCAAATTACTCATGGCATGTAAGGTTACGTGGGCATTAAAAGCCTTGCAATTCTGTCCTAGCGATAATTTACCTTCCTTTTCAATATTGAGTTGTGTTGATTTGTCGCCACATAACACAGTCATACGATCTGGTTTTGGGGTGACAAATAACCATTCATTAGATAAATATAAGGGAATCCAGTAGGATTTGTTCAATGTGAAAATTCTAGTCTCGCAACTTTTTGGAACTTTAGTGGTGGATGGATGAAGAAGTGAAGCTTCACAATCAGCTTCAGGGGTGTACAAATAAATCGGTATATTTTCTTTACATACATAATGCAAAAGATTAGGACGAAAACATCCTGTTAGTTCATTAGTTGTCATTTTTCCGTAATGTTGTCTCAACGGGTCACTGAAAATATATTCTTTGTTTGCGCTTAGAAAAATGTAAATATTACCTTCCTTCTTGACAGGAAAAGGAAGTGTTTTATACAAGTGATACGGAGTAGGAGAGAGAAGGGGTATTTGTAATACATATACTAGATATTGTTTATAAGAATAGGTGTGAGGTGTAATTAAATTTTGAAGTTCTGAAAAAGAAAAATTAGGGTAGTCCAGACCAGTTGGTAGCGTTTGGGCTTTCATAACATTCTTAATTCTTTCCACCGTAATTAATTGAGGTTGAAGAGTTCCTTGCTCTGCGTGTACAAATGCGTCTATAAGAAGCTCAAAAGAATGCTGGCATTCTTCCACACCTCTAAGAGAAATCCTTATTTGTTCATTGGCTAAACTAATACCTTCTATTTCCTTCTGCAGTGCGTTAATCCTATTAGTGGTATAATTATTTAATTTTATTAAACCATTTTTTAAAATATTTTCATTCCGGTTCACCCTTGCTATAGTTAAGTTAACTGAATTAATGGTTGATTTAATCACTGTAATTTCATCCTTTAGAATATGCAAAAATTCTGCCTGTTCCTTCTCTAACTGTGAAATGTGCTTATTATATTCCTCTGCATCAGATTGAGTCAGAGTACCGAATAATATCTTAGCAATATCTCCCATAAAATTTAAAACGCCTCTCTTGCTTCTAGTATTCTGTTCATTAGGTGTTTTTAAATATTCTGTGACTAATTCTTTTAAATTTTCAACATACCTGACTTTTGGTTTTACAAAGTGATTTAAAACTCCCACAATCTGTCAAATGATACCACTTTTCTCCCTTTATCTTATCACAATAATCAGTTATCAACCTTAAATGATTTTTTGTCTGTTTCCAAAGATCTCTAGTTGGTTCCAAGTTTATATAACTTACCACTTTCCATTGTATAGGGTAAAATTGTATAATTCCTATCTCGTCAAAGTACACACCGGTCTTCGAATCCAGAGCTTTTACTTCTTGAGCGTCTGTAAGCTTCCCCAACCAAAATGGTATTAACATTTGTAGCATTACCCATGTGTTATGAAGTTTCATTTTCTTTTCCCTGCAAAGGAAAATATGGCTTTAATCTATTTGAATGTACCGTCTCATATTTGCGTTTACCTAACTTTTGTATTATCACGTTGTGACCTTCAGTAGTCTTAACCTCATATGGACCTTTCCATATTGGATCTAATTTATTCCTATTTTCTACTCTGAGAAGTACTAGATCATCCTTCTTGAATTCAACATAATTGCTTTTCACACGCGATCGTTGTAGTTCCTTAAACTTAATAAGCCTTTCTCTAGCTATCTCATGACAACTTTGCAATTTATTCCGTACATTTAGAATTAAATCGTCGTAATTATATAAAGGTTGTGATTTAGTTTGTAAAATTCCTGGGATATTACATTTTCTTCCATACAATAATTCATAAGGAGAGTATTTAGTAATACTATGGGGGGTAGTGTTGTACGTAAAACTGGCGAAAGGTAACCATTTGTCCCAATCGGCTCCTCTAGGATTGCAAAAACAACGTAAGTAGTTTACTAAGGTCTTATGAGTTCTTTCTAGAGCTCCATTACTTTCAGGGTGATAAGCAGTAGTGCTTAGTTTCTGAATCTTAAATAGTTTACATATTCTTTTAAATAAATCTGACATAAAATTTGTTCCTTGATCAGTTAATATGATATCAGGAATCCCATAAATTAAAATAACATTGTTTACGAAAGCTTCTGTCACTTCTTCAGCTGTTTGTGTCTTTAAGGGTATGACTATTAAATATTTACTTAAGTTATCTTGACAAGTTAATATATATTTATGACCTCTCTCGGTTAGCGGAAGTGGTCCCACTACATCTAAATAAATTTTTATCCAAGGTTCCTTTTGTGTGTCCGTGACCTCTAAAGGTTGTTTTACTTTCTGCTTCTCGTCTTTATTAAATTGACAAATCTTACAAGTTTTAATGTAATTGGTTACGTCTTTCTCTACTCCCGGCCAAGTTATGTATAATTTAATTCGATCGGTAGTTTTATTGATTCCAAGATGTCCTCCAATTGGACAGCTGTGAAATTCCTTGATTATTTCCTTCTTACGATCCTCAGTTAAGTGCGTATTATCCAAGGTGCAACATTCTACAGGGTGTCTACTCAAACTATCTGCGTTTACGTGTCTTTTACCTGCCCTATAATGAATTTCGAATTCAAATTCTGAAAGTTGAAGTTTCCAACGTATTAATCTCGAACTAGGGTCTTTCACTTTAAATAGCCAGACCAATCCTTTGTGATCTGTCACTACTTGAAATTTACGTCCTAGTAAATAAGGTCTAAAATGTCTGCATGCCCATACTATTGCTAATAGTTCCTTTTCTACAGTGCTGTAATGCGATTCGGCTTGATTTAAAGTCCTGCTAGCGTAAGCAATGGGTTTATCATCTCCTAACGTTCCTTGACTAAGAATTGCGCCTAAAGCGTATCCACTCGCGTCTGTCGTTACTATAAAGGTTTGTGTGAAATCTGGATACTGTAACAACGGAGCTGTCGTTAATTTATCTTTCAATTTATTGAAGCTATTCTGTTCCGTATCTTCCCACTTCCATTTTTTATCTTTCTTTAACAATTCAGTCAGAGGTTTTGCAATCGCACTAAATTCTTCTATAAATTTTCTGTAATATCCTGCCAAACCTAAGAATGATTTTATGTCTTTAGGTGTCTTTGGAGTTGGAAATTCGGTAACTGCCTGTATCTTATTCGGATCGGGTTTGACACCTTGAGCGGTAACCACGTGTCCTAGATATTTTAATTCTTCTCTCAAAAATTCACATTTATCAGGTTCGATTTTTAAATTGTGTTTCCGTAACTGATTAAACACTTCCCGTAATTTTTTATTATGTTCTTCTAAGGTTTCGCCCATTACTAATATATCGTCCATGTACACAAAGCATCTATTGCCTATTGAGTCTTGGAGTACCGAGTTCATCATCCTTTGGAATGTAGCTGGTCCCGACCTAACTCCAAAAGGCATTTTCTTGTACTCGAAATGTCCGTTAGGGGTGCTAAAAGCGGTTTTACATTGGTCTTCCTCAGCGATCGGCACCTGAAGGTATCCACTTGCGCAATCTACTGCTGAAAAATATCTAGCCTTTCCTATTTTGTCTAATATATCTTGTATATTAGGAAGAGGATAGCTGTCTCCTACGGTTACTTCGTTTAACTTTCTAAAATCTATACAAATTCGCCACTTTTTCTTTCCAGAAGCATCTTCCTTTTTAGGTATTACTATTAGTGGAAAATTCCATTCGCTCTTACTATGTGCGATAATACCGTCTTCTAACATTTGTGTAACTTGTTTGTCAATCTCCTCTTGATGAGCCTCTGCTAACCTATAATTCTTCAAAGTTATAGCTCTTCCTTTAGGAATTGAAGGTGTGGGTATGGAATGTGTAGCAGCTGTTGTGCTTGTTAGTCTATCTCCCGGAAGCTTAAATATGTCCGCGTATTCTGTGCAAATGTTTCGTATACTATGGGCTCCTTCTTTCACGTGTTCAAGTCTCAGATTTTTATTTAATAAATCTAATCTTTGAGGTACGAAATTTTCAACTGATACTTCCTGTTCCTTACTTATTTGAGTGGGCGGTTTAACTAGTTCTGGTATTTTCTTTATTATCTGTGCGTCAGCTGTTAAATTAATTACTAGGCATGTGAATGTCTTATCACATTTTGTTATCCCGTTAGCGCAAATTAGCCCTGGCTGTAAAATTTGCCGTTCTATGAATCTGTTCCCTCTTTCGTTCGTAGGAAATTCCATTAAATTTTCACTATACGGAGGAATAATCATCTTTTTATTTAACATATAACCTTGTTCCATGAGCCAGTCTTGGCCTAAAATTATATCTAAATCTCTGGGTAATTTATCTACTATATGACAATTAACAACTGTATGATTTTCACAATTATTCAATACTAATTGAGTTATCCCATTTACTTTTATAGAGTTCCCACTAATACCTTGTATTTTCATATTACAGTTATCCTTTATAACGTTTCTCTTTAGTGATGTTTCTTTAACTAATGATATTTGTGCACCAGTATCTATCAATACTAAACCTAGGCCATTTTTTAATTGTTCACTTAGGATATACATCTCCCAGGGTCTCGGTTCATAACCAGAGGCGTCCCACTGATTAATAGCATTAAGAGTCCCTACTTCGATCTCACAACACGCTGTCTCCATTGAGGTAGGTTTGGTGTCCTTGGATTTTTCCTTAAATCCACTATCCCAAGTTCTATCCCTTGTGGACGACTCGTAGCGTTTCCCTCTATTATTCCACTGTTTCGAGCCTACAATCTCCTGGCGTTTCTCTCTATTATTCCACTGTTTCGAGCCTACAATCTCCTGGCGTTTCTCTCTATTATTCCACTGTTTCGAGCCTACAATCTCTTGGCGTTTCTCTCTATTATTCCACTGTTTCGAGCCTACAGTCTCTTGGCGTTCCCCAACCACGCTAGGCCCACAGTCACAGAACCCATTTATCGGCGTTCTAGTCAACTTATGCAGTTCGCCTTGCGACACTGCCCAACAAACACTGTCATCTGGGGATTCGTTTGCGTCACTAACTATTTTAGCGGCTTTATCTATCCTATCCTTAAACTTCTGATCAACTAGTTCAGGTAATTCCCCTTCCATATTTACCCTAGTATGATCCCTCAGGCACTCCATGAGTCCTGGCGCGCAGTCAGACGGGAGGATTACCTGCGACTGCTCAGGTAACCCGAATTCTCGTTTCCCTGGCGGCCTCCCAGAGCTGCTCTGTCCCGTCCTCCATGCCTACGGGGTTGCGGTCTCTTACCACATTCTCTACTAATGTGCCCTATCTCATTACAATTATAACACCTTATTTCTTTTGTGGCCAGGTTAACCTCTCTCTTTATCTCTGATCCGTACGGTCTTCTAAATTCCCTTTTTACTGCCCCTGTGATTGGATGTCCTTGTCCATTTTGATTACCCCTAAATCTCGTGGACTTTACCTCGCTTTCTTCCTGTAATGCGGTTTCGATTAGTTGCGCTAATGATTCTTCTTCACCCTTAGCCTTTACTATATACTTAATCTTATCGTCCTTTAACCCTGCTACGAAAGTACCTTTTAAAAATTCTCCTATCAGCTGTAGGCCTCCTTCTACATATCTCGAATTATCGCGTCTTTCTAACCTCTCCAATCTATTTCTGACTTCTCTTCTTAAATCCATGGCTATTCCATCTAATCTTGAACCCCACTGTGCAACTGTTTCATTTGTACTTTGTTTTGAATTAAAGAGTATTCCTGCATAATATTCTAGCGTTCTCCTTACAGAAAAGTTCTCCTCCAATATTGCTTTAACTTGAATCCAAGTTTCTCTCTCTGTCCTAGCTAAAAGTCTATCTTTAGCGTCTCCTGAAATTTTGGATTCTATAAATCTTAACAATAAGGGTTGTTTGGTTGGATGGACTACCTGAACCGCAGCTTCTACTCCTTCTATAAATTCTCTTAAATGTTTGGGGTTTCCATCGAATGTTCGGGGTATCAACTTAACTGCTTGAACTACAGGGATATAGCTTTCCTCGCTAATATCAATATCGCCCTCGCTAGCCATAATGGAATTGGACTCACCTAAAGAAAGATGTAGGGTGGTCTGAGATGCACAGTTCAGAGTCGTAGTGATGGCCTTTCAGCTCCCCTCAGGGTGCGACTCCTCTCGCGGTGCAGGCTGCCAACGGCTGAACACCAAGGACGTCCCTCGAGCGCGTCGGTGGCTGCTGGTGTTGGCCTCAGGACCACTGTCTGCTTTCCTCTGGTGCGTTTACGGGTACCACGGCGCCTGTGGATTACTCTGGAGCGTTGATCCCTCGAGATAGGCTCTGAATTATCTGGGACTAATTGAAGAGTCTCTCCAGCTCGTTCGCACCTTCGGATGTCTCACTGCTCGCTGGTTTTCCAATCCCGATGCGCTGCCACCATGTAATATCTGGGTGGTCGATTCCTTCTATAATTATAAGGATTATTTTTAAAGTATAAATAATAATCAAAATAAGTAAGAGTTGTGTCAGGAGGTGAAGATCGTCTTGAAGTTCTAGTAGATATCTGTAAATTTATAGATTAGGAATCAACCCCAGGAATTCTTCGGAAATGTGGTTAGTAGATAGGATTAAACCTAACTATAAGAAGACACAGCGGAGCAGTAGTGAGAAACAAACAGACTTTAATACAAAAAAACGTGAGACAGGGTATCGGTAACACCGATGAAAAAAAACTGTCTAACTTACAATCATAAGTTTCATACATATATACCAGTTGAGTAATGACGTAGTTACAATGTATACGTGAGAATCAATTTGGTTGTATTGTACATGTAACCAGATTCTCCCTTTCTGAAAAGCATATTGAATGCGCTTAACCTATGACCTTTTAAAAGCTAAGTCATCATTAGGTAAGACTACCTATTGTGTAACAATCCCTTATACTGCATGACTTTTCCAAATAACTACAAAGGTAATACCTATTTAAATATTCATGACAGAATTCTTTAAAATCATTCTTCAGCATATTTTAACAAAAAGATCAATTAGGTCAATAATTGTGTTAATTTAGGACAGTCATACATTATAATGAATGTTCATATTATAAAATATATATATATTATGATATACTTCAATATATATTATGATATACTTCAATATATATTATGATATACTTCAATATATATTATGATATACTTCAATATATATTACAGTGTTTACATAGTAGTTCCTGCGAGACGGATATTTGTATGTCTACCAGTAACTCACATAGACATTACATTTAGTATTAATCATTATCATTTGCATGGTTTAGGCTGTTGGGCCTTTCCGAAATCAGTTTTAAACCAATTTTCTCGTCTTATGCAAGTCTTTCTGCAGTTCTATTTCCTTATGGCTTATATTGTAATAATAACTTATGGATGAGGCCTATGTTATTTTCAGTCTTGTTAATATAGTTCAACCATTCTCTTTTATGTTGTTCAATTTTTTCTGTTATATTGTGTTTAACTATTTTCTAATGATTGCATTTTACACCTGGTTTGTGAATGTAGGCCCCTATAACACGCTGTTCTTCGTTGTTTCTAATTTAATTTTGTCTGATCTATTAATTGTCTAATTCTCACTGCCATTACTTTATAAAATTTCGTCTGAATCTCACTCTTAGGCCGGTTTTTAAGAACCAAACTCTCTAGGCCATGCCATCTCCTCTACCGTAAGCTGAGGCTCTCATATTTCAATTGTTCCCAGATTTTTTAATAAATATCTTGTTAGCACTTGATGTTGAATAGAGTCAGCCAGTTAGAGTAGGTTCTGCATGACCCACATAATTATAGGTCGCGCAAGGGATTTTGAAGAATGTCCTTGACCGTAAATCCAATGAGAGAGCCTATCCAGACTGCTGAGCTGTGAATTCCCTGTCTGCCACGTGTACAAACAAAACCGTTCCACTACAAAAATATGTACAGTCCATAGAGAATTATAGTGAGACGCGGATGTGTTGATTTTAGATTTTAAACCGTAGACTTTAATTATAATATTTTGCACACTTGCTGCCTGAAGTCTTAAAATTATAGTGCAATGTGAATGTCGGGTCCCCCAGCCATTATAGCTAGTCTTCTCAACCTGGAGCCGCTACTTATTGCAGCTACCCAAATGCCTCACGATGCTGGGTGGGCATCGGTCCATACTGGCAGAATTCCTTGAGAACATTTCTTCCCCCATAGAGACTCGAACCAGCGCAAGTCTCGTAGCCCTGTGCCATGGCATCTTGCCTTAATCACATGGCTACGGCGCGGGGAAGACTATAAATTGTTTAAATTAAAGTGGCATTTAGTGGTTATTTAAAACATTAACAGTGTGATATAAACCAACTACAGTGTGTGTATATATATATATACAGCGAATATGCTTCCTCCACGGATAAAGAAGATGCCCTAACTCACTGGCACTATCGAACCCGTAGGTTCATGGCCGCGCGGACATAAGCTCTCCATACATCCCTATCTCGAGCTAATGTTTTCCAATCATTCCCGTATAATTTACTTCCCCCAAATCATAGTTAATGTTATTCTCCCACCTCATTCTTGGTCTACCAACTGGGTGTTTTCCCTCTGGTTTTCCTACAAGAAACTTCCATGCACGTCTTTCATTCCCCATTCGTGCCACATGTCCTGCCTATCGCAGTGTACGATAAAGATTACCTATATTATTTAATTTTTGTAGTGAGATTTTAAAAATGTTTAGCAGTGACTGTATTTGAGGGAGTTAGCAACGACGTGTGGTCTACTTCCTATTGGTTGAGACCTACATCTGGTTAGTACAGGACTCGCATCTAAGCTCCCATTACAAATTTAATTCGTCAGGAATCATTGCTAGGATTATAACAACGGAGAGACGGGCTGATATTCGCTCTTCGTGGAAGCTTGTTGTTTGAGTTCTCCTTATGGTACCGTAGAACTTTTTAGATTTATTAAGTTTCCGATCTATATCATGTTCCATATTATAAAAGCTCAAACATAAAAAACAATGGCCTTCAAGGGTGCTCATACAGTTCGGACAAATATTATATTAGAAAATAAACCAATAGAACAAGTAGTAACATATAACTTCCTAGGTTGTGAAATATCATACACAGCAGAAACAGATATAAATAACAAAATAAATAAGTTTAATTATATAACAGGTACACTAAAAATAACTTTGAAAAATAAAGCCAGGAAAGACTCTCTAATGAAATTATACAAGACAATGGCAGTGCCTATGATTACTTATGGATCCGAAACATTGACAGTGACAACACAACAATCTGCCAGGATACAAGCTGCTAAAAAAATTAGATTCATCAGACCAATAGCAGGATATCAAAAAACAGACAAAAACATAACACAGAAATAAGACAACTAAAAATAAAAATGGAGGAATTAAACTCAACAATAGAGAAATATAGAACACTTGGCAAGGATGACTGAGAGCATACAGCTATTCACCACGAGGAAGAAGAAGTTTGGGAAGACCAAGGAAAAGATGGAAAGAGCAGCAATTTGGAGCCGGAACAGGCTAGTAAATAAGCCTAAACCGTGAAGAAGAAGAAGAAGAAGATTATAAAAGCTATGCTGTCAATTTTTTTATTAGTACAAACTTTCGTTTATACTGTATAATTTGCGGACGGTCAAGTAGTAATCGCTGATACTGAAGATAAATTACAATATGCTATGCATAAGATATTTTTTCTCCTGGCCCTTAGCCTACCAGCCGGCTGCTGACCTCAACATCCACATATGTCAATCATAGAGGTAGATGATCATCAGCCAGTGTAAGGGTGAATGTGGTCAGCATGTCGAATCCCTCAGCCGTTATAGCTGGTTTTCTCAAAGTGGATCCTAGTACCTAGAACAGCTACTTATTGTAGCTACCCAAATGTCTCACGATGCTGGATGGGCACCGGTCCCATACTGGCCGAAATACCATGAGAAAATTTCTTCCCCCATGGAGACTCGAACCAGCGCAAGTCCCGTAGCTCTGCGCCAAGGCTTCCTGCCTTAACCACTCGGCTACGGCGCGGGACATGCATAAGATACATGCTATCTCAAAATAATATGGTCTGGAAACATCTGTAAATAAAACAAAGTTATAGCATTCTATGGGTCCTCTCCGCTGCGTGCAAAAATGTGTAGGATAGGAAACAATAATAGATCAAGTAAACCATTTTAATTACCTGCGATTTGATGTAACATACGATGTATAAAATAAATTAAATACATTCAGATAAGTGTGAAACAATTAGAAATTGTTTTAAATACAATAGGAAACAATTTAAATAAAATACGAAAGAAACAAAATTAAAATTTTATAAGGTTATGGTTGTTCCTATGTTGTTATATGGCTCCAAAAATTGGACTTTGACTAAAAATAAATATATATATATATATATATATATAATCTGCAGAAATGCTTTCCTGAGACATATAGCTGGATATACATTACAAGATAAAAATACAGCAGATATATTAGGAATGAGCTTAATATATTCAGCTTAACAGACAGAGTCAAAGAATACAAACAAAATTGATTCTACCACATTTAAAGAATGGATCAAGAACATATAACAAAACAGTTATTCTCATGTAAGCCAGGGGGTATAGATGTGTGGGACGGCCAAGAGCACGATAGAGAGATCAGTTTTCTACATGAGACTTGAAAGAACCATTTGCAGTTCAATCCGTGTAGAAGAAGATGATAATGACAAACTTTCCTCATTAGAGGATTACCACAAGGACGAAGTGGTACAGGCAATTTATTTATAATGCAATGAAATAGACTTTGTAAAAAAGTTAGAATTTAAAATTGTATCTACATATACGTATATCCTACAAATGATTACATTCATAAAGGAGGTTCCATAAAATAGAAATGCAGATGATATATTCATATTTAGGTAAGCGACAGCGAGGAGATATTAAGGACCAACATGTAAATTATATTGAGTAACGCTAAGAAATTGAGGCTGCTAGTTAATGCCAATAAAACTGAATATATGGCCACATACGTAAATATATAATAGAAAAAGACAGTTAATGAGAAATGAGGGAATTTTTGAAGAAATGGCTGAATTCAAATATGCGTGAATAGCAATTACAATCAGCTATGAAGTGCAGAAATCAGTTAAACGTAGGCTGAACTCTGGAAACACATGCTATTACTCATTACAGGGAGTCTTGTCATCCAAAATTATTTCAAAAAGTTATTGGCAATATATAAAACATTTTTTTATAAGAATGTGACACTTTTTAAAGGAGGAGAAATAATTAGGGGCATTTGAGAATAAAGTTCTTAGGACAATCTTTTTACCAAAGAGAGATGAACAGACAGGCGAATAGAAAATATTAAATAACATTGAACTACATGCTCTTTGGGGCACGCCGTAGCATAGTGGTTAAGGCACTGCCGGAAGGTCGAGGGTTCGAGTCCCGGTGGGGTCAGGATTTTTAAACTGACCCAAACCTTCTGGCGGCACTATGGCCCTGGGGTCGACTCAGCATCAGTACTAGATGCTTGTTCTGGGGTAAAGACGGCCGTCATGCAGGGCTGACAACCCGGCTGACATCAAGTGCCTATTGTCGAAAAAAGTGGGATCCTTAACCTCCTATTACCCCAAGGGCATCCTGAGGCCTGTAGTGGGATACCTTTACCCTTGTCCCGCGTCACAGCCGAGTGGCTAAGGCAGGAAGCCTTGGTGCAGAGCTAGGTGACTTTTGCTGATTCGAGTCTCCATGGGGGAAGACATTTTCTTATGGTATTTCGGGCAGTATGGGACCGGTGCCCACCCAGCATCGTGAGGCATTTGGATAGCTACAATAAGTAGCGGTTCCAAGTTGAGAAAACCAGCTATGACGGCTGGGGGACTCGACATGCTGACCACATGTCATCCCTACACTAGTTAGATGATCATCTACCTCTGGGATTGACACATGTGGATGTGAAGCCAGCAGCCGGCTGGTAGGCCTGTCGCGCCACGGAAATAAAAACACGCTTTTTATAGGACGCTAATAAGAACAGTTAAGCTTCGTAGACTGGGATGGGGAGGATATGTGCCACGAATAGGGAACGAAAGTGGGGTATGGAAACTCCTTGTAGGAAAACCAGAAGAAAAAAAGCGTCCAGTAAGTAGGCCAAGAACGTGGTGCGAGAATAACACTAACCAATTATACAAGGGGTGATTGGAAAACATTGGCTCAGGATGGAGATGTATGGAGAGCGGGCTCAAGTCTCGATAGTGCCACCGAGTTCAGTTATACAACTTACAATCCAGCATGAAATAAAATGGAAATGTGTGTTGTACCTGGATGTATCTAGCCGACACTATTGATTTAAAGTCTGTGTAAACTAGATGCGGCAATGATAATTTCTATTTGATTGCAAGATTGTATGCAGAATAGAATGCGCATGCAGAACGTGATTAGAATAAAGTCGTTACCGCGATATTTTAAGCCTCGCACGTGTCGCATTTTGAACTTGTACTGATCACAGGTTATCTTGAAATGCTGACGTTTTCAAACATCGACTGTATTAGCACTTTCAGTTAATTGTAAAGCAATTCAATACAGTCTCAGCTCAACTAAATAGTAACTTATGTTACAGTTCACTGAGCATCTCAAGGAGGTTACAAGCGGTTACCTACTCTCTACACAGTTGTAACTCTGCCAAGTTAATGCTATTAAAAATTATCTAACTCGCTGGCACTATCGAACCCGTAGGTTCATGGCCACGCGGACATATGCTCTCCGTACATCTGAGCTAATGTTTCTCAATCATGGTTAATGTTATTCTTCCACCTCATTCTTGGCCTACCAACTGGCCGTTTTCCCTCTGGTTTTCCTACAAGAAGTTTCCTCGCCCCCTCTTTCATTCTCATTAGTGGCACATGTCCTGAGCATCACAGTCTATGAAACTTAACTGTTATTATACGTGATTTCCTATAAAGATCATGTAGTCTTCTCCATTCGCCTGTCTATTCATCTCTCTTTGATCCAACAATTTTTCTAAGACCTTATCTCAAATACTCATAAGCTTTTCTCCACTCTTAAAGTAAAAGTCCATGTTTTGCATCCACACAATATATCTGGGGGAATAACAGTTTTATATATTTTCACTTGACCAGCCTCACGGGCTAGTGGTCAGCGTTCCTGACTACTGTTCATGAGGCCTCGAGTTCGATTCCCGGTCAAACCAAATGCTTTTTTCCTTAAAGGGGAATTATTTCTTTGGTTGCCCATGGTATGGAATTTAGGTTAAGAACTCTCCTGGCGCTTCATTATCATTTATCACCCATCATATCATTGGGGTAACGTAACTCCACCTTCTAAGTGCCCCAACCTAAGAAATGGATTACAATTCTGCCAATGCCAGGGGATAAAGCCAGAAATGTCATAAAAGATAACATGGTGCGTTTTTCATAAGTAATGCCACGAGTGATTTCCAAAGTATCGATAAATTCACGACTCACGAAGTGAGGAATACATTTATCTAGAGATTTTGAAATCAAGAGTGGCATTTGTTAGGACTATTTAACGAATAAAATTAAGCTGTTTACTCACAAATTATTATTTAAATATAGTTATTTTAAAGTATTTATATATTAATGTAAACGGCGATGTTTGAAAACAAATGAGAAACGATTGGTACTCTTCATCTGCTTCTTTTGTTTATCACTGCAAACAGATCATATTATTTATTGCCAAAGGAACGCAATATTGTAAGAATGCTCTCTAGTGGAGAAAAAATGAAACATCAAACTGTATATTAATTCATTTCTGATGTCCTATGACAATTATATTTTTTCCGGAATGTTATTACCTGGGAAGAAAATACATTTAAGAAAGTGCAAACAGTGGTTTCTTTTTTTGGTGGTATAATCGATTGCTACAAATGTTTTTATATTAACTCCCGCATGCGCTACGTGTTGACATTCATGCACTATATATACAATCTGGTAGCCGTATTTCTCAGAGAGTCAGTCACTGCAAAATAATGCTATGACCTATTCAGAATGTTAAAAAGGAGGTGCTTTCTTTATTATGATAAACTGTAGTTGGTAAATTCTAGGCGAAACACGACTGTGATTGGTTGTAAATAAAAAAATCATTGAAATGTGATTGGTCATTGACTCCCATTTGGGGCATGAGTTAAATAGTCACTTTAATGTTTTTTTGAGAGGAGTTGGGACGATAAAGAGTCTCTATAATGTATAATAGCATGCGTTTCCAGAGATATATAATATTAAAATGTTGTTTATAATACTAAATCAATGGAACTGACCGCGAGCATAAATATGATCTTTGAGGCAGGTGCTAGAGAAATAATGATGCTGGTGGTGATGCACGTAATGTTCTAAGAGAATTTCACAATACTAACGTCATACTACAAGTTAGCCTACTCTACTGCATTCAGCCACAGATTGAAAAGTATTACATAATCAATACGAAAATAATTCCTTGAAAACTTTCCTGCTTCGCTCGCGCCATTAGCAATGGTAAAATTTAACTCACTATAACGAATCTGAGAACTAGTTCGACAGAGAGCAATTTTTTTATGAGGAAGTTCAAATACTTTTTTCTGCCAATCATATATCTCGATGCAATAAGTTACATCTGCGATAGCCTATATTGCTTATACAGTATTTTCTTATTTTTAGCGAATTCCTAATAATGAAACTATTGACGTTGTTCTCATCAAAATACTTTTGAAAAAAAAATTGCAGATCTTCTTCGATCCTATCTAGTAGACCATGAAAGAAAAATTACACACAGATACACACACACATACGGGGCACGCCGTAGCGTAGTGGCCTAATGTTTAATATTTACCAAATGTGAGGTTGTGTATTCCGATCTTACTTCCGGACGATTTCTAACCCGGCTGTATAGTTGTAAATAGCGTATATTTACTGTTAAATCTCTTTGGGCTTGGGAAAAATCATTAACATATTATTGTATGAGGAATAACTATTAACAATAACGCAGATTCATTATACAACATTTAATATTTTTTTAGAGCAACAGAACTAATTTTTTTTTGTAATTTTTGAAGTTTTTTTATTTTGGCATTTCTTGCTGTATCATATCGATCGTACATTGTTGAATCGAAATCATTGTCAAAGAAGTTAATTTGCGGCGATATCTCTCATTACGAATTTTAATTTCAAAGGAGGAACAATATTTGTATTGGCAACACTGACAGGAAGAGGGAATTTTATCGGTCTATGAGAAAAATAGTCGTAAGTAATGTCACGAGTGATTTCCAATTTATCTCGATAATTTGGAAATCGAGTGGCATTTGTTAGGACTATTTAACGAATAAAATTAAGCTGTTTACTCACAAATCATTGTTTAACTATAGTTATTTTAAAATATTTATATATTTAATGTAAACGGAGATGTTTGAAAACAAATCAGAAATGTGAGGTTATGTTCATTCACCTCTGCTTGATCATATTATTTATTGCCAAATAAGATCGCAATATTGTAAGAGTGCACCCAAGAGGAGAAATAATAAAACACATCAAACTATGTATCATAATCAACATTACGGGTTATTCATTTATTTTTTTAGTAAACAACTCGGTAAAATCAAGGAATCTTTTCATTATTTGCTATATTCAATGTATTTGTTGGAGAAAAATAATGCTTTGACCTGTTCAGAACATTAAAAAGGAGGAGCTTTCTTTATCACAAAATCAGGAGCTGGTAAAGAGAAATCGATAAAGAGCGAGGTGAAACACGACTGTCATTGGTTGTAAAACAACATTCATTGAAACGTGATTGGTCATTGACTAGCATTTGTGACATGAGTTAAATAGTCATGGTAATGAGAATCCATGCATATCTTTACAAATTATAAAATCCACGAAATTGTTTCACAACAAATTGGCAAACAGCGGGTTGAAGAAATAAGTACTTCGGACCTCCTGAAGAAGAGTTATCAAACGCTCCAGTCCAAACTTAACTCTACGGGATCGACATTACTTTATTTTCAAGAAGGTAACAATTTTGACGAATATTTCACTGAGGCATAACCTACAAAACAACAAACAAAAGGAATGCATTAATAAAATGTGGGAATGGAAGAGAGAATATTCTCTACAGTAGATCGTATTAAAAGTTGCAACAACTGAACAAAATTACTAGAGGCGCTTACGTTAGCTCAAAGCGGCTTTGAAAGCTAGGCTAGCTGCAAAGTTTATTCAATGAATAAAGTCAAAGCTCTACAAAAATATTTAATAAACAAAGAGGGATTACAAAGGACTGCCAAATGCGAAAAGGAAAATATAATATACCGTTGGTGTTTCTGCTATATTATTATTTTATTAAATGTAAGTCTATTTCAGCTGGAATACAAAGATTCTGTAAGCTTAATTGTAAAAATATCTCCAGGTATAAAAAAGACATAAAATTTTATTGTGTAAGTCTGCATGCACAATTGATATCGAGCATTTAAACGATGCTATTTAACATCTCAGTCTGTTTTTAGGCCTACTTCTCTTTCCAAATAAGCCATGCTTAGGATTTTACCCTTTAAAAATTAATCGACTTCGGCTGAGTTTTGAACCCGCCAATTCGGAAAAAGAAGCAAGCAAGGTAACCAGTAGTTCAACGCGACTGGTATCAAACTTAAGGCATTTGACTTATGCTCCTAACTAACTCACTAGCATTATCGAACCCGTAAGTTCATGACCGCGCGGACATAAGCTCTCCATACATCCCTAATCTGAACTTATGTTTACCAATCATCTCCTGTATAATCTAATTTACTCATATCATAGTTTATGTTATAGTAAAGTGATCCCACAACAGACCCGGAGGCCCTTCGGGTAGTAGGAGGTTAGGGCTCCCACTTTTTCTAGACAATCGGCACTTTATGTCAGCCCTGCGTGACGGCCGCCTTACCCCAGAACAAGCGTCTGGTACTCATTTCCGTTAGAGGCTGAGTCGACCCCAGGGCCATAGTGCCGCCAGAGGGTTTGGGTCAGTTTAAAAATCCTGACCCCAACGGGACTTGAATCCTCGACCCTCCGGCTTGTAGCTCAGTGCCTTAACCACTACGCTACGGCGTGCCCCCAGTTTGTTATTCTCCCCCTCTAATTCTTGGTCTACCAACTGGACGTTTTCACTCTGGTTTAAATATAACGAGTTTCCATGTCCCTCTTTCATTCCCCAATCGAGCCCATGTCTTACCCATCGCAGTCTACGAGACTTGACTCTTCTTATTATATCTGGTTTCATATAAAGATGATGTAGCTCACTGTTATGTAGTCTTCTCCATTTACCTATGTGTTCATCACTCTTTGGTCCAAACATTTTCCTAAGAACTTTATTCTCGAATACTCGTAATATTTTCTCATCCCTTAAAGTGAGAGTCCAAGTTTCGGATCCATGTGACATAACTGGGAGAATAAAATTTTTATATATTATCAGTTTAACGTTTTTCGAGAGAATTTGGGATGACAAAGTACCTGTAATGCGTAATAGCATGCATTTCCAGAATTAAGCCTATATTCAATTTCTTTCTGTACCTCATTTCTGTTTGTAATTATTGTTGCAAGGTATATGGATCCAAAATTTCTTTCATTTGCCATTAACTGTTCATTTCCATATGTAATGAATATGTGTGATCATATGTTTAGTTTATTATTTACTTCCATTTAAATCCATATAATTTAAAATAATAATAATTATAATTTATAAATTACATTCCTCGAGGCAGAAGATCTGTGGGTCGACCGTTTCGGAGATGGCGGGAGACCGTAACGGGCCACTGGGCCTAATACTTGATAGGACGATGATGATGATGATTTATAAATAATGCTATACTAGTCAGACTTAAAAAAATATAACCGCTCTAATAAACAAGTATCTCATATTGAACTCTCCCTCTATTTTCTTTTATAATTGTACGACAGAGCATGATTTTTTAAAAGTTGGCTTTTGAGAACAAAACGTGTGGTGAATTGTACAATAATGAAAACATTTGGTTCGCGTTTTAAAGCGAAACGCGAGGCATGAGAGGAGGAAAATAACACAGTTCTGAAGGTAAATAATATTCTGGAGCGTTGAAAGTTGCAAGAGATGAAATTTCATAAGCACCACATCACGAACACGCTGAATCCTCAGCTGTCTTCTTTATTGCAGGAATATCATTACAACTGCTACACTCCCAGTGCTAAACTACTCTGATTTATAGAGAGATAGACGTAATTTAATATCCCGTCCTGGTAATTTCAGAAAACTGAGCTGCTTCATAAGCGAAAGACAAGATTTCTGAAAATTGACAAGCGTTCTGGTCATTCTTCCTTTTATAACAGGATACCAAGTGCACATGTTACCATATCATGACTCATAATCCCATAAAAGAGAACAATTTTGTTTTAATGCCCTACATTATACACTTTTTGTCACAAGATTTTACCAACGAATTACGAGCTTCAGCTTCTATGAACAAATGCTACTCTGTGTCCTCCCAATATATCTCAAAACATGTTATAAATTAAGAAAACTCGGCTAAAATTTGACAAAGTAAATGCATAATATTTAAAAGAAAGTTAAAGTGAAAATATATGAAACTATTATTCTCCCAGTTATATGGATACGAAACATGGACTCTTGCTTTCAAGGAGGAGAAAATATTACGAGTATTTGAGAATAAAGTTCTAAGGAAAATGTTTGTACCAAAGATAAATGAACAAACAGGCGAATGGAGAAGATTGCATAACAGATTTAGAACATTCTTCTACCCTTGTTACAGCAGGGGTATATCTATTAATTCGATTCAGTTCTTCTTTGGGGGATTGATTAAATACCTTTCTTTTAATTATTTCTGGGCTAACAATGTTTATGGCTGGCCTTTGTACTAATTTTGAATATGATTTAAAGGAAATTAATACACTTTCTACTTTAAGACAGTTAGGGAGTGAGCCACATGATCCAAGTCATGTCTCGTAGACTGCGATGGGAAGGACATGTGACGCGAATGGGGAATGAAAGAGGTGTATCTTATAGGAAAACCAGAGGTAATGCTCCAGTGAAGAATGAGGTGTGAGATTAACATTAACTTGATTTGAGGGAAATGGTTTATACAGGGATGATTAGAAAACAGCTCAGGATACGGATGTGTGGAGAGCTTATGTCTACGCGTCCATGAACATACGGGTTCGATAAAGCCAGTGAGTTAGTTCATGGTAGTGCCTATCTGACACGCAGAACAAAAACCAGGTTGTATAAAACACTAATTAAACCAATGTTAACTTACGGAAGTGAAACCTAGGTTCTGTCTGAATATGACAAATCTCAATTGACTTTTTTTAAAAGAAAGATGATCAGAAGGATATATGGATCTATTAAGGAAAATGGAGAATGACGAATGAGATATAACAGGGAATTATATGAGTCGTATAAATCATCAGATATAATTACATACATTAAAGCAAACAGACTAAAATGGGCCAGGACATACGCAGAGGTTGACGAAATTAGTTAGCAGAAATGGATGGCAAGACAGAAGAAAGACGGAGAATCGGAAGACCGAATTTGAGATGGGTGGTTGGAGTACTACAGAATGTAAAATCTTCAAAACTCAAAAATTGGTGGACGGTTGCCCAGAGATAGAGAAGCCTGGAGAAAAATTCTGAAGGAAACCTTGACCCACCCAGGGTTGTTGTGCCAGTGATGACGATGAATTGCAGTGCCTGCAGTGTTGTACGGATGTGAAATTTAGAGGTTAAGTAGAAAGAACTGCCTACGAAGAAAAACTGTTGAAATTAAATTTATGAGTGCAGTGGCAAATTACAAATTAATGGATAAAAAAAAGAAGAAATGATGAAATAAAACAAAAATTAAATATATTTATATAAAAAATAAATGGAAAAAAAAGTTGAATATAGGACAATATGAATAAATAATTTATTTCGGAAACCAATAGAAAATATAGCAAAGTAGGCACTTCTATAAAAAGCAAGAAGACGGAAGAGTCAAGGACGACCATTGAAACCCACATGGAGTGATCAAGACTCGATCTCGAGACCCCAGAGGTGAGAGGCGAGACTCGAGACTCTAACAGCATGTGTCACGGAGCCGCTGAAGAACGAATTAGGTGTATAAATGTATTTTGTATACAGAGTGAAAGTGATAAAAGTACATTAATACAAGGATGCGTTAAATTACAATATAAACACCTTTCATTTTGTGATTGATTCCACGGTGTATGAAATAATTAAGACCAAACTTTCTGAAAATCGCAACAGCGCATGTAAGATTCGCCTGACTTCTTGCAACGAGACAATATGTTCCGGGATCTACGATTGCAAGACACCCTTTACCTGCAGTTTAACTACGTAGCAAAATATCTCTCTTTTTACACGCTTTATATTAGCCTGACCTGTATATATTTATGTAACGGAATCTTTCAACACGATTTTCACCCACTTAAAATCATTGGATCGACTTGAAACTTTGTATACTTGTAAAGAACCAATGACAATACAATAATTTCATAAATGTTTCTAAAATCATGACCAGAATCAGCAGAAAATCAAAATAATAAAAACCGGTATAATAGGTTGCGGACTTATCAACTTCTTACTCAACCGGTAGAGCGGTGGACTGTAGTGGTATATAATTTCAGTAATCCATAGGTCGCTGGTTCAAGTCCGGCCCGGAGGATTTTTTTTATTAGAGTATTACTTTTAGCTCATACTACAATAGTATCGAATTTAAAGATATTTACATTTTTATCTTATTCTGTAAAATATTAAAACTAAAAAATAAATAATAGTTTTAAAAAACTAAAACAACACGCTTTATTAGAAAACCGAACTAAAAAATGAAAAATAATTTTAATTTTCAACACGCTTGGGATAAAATTAAAGTGGTCACCAAAAAAAAAAATCATCTCCAACACATCTAGAATAAAACTAGAGTTATCTATAAAAATAATAATTTTACCATCAAAAGCGTGGGGTGCTCTATATCAATTAATATTTTTTTTGTGGCCACTTTAATTTTAATCCAAGCGTGTTGGAAATTAAAATTATTTTTCATTTTTTAGTTCGGTTTTCTAATAAAGCGTGATGTTTTAGTTTTTTAAACTATTATTTATTTTATACAAAAACCTCGATGTTTTCACATAATTTGCACGAAAACTGTCAATCTTATTTTAAAACAGCAAAGGAACAAATCGTTTGTGTTCTTCGCCTTTAATTATTTAAGTAAATATTAGACATGTGCGGGAAATATTTATCGAGATAGGGACATTTGAAGTTTGGGGAAAAACATTATTTTTAAAAAGTTATATATGACACCAAATGTTACTGAAACTGTTTTTATTCCACCCAAGGAATATGCACTTAAAATAAATGCATATATATTCCACCCTGTAAGGCCTATCTCATTTTACTGATTGAATGAAAAACTTATGGCTTTAACTCAGCCACTTTAAATACAACTTTTATTATTATATTAAGTTTTATTACGACCAGTCTCATGGGCTAATGGTCAACGTTCCTGACTACTGTTCATGAGGTCCCAGGCTCGATTCCTGGTCAAACCAAGGAAATTTTTCCTTAAAGGGAATTATTCTTGTGGTTGCCCATGGTCTGGAATTGAGGTTAAGTTTAGGTTAGGAACTCTCCTGGCGCTTCATTATCATTTGTCATCCATCATAACATTGGGGTAACGTAACTCCGCCTTCTAGGTGCCCCAACCTAAGAAATGGATTACAATTCTGCCAATGCTAGGGGAGAAAGCAAGAAATGTCATAAAAGACAACCTGGTGGCATTTAGACAAAAGCTGGTCTTCACAATCTGGAGTACTTATTGTAGCAATCCGAATTCCTCACGATGCTGGATGGGCACAAATTTCATATTGGCGAAATTCCATGAGAAAAATTCTTCACCCATGGACACTCAAACCAGCGCTATAAAGTCCCGTAGCTCAGCGCCAAGGGCTCTTGCCTTAATCACACGGCTACGGCGGGACGTGGAATGAAATTTGTGGCAGGGGAAAACGGAAGAACCACGAAGAAAAAAAACTGCCCTAGCTCCGTTTTGTCCACCACGAAACTCACATGGAGTGGCCAACACTCGATCTCGAGTCCCCACCAGTGAGAGAAGAGCCGCCAAACAAGCCTACTGTATTTCATTCAAATCTAAGTTTGTGTAACTTGAGAATGGATTTATTGATGGCTACTTGAGCGGAAGAACTATGTGCGCCAACTTATGAATGATTGAGTCATGTGCTTTGTTTTAAACGGATATGATTCTAGATATAGACGGCACAGTCAATGATAAGGGTTTCATGAAATCATTTTCTATGAAATTAATTAAGCAAGCTTTCAATTCTTTAAAAAAGAAAATATTAACTAACTCCCTGGCACTATCGAACCCGTAGGTTCATGGCCGCTCTCCATACATCTCTATCCTGAGCTAATGTTTTCTGATCACCACGTGTATAATCTAGTTCCCTCAAATCATAGTTAATGTTAATCTCCCACCTCATTCTTGGGCTACCTACTGGACGCTTTCTCTCTGGTTTTCCTACAAGAAGTTTTCATGCACATCTTTCATTTCCCATTCATGCCACATGTCCTGCCCAACGCAGACTACGAGACTCAACTATTCTTATTCTATATGGTTTTCCATAAAGATCATCTAGCTCACTGTTATTACTCTTCTCCATTCGCCTTTCTGTTCATCTCTCTTTGGTCTAAAAATCCTAAGAACTTTCTAAAATATTGGTAATCTTTTCTCCTGCCTTAAAGTAAGAGTCCATGTTTCAATTTCGCCTCCATAGGGCCTATAATATAACTGGGAGGATAATATTTTTATATATTTTCAGTTTTTTCTTTTTCTTTTTCTTTTTTCAGAGAGAATTTGGGACAAGAGTCCCTGCGGAGTCCTCCGTACAATACACAATAGCAGATATTTTCTGAATTGAGCCTATGTTTAATTCCTATTTGTAATTATTATTCCTAGGTATTTGAATAAAGCCACTTCAAAATTTACTTCATTTGTTATTAACTGTCCATTTCCATTGTATAATGTACTAACTAATTCCCGGCGTGCGCTTCTACGCCTAATAAATGAAATATGATTTTTAAATTTTTCGTTCCAGGTAAACTCTTACACCAAATTTTTTAGAGCATAATAGCAGCGAAACTCTCGCCGTACTTGAAAATGTATATACACAAAGTTATACATTTCGACGAACCGAACATGGCGGTTTGCTAGAGTCAATTCTTATACTCGGATTTTAGGTAAACCCCCATTTTTAATGGTCGGATTTCGCTGAGTTTTGGATAATACCTAACTCGGGTTATTTTAATAGCATAATATACTGTATTTAGTTTCGTTGTGAAACACAGAAAATTGCGAGCATTAGAGCGATTTTTAATTTTCGTTTCAGTTGAACTCCTACATCTAATGGTTTTAGAGCATAATAATAGCGGCTAAACACTCAGCGTACTTGAAAATATGCATGTACAAATTTTCATGAAGATCGGATGGGGAGTTTAGAAGTCTATAAAGCACAAACATACGCACGCTAAATTTTTCTATAGCCTATAAATATTTCTAGACCAGCCTCATGGTCTAGTCAGAATACATGTGGGCCAGAGTTCGATTCCCGGTCAGACCAACATTTTTCCTTAAAGGGAAATTATTCCTGCAGTTGCCCATGGTCTAGAATTTAGGTTAAAGACTCTCCTGGCGTTTCATTATCATTTATCACCCATCATATCATCGAGGTACCGTAACTCCGTCTTCCAGGTCGCCCCAACCAAAGAAATGGATTACAATTCCGCCAATGCCAGGAGATGAAGCCAGAAATGTTACAAGATCAAAAATAAATAATTAAATCGGTATGACCATATATTTAGTTTTTTTTATCTAGTCCCAATTTCTCAGTTTTGCTCAATAAAGTGTGCGGTAATTCTACGGTTAAATAAATTATTCAATTCTCTGGTTTTGACATGCAATAGCAGAGAATTTGTCACTCATGAACATGGAGCGGAACAAGATGCGGAAAATCATGTTCTGTTCTGATAGTTTAGAGATATCAGACTACCATACAGAATTCTCTGTCTCACTTTAGCTTGGGATCTTCAACATTCCATCTTGTGTATTAAAATAGCATTTGTTCCTCAATCAAAGACAAAAATATGTTGGTCTACGTGACTAAGATACCGTACTGCAATACATAAACCAATTTCCACCTGGCTTATTCCCAAAATAATTTATTCGTAAAAAAACTATCAGTACTAGGATAAACAGAGAATTTTATTTTGTTTATCCTGGAGGACAGGTGGTTACCATGTTCGCCTCTGGTTCCAAGATGCGCGGAGTCGATGGATTTTTCAGGGCGTAAAAATCCTGAGTTCTGGTACCTTTAGTAGCGAACTAAAAACACTAGCGGCTCCCAAGTCCTAGATTTACGACAAGTAAAGGGTCTCTTAAAAAATATTCGGCCCATTTACTGTACGCTCGAATTTACCGATCTCATTTGTAAAAGAGTATTTTTAAATATAACATAAAATGGGCCAAAACATTTAGGAAGCACAATATAAACATAAAAATAGCATATAAAACCAATAACAGACTAAATATCATCTCTAGCAAATAGATTACACTAAAATATACGGAAATAACGGAGTCTGCGGCTAAATTGCAATAATTGTGACAAATTTTATATTGGAAGAACCACTAGAATTTTAATGTAAGATTTAACGAGCATTCCATAGGCTTCAAATTTAACGAGGGAAAGTCAAGATTTGCCAAGCACGTTATAAATACAGGTCATCGATTCAATACACTCTCAATACTACACAGAGAGCGTAACAACCATAAAATAAACATCTTAGAAGACATCGAGATACTTAAAGAAACGAGAACGCACCTAACAACTTAACCCTCTATATAGTAATGCTCGTAAGAAAACAATCAGTATCAATCGCTGCTGAAGTCCGAACAAGTAGTTCTGGAAGATCTACACAATATTAATGAATTTTAATGCTGAGGAAGACTGATATCTCAGGTACTAATTTTATTTTAACTGTATAATCTACTTCTCTCAACTCATCATCCTTAGAATGTCCTTCCAGAGTTCTCTATTTGCTGCTAAATTGTTCCGATTTCTAATTTAAATAATTCTAATATCCTGCAAGACATCATTCTCCCAACTTAATAATTATGGTCTTCCAACTTTTCTGGCTTGTAATGGTTATGTCATATAGATATTTTTAACGATTGTATTATTGCCTATACGTATCAAATGTCCGGCCCAGGCCAATCTATTAATTTTTATATACTTAACTAAATCGGGTTCCTTATATAATTCTTACAATTCGCAATTTCTCCTTCTCCAAATATCACCTTCATTCACAGCCCCAAAAATAGCTCTCGGGTTACGGCACAAAAAGTGGACATCCGAATTTCGAGATAATTTCGGTTTTAAAGTGCTTAGGACCGCTAAACATAAAAAAAAAAATTGCGGACCATCCAGAAACAAAGCAGTAAAATAACATTTTATAAGCACCACAAAATATAATCTACTTCTCTCAACTCATATCCTTAGAATGTTCTTCCAGAGTTCTCTATTTGCTGCTAAATTGTTCCGATTTCTAATTTAAATAATTCTAATATCCTGCAAGACATTCTCCCAACTTAATAATTATGGTCTTCCAACTTTTCTGGCTTGTAATGGTTATGTCATATAGATATTTTTAACGATTGTATTATTGCCTATACGTATCAAATGTCCGGCCCAGGCCAATCTATTAATTTTTATATACTTAACTAAATCGGGTTCCTTATATAATTCTTACAATTCGCAATTTCTCCTTCTCCAAATATCACCTTCATTCACAGCCCCAAAAATAGCTCTCGGGTTACGGCACAAAAAGTGGACATCCGAATTTCGAGATAATTTCGGTTTTAAAGTGCTTAGGACCGCTAAACATAAAAAAAAAAAATTGCGGACCATCCAGAAACAAAGCAGTAAAATAACATTTTATAAGCACCACAAAATATAATCTACTTCTCTCAACTCATATCCTTAGAATGTTCTTCCAGAGTTCTCTATTTGCTGCTAAATTGTTCCGATTTCTAATTTTAAATAATTCTAATATCCTGCAAGACATCATTCTCCCATCTTAATAATTATGGTCTTCCAACTTTTCTGGTTTGTAATGGTTATGTCATATGAATATTTTAAACGATTGTATTATTGCCTATACGTATCAAATGTCCGGCCCAGGCCAATCTATTAATTTTTATATACTTAACTAAATCGGGTTCCTTATATAATTCTTACAATTCGCAATTTCTCCTTCTCCAAATATCACCTTCATTCACAGCCCCAAAAATAGCTCTCGGGTTACGGCACAAAAAGTGGACATCCGAATTTCGAGATAATTTCGGTTTTAAAGTGCTTAGGACCGCTAAACATAAAAAAAAAAAAAATTGCGGACCATCCAGAAACAAAGCAGTAAAATAACATTTTATAAGCACCACAAAATATAATCTACTTCTCTCAACTCATATCCTTAGAATGTTCTTCCAGAGTTCTCTATTTGCTGCTAAATTGTTCCGATTTCTAATTTAAATAATTCTAATATCCTGCAAGACATCATTCTCCCATCTTAATAATTATGGTCTTCCAACTTTTCTGGTTTGTAATGGTTATGTCATATGAATATTTTTAACGATTGTATTATTGCCTATACGTATCAAATGTCCGGCCCAGGCCAATCTATTAATTTTTATATACTTCACTAAATCGGGTTCCTTATATAATTCTTACAATTCGCAATTTCTCCTTCTCCAAATATCACCTTCATTCACAGCCCCAAAATAGCTCTCGGGTTACGGCACAAAAAGTGGACATCCGAATTTCGAGATAATTTCGGTTTTAAAGTGCTTAGGACCGCTAAACATAAAAAAAAAATTGCGGACCATCCAGAAACAAAGCAGTAAATAACATTTTATAAGCACCACAAAATATAATCTACTTCTCTCAACTCATATCCTTAGAATGTTCTTCCAGAGTTCTCTATTTGCTGCTAAATTGTTCCGATTTCTAATTTAAATAATTCTAATATCCTGCAAGACATCATTCTCCCATCTTAATAATTATGGTCTTCCAACTTTTCTGGTTTGTAATGGTTATGTCATATGAATATTTTTAACGATTGTATTATTGCCTATACGTATCAAATGTCCGGCCCAGGCCAATCTATTAATTTTTATATACTTAACTAAATCGGGTTCCTTATATAATTCTTACAATTCGCAATTTCTCCTTCTCCAAATATCACCTTCATTCACAGCCCCAAAAATACTCTTCTCGGGTTACGGCACAAAAAGTGGACATCCGAATTTCGAGATAATTTCGGTTTTAAAGTGCTTAGGACCGCTAAACATAAAAAAAAAAAAATTGCGGACCATCCAGAAACAAAGCAGTAAAAATAACATTTTATAAGCACCACAAAATATAATCTACTTCTCTCAACTCATATCCTTAGAATGTTCTTCCAGAGTTCTCTATTTGCTGCTAAATTGTTCCGATTTCTAATTTAAATAATTCTAATATCCTGCAAGACATTCTCCCAACTTAATAATTATGGTCTTCCAACTTTTCTGGCTTGTAATGGTTATGTCATATAGATATTTTTAACGATTGTATTATTGCCTATACGTATCAAATGTCCGGCCCAGGCCAATCTATTAATTTTTATATACTTAACTAAATCGGGTTCCTTATATAATTCTTACAATTCGCAATTTCTCCTTCTCCAAATATCACCTTCATTCACAGCCCCAAAAATAGCTCTCGGGTTACGGCACAAAAAGTGGACATCCGAATTTCGAGATAATTTCGGTTTTAAAGTGCTTAGGACCGCTAAACATAAAAAAAAAAATTGCGGACCATCCAGAAACAAAGCAGTAAAATAACATTTTATAAGCACCACAAAATATAATCTACTTCTCTCAACTCATATCCTTAGAATGTTTTCTTCCAGAGTTCTCTATTTGCTGCTAAATTGTTCCGATTTCTAATTTAAATAATTCTAATATCCTGCAAGACATTCTCCCAACTTAATAATTATGGTCTTCCAACTTTTCTGGCTTGTAATGGTTATGTCATATAGATATTTTTAACGATTGTATTATTGCCTATACGTATCAAATGTCCGGCCCAGGCCAATCTATTAATTTTTATATACTTAACTAAATCGGGTTCCTTATATAATTCTTACAATTCGCAATTTCTCCTTCTCCAAATATCACCTTCATTCACAGCCCCAAAAATAGCTCTCGGGTTACGGCACAAAAAGTGGACATCCGAATTTCGAGATAATTTCGGTTTTAAAGTGCTTAGGACCGCTAAACATAAAAAAAAAAAATTGCGGACCATCCAGAAACAAAGCAGTAAAATAACATTTTATAAGCACCACAAAATATAATCTACTTCTCTCAACTCATATCCTTAGAATGTTCTTCCAGAGTTCTCTATTTGCTGCTAAATTGTTCCGATTTCTAATTTAAATAATTCTAATATCCTGCAAGACATCATTCTCTCCCATCTTAATAATTATGGTCTTCCAACTTTTCTGGTTTGTAATGGTTATGTCATATGAATATTTTTAACGATTGTATTATTGCCTATACGTATCAAATGTCCGGCCCAGGCCAATCTATTAATTTTTATATACTTAACTAAATCGGGTTCCTTATATAATTCTTACAATTCGCAATTTCTCCTTCTCCAAATATCACCTTCATTCACAGCCCCAAAAATAGCTCTCGGGTTACGGCACAAAAAGTGGACATCCGAATTTCGAGATAATTTCGGTTTTAAAGTGCTTAGGACCGCTAAACATAAAAAAAAAAAAAATTGCGGACCATCCAGAAACAAAGCAGTAAAATAACATTTTATAAGCACCACAAAATATAATCTACTTCTCTCAACTCATATCCTTAGAATGTTCTTCCAGAGTTCTCTATTTGCTGCTAAATTGTTCCGATTTCTAATTTAAATAATTCTAATATCCTGCAAGACATCATTCTCCCATCTTAATAATTATGGTCTTCCAACTTTTCTGGTTTGTAATGGTTATGTCATATGAATATTTTTAACGATTGTATTATTGCCTATACGTATCAAATGTCCGGCCCAGGCCAATCTATTAATTTTTATATACTTAACTAAATCGGGTTCCTTATATAATTCTTACAATTCGCAATTTCTCCTTCTCCAAATATCACCTTCATTCACAGCCCCAAAAATAGCTCTCGGGTTACGGCACAAAAAGTGGACATCCGAATTTCGAGATAATTTCGGTTTTAAAGTGCTTAGGACCGCTAAACATAAAAAAAAAAATTGCGGACCATCCAGAAACAAAGCAGTAAAATAACATTTTATAAGCACCACAAAATATAATCTACTTCTCTCAACTCATATCCTTAGAATGTTCTTCCAGAGTTCTCTATTTGCTGCTAAATTGTTCCGATTTCTAATTTAAATAATTCTAATATCCTGCAAGACATCATTCTCCCATCTTAATAATTATGGTCTTCCAACTTTTCTGGTTTGTAATGGTTATG
Source organism: Diploptera punctata (assembly GCA_030220185.1). Lineage (NCBI taxonomy): Eukaryota > Metazoa > Arthropoda > Insecta > Blattodea > Blaberidae > Diploptera > Diploptera punctata. Next base: position 1,014,448 of record JASPKZ010010677.1, on the reverse strand, counting down.
TCATATGAATATTTTTAACGATTGTATTATTGCCTATACGTATCAAATGTCCGGCCCAGGCCAATCTATTAATTTTTATATACTTAACTAAATCGGGTTCCTTATATAATTCTTACAATTCGCAATTTCTCCTCTCCAAATATCACCTTCATTCACAGCCCCAAAAATAGCTCTCGGGTTACGGCACAAAAAGTGGACATCCGAATTTCGAGATAATTTCGGTTTTAAAGTGCTTAGGACCGCTAAACATAAAAAAAAAAAATTGCGGACCATCCAGAAACAAAGCAGTAAAATAACATTTTATAAGCACCACAAAATATAATCTACTTCTCTTCTCTCAACTCATATCCTTAGAATGTTCTTCCAGAGTTCTCTATTTGCTGCTAAATTGTTCCGATTTCTAATTTAAATAATTCTAATATCCTGCAAGACATCATTCTCCCATCTTAATAATTATGGTCTTCCAACTTTTCTGGTTTGTAATGGTTATGTCATATGAATATTTTTAACGATTGTATTATTGCCTATACGTATCAAATGTCCGGCCCAGGCCAATCTATTAATTTTTATATACTTAACTAAATCGGGTTCCTTATATAATTCTTACAATTCGCAATTTCTCCTTCTCCAAATATCACCTTCATTCACAGCCCCAAAAATAGCTCTCGGGTTACGGCACAAAAAGTGGACATCCGAATTTCGAGATAATTTCGGTTTTAAAGTGCTTAGGACCGCTAAACATAAAAAAAAAAAAATTGCGGACCATCCAGAAACAAAGCAGTAAAATAACATTTTATAAGCACCACAAAATATAATCTACTTCTCTCAACTCATATCCTTAGAATGTTCTTCCAGAGTTCTCTATTTGCTGCTAAATTGTTCCGATTTCTAATTTAAATAATTCTAATATCCTGCAAGACATCATTCTCCCATCTTAATAATTATGGTCTTCCAACTTTTCTGGTTTGTAATGGTTATGTCATATGAATATTTTTAACGATTGTATTATTGCCTATACGTATCAAATGTCCGGCCCAGGCCAATCTATTAATTTTTATATACTTCACTAAATCGGGTTCCTTATATAATTCTTACAATTCGCAATTTCTCCTTCTCCAAATATCACCTTCATTCACAGCCCCAAAAATAGCTCTCGGGTTACGGCACAAAAAGTGGACATCCGAATTTCGAGATTATTTCGGTTTTAAAATGCTTAGGACCGCTAAACATAAAAAAAAATTGCGGACCATCCAGAAACAAAGCAGTAAAATAACATTTTATAAGCACCACAAAATATAATCTACTTCTCTCAACTCATATCCTTAGAATGTTCTTCCAGAGTTCTCTATTTGCTGCTAAATTGTTCCGATTTCTAATTTAAATAATTCTAATATCCTGCAAGACATCATTCTCCCATCTTAATAATTATGGTCTTCCAACTTTTCTGGTTTGTAATGGTTATGTCATATGAATATTTTTAACGATTGTATTATTGCCTATACGTATCAAATGTCCGGCCCAGGCCAATCTATTAATTTTTATATACTTCACTAAATCGGGTTCCTTATATAATTCTTACAATTCGCAATTTCTCCTTCTCCAAATATCACCTTCATTCACAGCCCCAAAAATAGCTCTCGGGTTACGGCACAAAAAGTGGACATCCGAATTTCGAGATTATTTCGGTTTTAAAATGCTTAGGACCGCTAAACATAAAAAAAAATTGCGGACCATCCAGAAACAAAGCAGTAAAATAACATTTTATAAGCACCACAAAATACACATTTCACTAGTTTACTGTACGAGACATCACTTTTCGATATAAATTAGGTATTAAAATGAAGCTTAGGATCACCAAAGATGAAAACATGAAGAAAATGTGCGGACCATCACTAAAGAAACTAGGTTAGAGTAATTGATTCTTATATGTAATTAGGTTAGGTTTTAGTTTCTTACACATATAGTATAATTTATTTACATACCTGTAATTAAATATTGTCTGAATGCCATTCTATTTTTTACTTTCACAGGTTAGAGTAATTTAAATAAGTTAGGTTAGTTTTTAGGTTATTATAATAATGTATTCTAATAAATTATATTACAAATTTCGAAGATTACGTTATAAATAAGTTGCTCTATTTATTTAATTTTTGTAAGCGCTAATTTGCCGTTGTTCATTTTCGAAAAATACGTACGATGACATATCGATTATTTTCGACAATCGATTCAGTTGAATCATTTTTTCTTAAGGATGTGATTTTTATTAAATTTCATACTCTTTGCTACGTAATTTTGGAAATATAGCATTTGGAAATACAGCAGTGCACTTTTATTACAATAAAATATTTATTCTATTTTTGCATCTTATTGAAGAAAACATGTTTTCACCCTGGACTAACGTCTGAATATCGAATCTGACGTCACGGCCACAATGGCAGCAACTTGCTTCAGGTAATATAGGGAATAGTGCTATATAAATTGTTATTTTACGGCTTTCTTTCTGGATGCTCCGCAATTTTTTTTTTTTTTTCATGTTTTCATCTTCGACGTCCCCAAGCTTCATTTTAAAACCAAAATTATCTCGAAATTCGAATGTCCGCATTTTGCGCCGTACCCCAGCTCTCAATATATTTATTTCAAAAATAGGCAGAGATTTCTCATCTGACTTTAAGAGAGTCCAAGTTCCTGATGCATATGTAATTACTGGTATCCTTCAAAGCATGTTAATGTTATTCTCCCACCTCATTCTTGGCCCAACTATTTAGGCATTTTTTCCTAAAGTAGTTTCCATGACCCTATTTCATTTCCCATTCGTCCCACATGTCCTGTGTCCTTTTAAGTGATTTTGCTCGTTGTGATCTTAGAGTGCAAAATAAAATAAAGAATATAGTTTCAGGTCTTTATTATTGCTGTGATACTGTATGTTTCTAAAGATTAATTCAGTCCCAATGTCATTATACCAATTCCGAGCTAAGTTCCAGTTGTACTGTAAACAAACTTACATAAGGTATTACTTCGCCGAGACCGTCTATTTAGGAACCGTAGTGTTACTTTTAACCGCTGAATTGTATACGGAAGTATTATCGATAGAAAGATTGATCTTAGAAAACAACGTATTTTACGGTAAATAAGAGTGAATACAAGATGGTGGGAAAAACTGCACTTAAACTAGCGTGATATATTTTCGAAGTCCTATAGAACAGTGCGCATGCGCCAGAATTTATAGAGCCAGCGATAACCCACAATCGAACCACATATCTATCATCATCCTCGATTACTATCCGTCGCTATGAAATTTAAATGACCAATATTTGCAATAAATCCACAAATCTACGTTAAATAAATATATTAATAATGAAATTACCAAACGTTTATTAAAAATGGGTGTACACTTACTTATCACTCCCTAACGCTGATCCAACCAGCGATAACCCAAAACAGCGATAGAAAAATCATAGACTAAGTAATATACTCTTTGAAGAAAATAGCAGTTAGGATCACAATATTTCTAACAGTGTTATAATATTGTGATTTGCGTATTTAAATAAATAGTTCAAAATTGTCTAATAATGCTATAAAAATTGTTTGAAAAAGTTCAAAATATTAAATAATGTTAGTAAATACAGAAGAAGAGCTATAGTTTACAACAATATAACTGAACAATCAAGCGCTAGTAGAAGTGCAATTGAGCCCAAGATGGTACCAATACTATTAGAAACTTCAATTTCTTATTTATTTCTGACAAACAATTATATATAGGCTTACCTAATCGAACTTTTACGCTTTTTTTATATTATGTCGATATATATATCCTTTATTTACAATTTCATTACGAGCTGAATTTATGCTCCATGCTGACTCGCCTGTAAATTCTGCTTTATTCTTTTCCACATTCTCAATGGCTAATGTAAAATATTTTTCACTCAACTGTTTGAAAATATTTAAAATAATTTCTCTCCACTTTTGAAATGCTTTTACCCCAATGTCTTATAATTATATAGAAATTTTAACAACCGAAATTCCAACTATGCTGCATTGCGCATACATTAAAAAAAAATGCTTATATAATCTATTAAAATTGTAGTTATATATTTTAAGATTCTACTAAAACAACTTTATAGACACATGCTAGATAATACATATTTTAATTTTTTTTTATTTTCTTTATATCGAGTGTTTAGAGAGGAACTACATTTTTTACACGGACTAAGGTAAAATCGTTTTTCGACCAATGAAAATGCAATAATACAACTGGAACTTAGCTGGTAATTAGTATAGTATCAATGTCTCAATATAAATTATGATCATTTTAATATGATAAATGTAAGAAGGAACAGTCTGAGAAATAATCGGATGTCGGAAAACAATCTAATCCATCATAAGATGTGCGTTACCCTAGGGGAATTCCATTATCTCCAGATAGGTTAATAATGAGTGACAGAAGCAGAGAGAAAAAAAAAAAACCTTAAAATGTTTCATACACGAAACCAGGCGCACGCGCATTGTACAATCATGGAACTGGTATTTGGTAATAAATACTCCTCGAAAAACATTGCAAAATCAACTCCCCCTAACAAAACAAAGCAAAACAAATATTGAGTTTGGTTTAAAAATATAATACAAAACATTGCGTGATGTAATGTTATGCAGAAACGTTTTACATCGGTGGATTGGAAGAAATTCCACGAATCGGTTTGTTCTGACGTTAAAGAGCTAAATATGATAGCTAACTACGGAATTATATTATCAGCGGTCTTAAATAGCTAATATTATTATATATTTTCAAGGCCAAACTTAATTGGTTCAAGGCAATAAAGTCCGCTTTTGTTTGGTACTATATTTTAATGGGGTTCAGATACCTTATACAGTAACCAGACAACAAAAAACATTTATGGACAAAAAATCTAAACTAAAATAAACAGCTCATTTGGGTGTCCAATACTGTGTATAACATTTATTCGTGAATAAAATGTATTTTCTTATTCTTAAAAAATAAAATACTTTCATACAATCTCCTTAATAATTAATTAATTAGATCGCGTAAGCAAATTTTTACAATTACTTACTTACACTGGCACTGTCGAACCCGTAGGTTCATGGCCGCACGGACATAAGCCCTCCATATATCCCTATCCTGAGCTAATGCTTTCCAATCATTCCCTGCATAATCTACTTCCCTCAAATCATAGTTAATGTTATTCTCCCACCTCATTCTTGGTCTACCAACTGGGCGTTTTCCCTCTGCCTTTCCTACAAGAAGCTTCCATGCAAGTCTTTCATTCACCATATGTGCAACATGTCCTGCCCATCGCAGTCTACGAGACTTAACTGTTCTTATTATATCTGGCTTCCTATAAAGACCATGTAGTTCATTGTTATGTAGTATTCTCCATTCACCTGTTCATTGTTATGTAGTATTCTCCATTCACCTGTTTGTTCATCTCTCTTTGGTCCAAAAATTTTCCTAAGAACTTTCTTCTCATATACTCGTAATCTTCTTTCCTCCCTTAAAGTAAGAGTCCATGTTTCGCAGTTTACAATTACTAAAAACAATTGTAATGCCCCATTTTGATTATTCTGATGCTCTTTTTAAGCTCTAAATACTGTTTTTTACCAAAAGTATTCAGCGTGTTTATAATTCTTAAGTATATTTACTTGTGATATTACCTTACACTGTCTCTGGAACAATTGTCGTGGCTTCGATGGTAGCACCATGGTATAACCTTATCCCCCCTCTAAAATACTATCATCACCAAATTTATAACACCTCTCTTTAGATTCTCTGATACACGTAAATTAGGCACACGATATCAGCACATGATCCTTTATATCCCTCCTCATCGTCATCACACTACGTAGTATTAAAAAAATACAATCTTTTACAGAATCACTTGCCAGAATATGAAATTCTCTTCCACTCTCTATCAAAGATCATTAAACCATAACATAACAAATTGAAGAAAATTTTATTAACCAACGGAAACGCCTCATTAATAAGTAAGCCCAATCTTTGAAAGTTATTTATTTGTAAAATTGTTTTAAGATTTACTAATATTCTAAGCTGATGCCTTATATATAACCGATACATTAAATTCATTACAGTTTATTATTTTTCCTTATAATTTTCTCAAAACATCAGAAATTACAATTCCTGTTTTCAGATGAAATCATTCGGCGCTAACGATATAGCGAAACTTATTAATGCCGACATTTAAAATTTAGTGTATGCAACCTTGTCAGAAGGCGGTTAGTTCAGTTGATGAATTGATGTGTTGATCTGCACCTGACCACAGAATTTGGTAGCTGTTGGAGATTTTCTTAATTTCAATATCTGCGAAGGTACGTATATAAATATGTATTTTTATGTAGCTTATAGTAGATAGGTCCACCGCTGTGGTCTCGAGGTAGCGTGCTATCTTGTCACGCAGCGGGCCCGGGTTCGATCCCCGGTCGGGACAGTTTTTCTGGGTGTTTTATCGGGGTTTTTCCTCACCTGTAAGACAAATGTCACGAAAACTTTAAGGCCCAAACGGTCCCTGAAATCATATGGCCATCATCGCCATCCTTCACCGGTGTGGAAAGCAACGGGAAGCTACCACACCTACAATTCCCTAGTAAAGCTGCAAGCATAGCTTGAAAATGCTATGCTTGCAGTGAAGGACCTGCCTTCGGGCAGAATTACTATGGATGGGTGGATAGTAGATAGGGGTGTTTTTCCTTTGAACATATTTTTGTTAGTTTTAAGTTTAATTATTAACTTCGAGGTGTTATTATTTATTAGATCAAACTTTTATTAGACCATTGTTCAGTTTGACCAAATATCGTTTTGTGGATACAATTTTTGTAATTCGTGTATTTTCATTAATATATATTTGTCCCGGTGAGCAGAAGAGAAGGTCAAATGGTCTTAAGTTTACCGGGATAAATAAATAAATAAATAAATATATATATATATATATATATATATAATTACTCCATGACGCTAAAGAACTTGATTTTGTGATTCAATAATGAGTTTGAGGTAGAAAGAAAGCGTTAAAAAATATATATTATGTCGTCACTCGAAAATATTACGAATATTTGAGAATAAGTTCTTAAGAATATTTTTGGAACAAAGAGGGACGAACTGACAGGCAAATGGATAAGACTACGTAACAGTAAGCTGCGTGATATTTATGGTGAACCAGATATAATAAGAATAATTAAGTCTCGTTGATTGCGATGGGCAGCACATGTGGCACGAATGGGGAATGACATATGTGCATGGAAACTCCCTTATAGGAGAACAAGAGGAAAATCACCTTGTAGATAGACCAAGAATGTAATGGGAGATTAACATTAACCATGATTTGAGAGAAGTAGATTGTACAGATGATGATTGGAAAACATTAGCTCAGGATAGGGATGTATGGAGAGCTTATGTCCGGATGGCCATGAACCAACGAGTTCGATAATACCAGTGAGTTAGTTTATTGGGGATTCTTCCCTTTAATTTATCTGATATATTTTCAAAGTCCTGCAGAACAACAGTGCGCATACGCCAGAGTTTATAGAGCCAGTGATAACCCACCATAGAACCACATATCGATTATCGGTTTCTTTATGTATTTAGACACATTTAAAATGTAATGAGCCTAAAAGCTAACTAACTCACTCACTCACTCACTCACTCACTCACTCACACTTAACCTAATTCAATTACTCTAACCTAGGGTGGATCCCATGAAACACCCTTTTTTTTCACTCCTTAATAATCGCAACCATCGATAACCCACTGGTTCCAACTATATAATATGCTCTCTGGAGAAAATAGCAAGTCACCATCACAATATGTGTATGTGAATAATTACATAAAAATTCTAAAATAAAGTTATAAAAATTGTTTGAAAAAATTCAAAATATTTAAAAATGTTAGTAAATTTATAAGAAGACTTAAAATTCACAACAAAAAACTCAAAAATCAAGGGTAAATTATTCTAAAGAAAAGCCAGTTTATTTGCTAAGTAACTATACACTAGTGTTTTTACGCGTAACTTGGGTTTTAAGAAATTGAATACTTTGAATTTCTGTGTTTGCATACAGTTTAATTATGTTTCCTACTCATTCCAATTTCCACAGAACGATAATTAAAAGCAAACTTTTAAGTAATTAGGTCGCTTTAAAAAAAGTAGTTTACTGAACGCAGACAGAATCTATGGCGTGAAAATATCATGTTACATGGTTTATAATGAATTGAGTTGTATTCTAGTTCCGCTGTTGAAAATAAAACGTATACTGACAGTTAAATTCCTTGACTCAGGAATTGTATGGTATAGTATTAAACCAAGTAGCATATATTTGTACCAGACGAATTGACTCAAATTATAACATTTGAGTTTCATATTTGGGAGGTTCTGAATTAGGCATTCCAGTGACCTCTCAGTCCTGAAAGCAAATACTGGGTTGGAATTTAGCAAGACCAATCATAAACACTTTCATAGTATTTTTTTTCCTTTCATTCTACGTGTTCCATTGCAGTGATACAATACTATGCATATTTGTTGAACTTAATTTTAGAATAATCTAACCTAACTTCGGTAGCTTATCATTCATGCATTATCAATAGGTAAAACATGCACAGTGCAGGAGAGAGGAATTTTATTTATCCATGTTTCTAATTTTTTGTTCCATAAATTTTTATTTTAGAACATTTAGAGGCTATGCTACCTGTGAATATTCGATCGGAGAACAAATAACTTTTAGCATCATGTTGGTTAATGTGATAACTAAGGCTAGGGTTTTTATGTAATATTAACATGCAAAATATGTGAGATTAGATAAAATTCCTTAAAATATGTAATATTAAATACATTAAAATTTAATTTTATATAAATTTATATTAAATGTTAACTTTAAGTTAGATAAAATTTGAAGGAATGCGATATTTAAATACTTGCTATTGTCATGTTTCTATTATAAAATGATCCCACTACAGGTCTTAGGGATATTGGGAGGTTAAGGCTTCCATTTTTCTAGACAATTGGCAAGAGATTCCAGCTTTGGGTGATAGCGGTCTCTACTCCCACAACATAGTATGGTATTAATTTTTATAGGCTGAGTAGACCCCAGGTCACGATGCCGCCTGAAGATTAAGCAGTTTAAAAATCCTGATCCCATCTGGTCTCGACCTTGATTTTCCAGCTTGAAGGATATTGCCTTAACCAACTATACCACGGTGTGCCCCCTATATTTTTAATATTTCATTCATACTATACTCAAGTTTTCAGTCTTTCTGTATTTGTTTATCATGTATAGTAAATGGAATTCTTCTTTAACCGTTTTTGAGCACCTTTCGTATAGGTTGGAAAAAAAGTTTCTGCGTACAATCAGGTATCCGAGATTTTTAATGAAAACAAATATTGTTTTAAATTATTTTCCGCTTATGAAAATATTTTTTTTAATTAAGAGGCATAATATGTAATTTTACATAAAAATCTTTAAAATATGTAAACATATGTAATTATGATCAAATATGTAAAAAAATATGTAATGATACATTTTGATATACGAGTATATTATAAGTTTCTAATTCGTGGACATTTATCAATTTTACCCATGTATAAGCAAAAGGAAAGAATATATAATTACGTACAAATCCCAGCCTTAGTGATAAACATGTTACCGCTAGAGCCAATTGCCAACATCTTTACTCACAAAAAGGGGATTCTATCCCAAGAGATCACCTACATTAGTCGGCAAGTTAGGGTGGGAAAATGGATAAGTTAGTGTTAGATGGGTAAATTAGTGTTAGTTTGGGCAAGTTAGAGTGAGGAAACGGGAGAGTTAGTACATCAGATTAGTTTAGCGTTCACTTGTTTGTTAGCGAATTTTTGTGATAAGTTAGCTACACTGTCTTAGCAATGAGTAATATATATTTCACATTGCAAATATGGTGATATTAGATTACTTGCAGTTCAACTTCTCGCTTCATTTTAAAGAATTTCTCACATTTAAAAAATGAACACGTACATTTCTCTGAGAAAATTATTCACACACTGCAACAATAAATTGTTTTTTTCCGTTTTTTTATTTGAATTAATGTAGGTGACATGGTGGCATAGAATCCCCAATTTAGGCTACATATTACGTATGTTATTTTAAGAGCAATGATTATATCCTGCCTTCTGCTCTCTAGGGAAATGGCTATGAAATTATCCATAAGTTAATACTTCCAAAATTCATTGTGAATCATCGTCGAGCTAATGAAGTAAAATATTACAGTAAATACTTGGTATATCAGTCGTCTTCAACTAAAATTAATTTCCGTTAAAAACATTTCAAGTAGTTAAAACCATGTAGTCCTTTCAGCTAATGGCAAATGAGGGAAATTTTGAGGAAGTTGCTGAATTCAAATACCCAGGAACAATAATCACAAATAGGAATGAGATGCGCAAAGAAATTAAACATAGGCTCAATTCTGGAAATGCGTGCTATTATGCATTGCAGAGACTCTTCATGTCCCAACTCCTTTCAAAAAACGTTAAACTGAATATATATATATATATATATATATATATATATATATATAATATTAACTATTATTCTACCAGTTATATTATATGGGTGCGAAACATGGACTCTTACTTTGAGGAAATGAGATTACGAGTTTTTGAGAATAAAATTCTTAGGAAAATGTTTGGACCAAAGAGAGATGAACAGACAGGTGAATGGAGAAGACTACTTAACAATGAACTACATGGTCTTTATAGGAAGCCAGATATAATAAGAACAGTTAAGTCTCGTAGACTGCGATGGACAGGACATGTTGCGCATATGGGGAATGAAAGACGTGCATGGAAGCTTCTTGTAGGAAAGCCAGAGGGAAAACGCCCAGTTGGTAGACCAAGAATGAGGTGGGAGAACAACATTAACTATGATTTGAGGGAAATAGATTATACAGGGAATGATTGGAAAGCATTAGCTCAGGATAGGAATGTATGGAGAGATTATGTCCGCGCGGCCATGAATCTATGGGTTTGATAATGTCAGTGAGTGAGTAAGTCCTTTCAGAAACATTTTCCATCTTCAGCATGTCATTTGATACATTGTTTTAACTCTTGACGAACATTTTTAAATATAAATAAATTTTAGTTGAGGACAACTGATATATCAGGTACTTATTTTAATATTTTAACATTTTATTATTCATAATGTATGATAAGAAGACCTAAACTTAATGGAATTACAAAGTAGAAAGTAAATTTTCTAAAATGTTATATTGCTCCTGTTTTGTACTTCGAGTTACGGGTTTGGATAGTCCTAACTTGTTATTTAGGCTACTCTTCAATTAATTAGTAGGATAATTTGTAGAAAGCCCATACGTCACGTGATAATAAGCTTGTATTCGACATTAGTGCGAGGGAATTCCTCACATTAACAAAAAGCCATTCTCAACATGGATTTCCTCTCAGAACTGATTAAAGAGGAGCAGGTGGCACCGTGAAAACGTAATCAACATTTAGCCGTTACTTTCATTGCATTGTGTGTCACGAATAACTCCTTAATAGTATTATTATATAGTAGCCCATAGTTTGCATTTAAAATGTTAAAAGAAACGGTACCGGATGAATTATGTTGTCATATCCTTTTATTCGTTGAAGTCATTTTGACTCGTGGGTCATATCTCGAGTAGTGCAGCGTGTTCTAGAAATCTAACGATATCTACAGGCCTACCTAGCTAAACCGGCCACTCTTCGTTGTAGTTCAATATGATATGAAATTAATTATATTGTAAGCCCAAGTTTTCCCTTTACAGAGATTTAGGCGCTCTCCCTCTACAGGGAAGAATTTGAACCATACTAATTTAGTTACACTTGTTTTCGTATAGATGTCATTTTGAGTGGTCCGTGGTCAGCGTTCCGCCTCATACTGACATCTAGGAAACCAACGTAGTACTAGGACGGGAAAATTCGGTAAATTTTGCTTAGAGGCCTTTTCATTCAGGCTTAAGGTTTTTACGAGCCTGAAAATCTTCAGACTCGGGACTCACTGCTTAAAGTTCCTCCCGGAGGACTTGCTCCTTGGATTTTTCCGTCATAAAAATCCATTGACCCCGGCCGGGTTTGAACCCGCGACCCTCGGGACCAGAGGCAAGGAGCATAAAACAATAGTATATTACGATGCGAGGTTGGGAAGTGGATTTTACAGAAGCGAGGAAATGTTTAAAAACCGAGTTTCTGTAAAACACTTCACAAACGTGCGTTGTACATTATTTTTTGCGCGATGATGCTTTCAAAATAATACTTAATACAGGCTTTACACTTTACACAGTTCGCCCTTAATTCCTGCTTTCCAGAGATTCCTATCTTCCCCATTATCCTTCTTCCATACCCCTCTTCATCATGGCATCATATATTCCCTCATACCATGTTCTTCTACTTCTCCCCCTCTTCCTTCTGCCTGGTACGATCCTATCTAACACTTGTTTAGGCCACTGGTCTTCCGACGTCCCTTGTATATGTCCATACCATTGTAAAGCTCTCTTTATTATCCTATCATAACAGTTTCTTGTGCATCCATTTCTTGTCTGATATCTGTATTTCTAATATGTTGTAGCCTAGATATTCTCACACTTCTCCGTAATCCATCTATTTCTGTTGCCAACATTCTTTTCTGCATCCTTTCATTTACTGTCCAGCTTTCTGATTCATATGTAAGTATACTTTCTATTATTGTCTGTATAATCTCTTTTTAAAATAATAAATAATAATAAAAAAATAATATATTTGTTGGAAATATTTGCGTTCATTATAAACAACTGGCTGACGTTAACAGTGTGGGCAATGTTTATTAGTTGAGACTACAGCAGGTCGTGATACCAATGGTGGCAAGTACGTATTTATTGTTTTATATGGTTTCAAATGAAGTTAGGTTCATTTAAAATGCAGTGATTTGTTTCGTATAATGTATATTAACACTACCAGCCTATATACATTGGTTTTACTTCCCGCACAAAGTCAATAATATGTAAATTACAGTATAGTTATTTAGGTTGGCAACCCCGAAATGTAGGAAGTTGAACTTTCAATCAAGGTCGCCATTGCTGTAAGTACAACAAAACGGCACTATCGCGCAAAAAATAAATTGATTGAATTGAATCCAACAATCAGAATCAAATTAACTCACATTTCAGTTTTTTTTTCGAAAACAGATAATCAAATCACTTCCCATATAATCAAATAATTTCCAACGAGGGTTATGCACACACATCTGAACGAAAGCAACTTCTCTATTCCTATTCAACTTGTAATACGGCCTGCGAAAACACAAACGACGATTAACTGTGTCGCGCCGTGTATTAAAACTCGCCCGTTTTCGAATGCAACGCTGTGTCAAAATTTCAAGTCAATCGACCCACTACTTTTCCAGTTTTGCGAGCACAAACATATGCAGGTTGAATTTTTACATATAAAGATAGGAGGATAAAACAAACTTTTATATGTATTGAAATTCTTAAATTAATAATATAATTTAGAGGATATAGGCTGAGGTGGACTAATAGCTATGCTCCTTGCCTCTGGTTCCAAGGGTTGTGGGTTCAAACCTGGCCGGGGTCGATGATTTTTTTTCAAGATGGAAAAATTTAAGGATCAAGTCCTCCGGGAGGCACTTTAAGCCGTGCGTCTCGTGTCTGAATATTCTTATGCCTGAATAAAAATGCCTCTGTATAAAATTTAAAGACCTTCTTCGTTCTAGTAATGACGTATTTGCCTACTAGAGGTGTCATTGGGTCGGTATGTTGACCGCATACCATTCATGACATCACTAAGGAAATAAGCGTAACTAAATTAACATGGTCTAGGTAGTCCTAACAAAGGAGAAGTTAAGGCCCAACATTGGGTTGTTACTCCATTGTAGATAGATGTAGATCCTAGAGGATACATGGTTTTAATTAATTTAATATTTTAATAATATCCCAGATATTGTGAATTAGACTCTTTGGCTAATCCCAACGCTTTGGGAAGTCGTTCATCGTTTTATGGTACATGCCTATTGGAATAGCATGCATTTCTTCCTCATTTGCTATTTTTAGTATAGCGACATCTTGATGTTTCCGGGAATAAACATTCTCTTTCAAATAACCCCACAACGTACAGTGTCAATTTCTGATACACCTGTATAAACCGGTACTCACAAATGTCGAAGATCATCAGTTCTTTGAAACAATACGATCTCGTGGACTTGGCCTCAGCATCTATGATGGTGATGATGACATTGGCTCAAGAATATTTTTTGGTACATCTTTCAAGAACTCCATCAATATTCCCTGACCCGGCAGTTCCATATATTGATCTAATTAAACAATATAGTCAGAAATTATAATATGAATATCTCTTTAATAAAACAAAAGTTTCAGCAATGTGCGGAAGAAAAATACATTGGGAGTTAAAATAGATTTGGATGGAAATGTTATCGAACAAGTATCCGAATTTAATTACTCTGACATTTCATTTCTGAAACAAAAAATGATATAGAGTTCAAATTACAAAAATAAAAGATAAATGGAATCATTTAACAGCATTTGGGGAAACAAATCTCCATAGACAGTAAAATACGATTACACAATATAACAGCTTCCCTAAATTAGGTTTAATACAATATGAGTCTCCCTAAAATATAGAACTAAATACTAGATTTTGAATTCTAGACATAGAACAAAATCACAGGCTGCACGATGAGATTTTTACGCCCTCCTTTAGGTCTAAGAGGTTGGATAAAAATAAAAATGTCGACATTCGTGAAAATTAATAAAATATATCCAAACAAATCAAAAGTATTGGTTTAATCATCTACACAGAATGGATTCAAATCGTCTAACAAAGAACGTATTGTTGCCGAAAGGGTTACCCATGCCAGACAGGTCGAAGGCGATAAGCCAGATGAAAAAAGTACCTTGGTCGAAAGAGTACTGTAAAAATACAACTGTCAAGAAATGCGGAAATGACTTCCAGGATAGGGATGTATGGAAAGCTTATGTCCGCTCGGCCATGAATCTACGGGTTCGATAGTACTAGTGAGTTAAGTACTTCAGTGTCCACTTAAAGGACACAGATACAGAGGAAGATATAAACAACGCTGGAGAAATGAAGATATTTTGGGATATAGGATCATGTCCAACTGAGCCTAACCCTAAAATATTCAGGATTACTACTCATAACTTCCAAGAACTCCATTAAAACCCTTTATGTAGTATGTCAGACTGGAAATAGAAAATATAGTTTTAAAATTCGTAAAACTAATAATAAATAAACTAACCTATAACAAAATAGAAGCAAATAATAAATATGAAAATAAAGGCGTTACATAAACTTAAATGTAACGACTGAAAAATTTTACAAGGTAGAATATCCAGCATTGCAGAGACTCTTGATGTCCCAACTCCTTTCAAAAAACGTTAAACTGAAAATATATAAAACTATTATTCTAGAAGTTACATTATATGGGTGCGAAACATGGGCTCTTACTTTAAGGGAGGAAAGGAGATTACAAGTATTTGAGAATAAAGTACTTAGGAAAATTTTTGGACCAAAGAGAGATGAACAGACAGGTGAATTGAGAAGACTACATAACAATGAACTACATGGTCTTTATAGGAAGCCAGATATAATAAGAACACAGTTAAGTCTCGTAGACTGGGATGGGCAGGACATGTTGCACGTATGGGGAATGAAAGACTTGCATGGAAGCTTCTTGTAGGAAAACCAGAGGAAAACGCCCAATTGGTAGACCAAGAATGAGGTGGGAGAATAACATTAACTATGATTTGAGGGAAGTAGATTATACAGGGAATGATTGGAAAGCATTAGCTCAGGATAGGGATGTATGGAGAGCTTATGTCCGCGCGGTCATGAACCTTCGGGTTCGATAGTGCCAGTGAGTGAGTAAGTAAGAAAGAATATCCAGAAGCTTTAAAACAAGATTTAATGAACATTCCTCAGACTTCGTTAAAAGAGAGGGAAAATAAAGTTCTGTTGAATATACTTCGGAAACCGGTAATCGATTTAACATCGATAATCCAATGTCATAATCCACAAAGAGAACAGACAAAAAAATCAATATTCTCGAAGAAATTGAAATTATCAGAGAGACAAAAAACACGAACCTGCTTAACGAGAACACGCCCAAAGACAAAACCCCTCTATATAAAATATACAAATAATTCAGTACCATGATAAATCCTAAAGATGAAGCATGTTTTTGAAAAGCCTATATTTTAATAATGTGACGTCGTTTTATAACAGAAGTTAATATAGTTTGAGGACGACTGTTTTATCTGGTATGAATTTTAAAACTTTAACAAAGTAGAGAATACATGGTATCAGATTGACTTTCAGACAGCATTTCTCAATGTTTTTTTTTACAAATGCCCCAGGTTGTCTTTCGGCATTCCTGGTTTCTCTCCTGGCATGACGTACTTGTAACCCACTTCTGAGGTTGGGGCGCCTGGAAGACGGGCTTACGTTGCCCCGATTATATGCTGGGTGGTAATGATGATGATAGTGGTGCGCCAGGAGAGTCCCTAATCCTAAGCTTAATCTAAGATGAATATGAATGATGATGATTGCGATGGCTATATGATTTCGGGGACCGTTTGGGCCTTAAAACTTTCCTGACATATGTCTTACAAGTGAGGAAAAACCCCGATAAAAACCTCACCCAGAAAAACTGTCCCGACCGGGGATCGACCCGGGCCCGCTGCCTCGAGAGCACAGCAGTGACTGCATTTCTCAATGTAAGGTGTGCACTCTGTAGTGATATGAAATATAAATTCTTATCATTATGGCAGAGAAACGGTGCATTTCCATGTATCTACAGATTCCTTTCTAAAATCTCCAGAAGTAATAGCTCTGAATCACTCTTCATAAGTATTTTAGGCATATTCTTGTAGTTAATAATATATGAAGCTTACTATACCTGTCAAGAAGACTAAATAGTGACTCACAAAAGGCAGAAGTTCTTTGATAAGCTTTTTAACATGGTACGCAGTACTAGAGCGGTAATTAAGCTCTGCTCATAAATAACAAAGCATCAGTGCAAGTGTTTTTATTTTTCTGAAGGCGGTTGTATTATTTTTTCTTTTTATCAAAGTATCAAAGTACATGTTAAAGCCATGAAAGTAGGTCACAAGCAGTAATTCTAACTTGACAGATTTTGCGGTTCTGGGCTCGAATCCAGGACAGACGATACTTGATCACCTTTCATCTGGTGATTTTGAAGATAATAATAATAATAATAGTAATAATAATAATAATAATAATAATAATAATAATAATAATAATAATTATTTTTATTATTATTATTATTATTATTATTATATTATTTATGTAAACATTTTCAATGTTCGCACATCTGGCTGACATCAAGTGCCGATTGTCCAGAAAAAGTGGGAGCCTTAACCTCCCACTACCCCAAGGGTCTCCTGAGGCCTATAATGGGAATACTTTTACACATCTTTCTGTATCTAAAGTTTCATTTCCTTTCTCCACTCGTCTCCATCCGTCCATTCATGTCCTCTAGTCCTCTTGTTCTCATTAGAGTTCACATTTCTTGCACCTACGAGTTTCGAGGTCTTCCTTTATTTCATCTTCTAGGCGGACACCATTTCTATGTTGTTCTGGTTAACCTTTCTTCTTGCATTCGTCGTACATGTCCATACCAATTTAATTGCTTATATATTATATAATCTACTATTGAATGTTTAATACTCAATTTTTCTCGTATTACATAATTTATTATTTTAATTTTGAACATCTTGTTGCTCTCCTCAAGAAATTCATTTCCATCAACTTAAGTTTTTGTTGAATTTCCATACTTCAGCTCCATAATAATATCTTCGTGTTATCCGTGATGTTTAAAACACGTCTTTTAGGTTTTTTATTTCTAATTATAATTAATTGTGTTGCTTTTTTCGTAATTTGTTCTGAGCAGAACGATTTACACGAACACACATATCCCTCAGGCAGCTAATCATGTTCTACAACAGTAATTCGTCCCTTTTTTATATTTAATAACTCTCAATAGTCATTAGCGCTAACAATCTCCGAAATATATATTGTATTATTCTTTTGTGATTTTTATAATTTGTTTTTTTATAAGTAAAAACAATTTAAAAAATCAATGACGATACAGAAAACACTCCGATAAACAAACAGGTGCGCCCTGGTATAGTCTACATTAAGGTATATAACTGATGTTATTCACTTTACATGCTCAGTAGTCTGGCACACAATTTACAGTAAATTGCCTTCGCGAGAGTAAATAACAGCGCATACCTAGTTCTTCTCTTTTTAGTATTGAAGTGATCCCGTACTTAATTTATCATGAACTACAAATGTTGTAAGTATAAATATATTTTAACTCTTAAGTTTAGACCTTTAAACCGTAATGTTTTTTTTAAGTTGTTGAATTGCATTATTCAGCCTATGTTCAATTTACTTTCTGAACTTCCTAAAAAATAATTATTTTTTTAAATATAAAATAATTAAAATTGTATTATATTGTAAGCCCATGTTTTCCCTTTACAGCGATTTAGGCGCTCTCCCCCTACAGGGAAGAATTTGAACCATATTAATTTAGTTACACTTGTTTTCGTATAGATGTCATTTTGAGTGGTCCGTGGTCAGCGTTCCTCATACTGACATCTAGGAAACCAAGGTAGTACTAGGACGGGAAAATTCGGTAAATTTTGCTTAGAGGCCTTTACATCCAGGCTTAAGGATTTTTTACGAGCCTGAAAATCTTCAGACTCGGGACCCACGACTTAAAGTCCCTCCCGGAGGACTTGCTCCTTGGATTTTTCCGTCCTAAAAAATCCATCGACCCCGGTCGGGTTTGAACCCGCGACCCTCGAGACCAGGGACAAGGAGCATAACCACTAGTCCACCGCGGCCGATATAATATGCATTTAATTTCCAGCTCTTGTTGTCCAACTCCTTTCAAAAAAGTTTTAAAAACGTTATGTATACATAATTGTAATTCTCCCAGCTATATTATATGAAAGCGAAACATGGACTCTTACTTTAAGGGAGGAAAGAAGGCTGTGAGTTTTTGAGAATAAAGTTCTTATGTAAATTTTTGGACCAAAGAGAGATGAACAGACAGGTGAATGGAGAAGACTAAATAAAGTGAGCTACACGGTCTTTATGAGAAACCAGATATAATAACAGTTAGGCCTATGTGTCGTAGACTGCGATGGGCAAGACCAGTGGCACGAATGGGGAATGAAAGATGTGCAAGGAAGCTTCATGTAGAAAAACCAGAGGGGGAAAAAGCCCAGTTGATAGGCCAAGAATGAGGTGGGAGAATAATACATTAACCATTATATGAGGAGGTAGATTATACAAGGGATGATTAGAAAACATTTGCTCAGGATAGAGACTTGTGGAGAGCTTATGTGTGCGAGACCATGAAGCTATGGGTTCGATATTGCCAATGAGTTAGTTTAGCGCAGCGATCCCAACCTTTTTCGACTCGCGAACCCCTTCCACAACCATCTGAGTTGGGTGAACCATTGACTTTTATACGTATATACATACAGTAGACATGCATAACATTTAATTCTAAACAAAAGGTTTAATAACCTTAAATTAACTTAACCCTTAACGGTTAAAACCTGAAGTTACACTAATTACAGCTTAAAAGTTACACAACGTGTAGGCCTAGTTGTAGCGAAACCAAACGCATTCCTAACGTTGTTACATAACTGTAAATCAGGCATACGCGGTAAATATTGATTTATTGTGGAAATAATGTGACTATTTAACTAATGCCCCAAATGGCAGTCAGTGGCCAATCACGTTTCAATGATTTCTGTTTTACAACCAATCAGAGTCGTGTTTCACGAAATATTTATCAGTGTTATATTTACCATATTAAAGAAAGCTCCTCCTTTTTAATGTTCTGAACAGGTCTGACCATTATTTTGCAGTGACTGAGCCTATAAGAAATACGGCTACCAGATTGTATATTATATAGTGCATAAATGTCAACACACAGCGCTTGCAGGAGTTAATATAAATCATTTGTAGCAATTTATTATACTACCAAAAAAAAAAAAAAAAAAAAAGAAACCACTGTTTGCACTTTCTTAAATCTATTTTTTCCCAGGTAATAATGCAGAAAAATATAATTGTCATATTTACATCATAGGACATCAGAAATTAATTAATACCTGTAATGTTGATTATAAATTTCTCCACTAGGGTGCATTCTTACAATATTGTGATCCTTTGGCAATAAATAATATGATCTAGTTGCAGTGATGAACAAATGAAGCATAACAATCGTTTATCATTTGTTTTCAAATATCGCCGTTTACATTAAATATATAAATATTTAAACATAACTATATTTAAATAATGATTTGTGAGTAAACAGCTTAATTTTATTCGTTAAATAGTCCTAACAAATGCCACTCTTGATTTCCAAATTCTCTAAAAAAATTCACTCCTCACTTCGTGAGTCGTGAATTTATCGATAATTTGGAAATCACTCGTGGCATTACTTATGATAAATTTCCGATGTTACACATATGCAACACGGGGCATTATGGGGTTAATTTAATTAAAATAATAATTAATAATATATTGTAATAATATATTATTATAATAATGATAAAAATATATTATATTACAATGCTGCAGACATGAAGAAAGCAATAATAGACCTAACCTCGAAACTCGCCATTACGGAAAAATTCTGGCGAACCCCCGGGGGTTCGCTAACCTCAGGTTGGGAAACGATGATTTAGCGCAAGAGATTTAATCTTCCGAATAAAAAAAAGTTTATAAACTCTTAATATACGTAATCTTTCTCTTATCAATGCTGTACTTGATTTTAAATGTTGAAGTCTTAATTTTACACAATGAACAACGATCATAATAGGACGTAATTTTTTCATAAGTAATGCCAGGTGTGATTTCCAAATTATCGATAAATTCACGAAGTGAGGAATGAATTTATCTAGATAATTTGGAAATCAAGAGCGGGATTTGTTGGGACTATTTAACGAATAAAATTAAGACGTTTACTCATAAATCATTATTTAAATAGCCATCCATAGTAATTCTGCCCGAAGGCAGGTCTTTTACTGCAATCATAGCATTTTCATGCTATGCTTTCAGCTTTACTAGGAAATTGTAGGTAGCTTCCCGTTGCTTTCCACACCGGTGAAGGATGATGATAATGATGACGGCCATGCGATTTCGGGGACTGTTTGGGCCTTAAAGTTTTCCTGACATTTGTCTTACAGGTGAGGAAAAACCCCGATAAAACACCCAGAAAAACTGCCCCGACCGGGGATTGAACCCGAGTCCGCTGCGTGACAAGACAGCACGCTACCTCGAGACCACAGCGGTGGACTTATTTAAATATAGCTATTTTAAAATATTTATATATTTAATGTAAACGGCGATGTTTGAAAACAAATGACAAACTTTATTGTTTCATTTGTTCATCACTGCAACCAGATCATATTATTTATTGCCAAAAAAAAAATATATTGTAAGAATGCGCCCTAGTGGAGAAAAAATGAAACATATGAAACTGTTTATAACCAACATTATAGGTTATTAATTAATTTTTGATGTCCTATGATGTAAATTATATTTTTCTGGGAAATAATAGTTTAAGAAAGTGCAAACAGATTTTTTTTTATTGTGGTATAATCAATTACGGTACTACGAATGTGTTTCTATTATATCCCGCAAGCAGTATCTGTTTACATTCGTGCACTATATATACAATCTGGTAGCCGTATTTCTTAGAGAGTCAGTCACTGCAAAATAATGCTCTGGCCTATTCAGAAAGTTAAAAAAGGAGGAGCTTGATTTTAAATATGATAAAATTAAACTGATAAAACCGAGGTGAAAAACGACTGTGAATGGTTGTAAATCAAAATTCATTGAAATGTGATTGGTCATTGATTGCCATTTGGGCCATGAGTTAAATAGTCCTTATAAAACTCTGCTTTTGCAACTCTTTCACTCTCTAGGAAATTCTAGAATTTTTTGATCCCAGGAGAATAAAAGAGCTGTTTAAACATAGAAATGTCTTTAAATATTAACTTTAAGGGGGCTTATAGAGTAGTAAATGCACTTTTTACAAAAAATAAATAAATAATTCCACCGTATCTTAATGGATTTTCTTCAAATTTTGCACATTCTTCTACACGAATTTAGTTTTAAGTTTATAATTTAAAAATTGTACCGATATATAAATATGTTTCTGGAATATATTTTTTTTCATTAAAAAAAATAATGTCATCACAAACATATCATTAAAATCCAACAAACTGTTCGATATTTTGTTTTATATTGAAAAATTACATTTTGAGGAAAGTAAGTCTGAAGTTTCAACATGCTTGTACTTAAATCCATGCGCGGTCTTACAAAAAAGTATCATTATATAATTGGATTTTTTAACTGAAAATTTGGAATAGGGTACAGAAATTTATACTCTTTCGTTTTAGCCAATAAAAAATTAAAAATGTTTTCATGATCTTACTCTATAAGCCCCCTTAATTGTAATAAGAGAACAAAAATGTTTAGTTATCCTGAAAAAATATTGTACATGGTAAAAAAAAACACAACAGAAAACTATAAATAGAAGTTATTTTTTCTAGAGACTCGAAAGTTTCTCATTGTGTTATTGAGAAATATTAGAATGCATTCAATGAAACTAAAACTATGTTTTGCTAAAGATAGGCTAAAATTTTATGAATTGGTCGGGTCCATGATTTGTTTTGGTATTAAAGTCCTGATATGGCTTCCTTTTGAAGGGAAGTAAAACAATGAGTCTCGTGTCTAAGATTTACGTCACGCAAAAGAACCTCGAGCCTGAAATAAGAGACCTCTCGCTAAAATATGCCGGTCCTTCCCCATTCAGCTTTATATTGTTACGCTAATGATCTGAATTGTTAAAGAGCGTAAATTATGAGAAAATGGAAAATATGAAGTGTCAGCTCCTATAAAACTGATACCTAGAGCCATTTACGATATCCCCCCCCAATCCATTTTTTCTTTCTTTAGATTTTAAGTATTTTAAGCAATGAAACATAATAATCCAATATAATAAATTATGGTTTTTACACGCTTTATATTAGCTTGACCTGTATCTATCTATGTAACGGAATCTTTCAACGCGATTTTCACCCACTTAAAAACATTGGATCGACTTGAAACTTTGTATACTTGTAAAGGACCAATGACAATACAATAATTTCAGAAATGTTTATAAAATCCTGGCCAGAATCAGCAGAAAATCGAAATAATAATAACCGGTATAATAGGTTGCGGACTTATCAACTTCTTATTCAATCGTTGTAAGAGCTCAGTTTGTAGAGCGGTGGACTGTAGTGTTATATAATTTCAGTAATCGATAGGTCGCTGGTTCAAATCCGGCCCGGAGGATTTTTTTAGTAGAGTACTTTTAGCTCATTCTACAATAATATCGAATTTAAAGATATTTACATTTTTATCTTATTCTGTAAAATATTAAAACTAAAAAAAAAATAGTTTAAAAAAAATAAAACAACACGCTTTATTAGAAAACCGAACTAAAAACTGAAAAATAATTTTAATTTAGAACACGCTTGGGATAAAATTAAAGTGGTCATCAAAAAAAATCCTCTCCAACACATCTACAATAAAACTAGTTATCTACAAAAAAAAAATAATTTTACCTTCAAAAGCGTGGAGTGCTATATATCAATTAATATATTTGATAATAAACAGATATTGGTAAAAGTAAAGTCTCTACGAAGAAAACGTAAAAACTATAAAACCTACGCTTTTGATGGTAACATTATTTTATTGTTGTAGATAACTCGAGTTTTATTCTAGATGTGTTGGAGATGATTTTTTTGTTGACCACTTTAATTTTATCCCAAGCATGCTGGAAATTAAAATTATTTTTCATTTTTTAGTTCGGTTTTCTAATAAAGCGTGTTGTTTTAGTTTTTTAAACTATTATCTATTATTTGTTTAACAAACTTACCCAAATAGGGTAAAAAGTTACAACGTGTACTTGACAATAGAAAACAATAAGAACATTAGATAATATAGAGACAATATATATTTGTTTTTGAGTTTATGTCCGATTGAGGGTCTTTCCACTTTTCAGCGGTTGCCCTTTTACCAGCCGGCTGCTGGCCCTTCACATCCACATGTGTCAATCACAGAGGTAGATGATTAACAGCCAGTGTAGGGGTGACATGTGGTTAGCATGTCGAGTCCCCCAGCCGTTATAGCTGGTTCCTCAACCTGGAGCCGCTACTTATTGTAGCTACCCAATTGCCTCACGATGCTGGGTGGGCACCGGTCCAATACTGGCCGAAATACCATGAGAAAATTTCTTCCCCCATGGAGACTCGAACCAGCGCAAGTCCCGTAGCTCTGCGCCAAGGCTTCCTACCTTAACCGCTCGGCTACGGCGCGGGACGAGTTTATGTAATAGGCATAAAACAAGATGGAACTAGAATATATGTGAAAGGGTTATTCTGTATGAAGGGGATAAACAAGTACCAGGATCTGGAGACTAACTACATATAGAAGATTTCTTAAGATGGAAATAGAGCCCTTCAATGTGATTGTGAGTACTTGTGCTATTAGATCTTTGCTGTTCCTAGTTGCTTGAAGAAAGATTCAGTTTCTTTAGTTAGGTTATTTTGTGAAATAATTTAATAAAAATCTCACTGCTGGAAATATGTTTATAAAATGTCAGTGTTTATTAAAATCTTAACAAGAACATGATTTTCCATTATTCTGGCACCCTGGAGCAAGGCTTATCAGGCCCGCCCTCTGGCTCTGCTTATACAAACTATATTACGAACCCTCTTGGTAGAACGAAACATATTCATGGGTCACTAGACAAAAATATGCTTTCTGATCTTCAACATATTTCCAAAAGGTGTAATAAAATAATAAATATATACTGCAGTTTTGTGTACTATCGAAACTAGAGGTTCATGGCCATGCAGATATAAGCTTTCCAACATCCCTATCATGAAACAATGTTTTCCAACCATCCCCTGTATAATATACCTCCCTCTTATCATGGTTATTCTCCCAACCTTGGTCTACCTACTGGTCGCTTTCTCTCTGGTTTTCCTACAAAGGAGTTCCCTTTCCTCATTTCACATTCTTGCCACTTGTCCTACCCATATAAGTTTAAAGACTTCACTATTTTTACATTTTTATACACTGCTTAAAATATTTCACAACTTACAAAGTGTTATTGAAAACATTTGTAGATATGTTATAGTCTAAATTAATTAGTCATAAATTATTATTCTTCTTCACTTCACGGGCTAGGCAAAAATTGCCTGTTCCGCCTCAAAGTTCTGTCGTAAATTGAAGGTTTTAATTCATTCATATTATAAATAACTTTAAAGTGGAAGCTGAAAATCATTTATTCTTGATAAATATGTGTACTATATAATAATAATAATAATAATAATAATAATAATAATAAGCCAGATATGAGTACAGTTAAGTCTCGTAGACTGCGATGGGCAAGACATGTGGCACGAATGATATGAAAGACGTACATGGAAGCTTCTTGTAGGAAAACCAGAGGGAAAACGCCCAGTTGGTAGACCAAGAATGACGTGGGAGAATAACATTAACTATGATTTGGGGGAAGTAGATTATACAGGGGATGACTGGAAAACATTGGCTCAGTATAGGGATATATGGAGAGCTTATGTCCGCGCGGTCATGAACCTACGGGTTCGATAGTGCCAGTGAGTTAGTTAATAATAATTATAATACTCCAAGCGCGACAGGCCTAGAAGGCCCTTGGCCTACCAACCGGCTGCTGGCCTCACATCCACATGTGTTAATCACAGAATAGACGATCATCAAGCCAGTGTAGGGGTGACATGTGGCCAGCATGTCGGGTTCCCCAGCCGTTAAAGCCGTCAACTGGAATAGTAATAATAATAATAATAATAATAATAATAATAATAGTATTTGAGAATAAAGTACTTACGAAAATTTTTGGACCAAAGAGAGATGAACAAACAGGTGAATGGAGAAGACTACATAACAATGAGCTACATGGTCTTTATAGGAAGCCAGATATAATAAGAACAGTTAAGTCTCGTAGACTGCGATGGGCAGGACATGTTGCACGTATGGGGAATGAAAGACTTGCATGGAGGCTTCTTGTAGGAAAGCCAGAGGGAAAACGCCCAGTTGGTAGACCAAGAATGAGGTGGGAGAATAACATTAACTATGATTTGAGGGAAGTAGATTATACAGGGAATGATTGGAAAACATTAGCTCAGGATAGGGGTGTATGTCCGCGCGGCCATGAACCTACGGGTTCGATAATGCCAGTGAGTAAGTAAGTAATAATAACTAAACTAACTGGCACTATCGAACTCTTAGGTTCATGGCCGCACGGACATAAGCTCTCCATACATCCCTATCCTATTTTTCAATATTTCTCTCAAATTATGGTTAGTTATTCTCCCACCTCATTCTTGGTCTACCAACTGGGCGTTTTCCCTTTGGTTTTCCTACAAGAAGCTTCCATGCACGTCTTTCATTCCCCATTCGGGCCACATGTCCTGCCCACGAGACTTAACTGTTTTATTAATAATATTAATTACAGTATTTATCATAATGCACGTGTGGCGTGAGGCACGTAAAAATACCTAAAAGAGGTTAAATTAAGAACGGAGGAAATAAAGAAACAATCTTAACGATATTTTGGAGTTCACTAATGCAACTGTTTTAATTCGCTATTAACTACAGAACTTTTTTTAAAGGGACTGAAGAGAGTTTTCAACGGCATCGAAGACAAGAAAACTAAAACAACAAACACTTTGCAGATAAGAAAATGGGACCGTCAATGTCAAGGTATGCAGCCAATAACAATAAATTTACTTCACTATCTTACTTTAAAAGAATCATAGATATGCTAATTGGTTGAAATCGAAGAAAAATACAAGAAATAAAACATTGAGAAAAATATTTTGACGTGTTTTTTTGCAACTTAATAATAATAATACAAAAAGTAAATAGACTAAGGCTTTCACGGCCGTGGCTCTATATTCCAAAGTACGGGCTTCTTGCCATGTTGTCTTAATCCGAGACGGCCGACTATAGTGTATAATATTTAATCCCATTATAATTTTTATCACGTTGTTTCTAATCTTGCATCGGTTGGTATTCAAACTGATTTTCTCCAAAAGTCCATTTTCATAGAAATAATTAGAATTTATTTAAAACCTCAACTCCCAAGTTTCCGACACAAAATTCGGCCAACAGAGAGAACAATTTTTTTTAAAGTCTTACCTTCTTCGCAAGAAGTCTCTCTCTCTCTTGTTGACACATATTTGTGCTGTCCAGTGTGCGTTTTACTGGGACTGTTATTTGTCCCTTGACGGCAAATTCGCGTTGGTGTGTACAGTACTGGGTTTAGCTGGTTTGCCCTAGCCTATACGGCGATTATATGGGGATTTATTCTATGTTAGCATGTGCTATTGCTATTGATATAATGTGGATGTTTGATTCCAAGGCAGATAGATCTCGCTTGATTGGGGCATCGGAAACCGTGTCGCTGATGAGCTCGGCTCTTCCAGGACCGGAATGAGCCACACCAATCTGCGCTGACATTTATGATCTTGATTATTTCATGCTGAATACTATGGGTGGTTTAATGTGTCGAATATGTTTGTGTGTGTAGTACGCCATTGTGGAAGGTGTCCTATATTGCGTACTATAGGGTTCCCATGTTCATTTAGCAAGAAGTCGCACTACTAGCTGCTAAAAGTAGTGTAGCAAATTAAACAGTGTAAGTTTCTGCTTATAAAATAGGATTTACCGGACTGGCTAACTAGTAAATTTTACACTGCTAATAAGTAGCTATTAAAAGTAGTATTTTTATGAAACAGGTACCTGGTAACATTGATTAAAATGGTGAGAAGAGAATATTGTAAAACAAACCGTCTGTATTCCAAACCTCCAAAGATGATCACAAAGATCCAGAATACAAACATGTACGTCCTTCAGAGTATAAAGAAAGTTTAGAAAAAGGTAATCCATTTTAAACCAAAACAAATCAAGTTTCATTGTTAAATTACATTGTCACACTTTAGACCAGTCTCATGGGCTAATGGTCAGCGTTTCTGATTAGTTCTATGAGATCCCAGATTCGATTCCCGGTCAGACCACAGGAATGTTTCCTTAAAGGGAATTAAGTTATTTCTGTAGTTGCCTATGGTCTGGAATTTAGGTTAAGTTCAGGATAAGGACTTCCCTGGCACTTCATTATCATTTATTACCCGTCATATTATCGGGGTAATGTAACTCCGCCTTCTATGTGCCCCAACCTAAGGAATTGATTACAATTCCGCCAATACCAGGGGCGAAATGTCATAAAAGACAACCTTGGTGGTATTTAGATGTGCCGAGAATGCGCAGCCGGCTGGAATCGCGTCGGCAGCAGTCTCATGTACATAACCTCTCAATTGAAGCGCAAGAATTTAGCATCAAATTAACATAGCGTACCTTTGTCACAGAAGATGCTGAAAATGATCTTGATTTCTGACATATTTTAAGAAAGTTTAAATAGACACAATTTTACAAGAAATTTCATGCTTGTAAACGCACACTTTCTTAAAAGATGTCAGAAATCTGTGACAACACATGGAGATAATTTTTTAATATATCCTGTGACAAAGATATGAGATTATTCTAACTGTAATTGAAATAGGTATACATAAATCCGTTGGGAGATTATGTACACGAAACCTAACATGCCTACTTGCTTCCAATCACAAGTTTTCTCGACACACAGCAAATATAATAGCACTCGTAAGTGATGTAAATTTCACTGTAAGAAGGATTTGTAAAAATTAACTTTTTCTTGCTTTATGGATCAACAATAATTATTTTACATATTAGTACAATATTGGGGGGGGGGGAAGTAGACTAGTCCATCGCTGAGGTCTAGTGGTGACATCACTGCCACAGATGCAACGGGCCCGGGTTCGATCCTCGGGGGGGGGGGACAAATTTACTGAGTGAGTTTTTTTTCTTCGGCTATTACAATAATCCATATCATATTCTCCTTGTTTAGTAAGAATGTTCCCTAGCGGCAATTTCTTAACAAGTTAATTTATTTACCTACAAATGTTAACAAGTTAATTTATTTACCTACAAATGTTAACGAGTGACATGTGGTTAGCACATCGACTCAACGAGACATCTACTAGGCAACTAAGGTATTATTTGGATGAATCAAGATAGGTTACATTTTGCACCGAGGCCTTTTTATTCAGGCTTGTAGTTCTTCTACGAGCCTGAAAACCTTCAGACACGGAGTCCACGGCTTAATTCTTTTTTTCCGGAGAACTTGTCCTTTGGATTTTTTCATCCTAAAAAATCCATCGACCCGGTAGGGTTTGAACCCGCGATCCTCGGGACTAGAGGCAAGGAATATAACCACTAGACCATCGCGACGTTTGAACCCGCGATTCTCGGGACTAGAGGCAAGGAATATAACCACTAGACCATCGCGACCGACAGCAAGAATATATAAGTGAATAGAATGTATTGAAGTTTTGTGTTGCTTCGGAAGTGGCCTTAGCATTGAGCTGATCACTTCTCTAGGAGGCTTTCCATATTCTTGTGTGGTCAAAGAAAGTATGTATGTGATGTGATTTAAAATCCTGACGGGTAATCCCCGGTAAGACCCGTATGGTGCGGGACATGTAAAAGTATTACAAAAGGAGAGGTTAAACTAAGCTAAAGAAAGAAAGAGTATCCTATGCCACCAACGTAAATTCAAATAAAAAAATGGAAAAACACAATTTATTGTTGCAGTGAATAATTACCTGAGAGAAATGTTTATAATTTTTCCCCCAAAAAAATGTGATAAATGCCTTAAAATGAAATGAGCTCTAAGTAACCTAAAATCAGCATATATGCAATGATAAAATATTTATCAATCATTGCTCAAACAGTGGTAGCCAACTTAACAGTAATCTAACAAGAGGTTTTTTTATATTTTTTAAATCTTGAGCGGCATAGTCGCGAGTGATTTTGTCTAATGAAAAACTCAACCTAGCATTGGATTTGGAGTGACTATTTAGCGAATAATACATCATCAGAAGCTAAAAATAATTGTTTAATATTTACCAAATGTGAGGTTATGTATTTCGATCTTACTTCCGGGCGATTTCTAAACAGGCTGTACAGTTATAAATAGCATATCTTTTACTGTTAAATCTCTTTGGGCTAGGGAAAAATCAATAACATGTGATTGTATGAGAAATAACTATTAAAAATAACGCAGATTCTTAAAAAAACATTTAATACATTTTTAGAGCAACAGAACTTTTTCTTTGTAATTTTTGAAGTTGTTTTCTCTTGGCATTTCTAGCTGTACCATATCGATCGTACATGTTAAATCGATATCCTTGCCAAAGAAGTTAACTTGCGGAGATATCTCTCATTACGAACAGGAAGAGGCAAAATTATCGGTCTATGAGATAAAGTTTCTAAAACCGACAAAGAAGTGAACACATTAAACTGATGTATTAACTCGTTCATTTCTCACATTAACTTGCCCATCTTATTATAATTTGCCCACTAATGTAGGTGGACTCTTGGGGTAGAATCCCCTTATATGTGGGCAAACATTATTGACAATCGGCTCTAGCGGGAACATGTGTTATCACATTTGTCAACATGGTGTTAATTACCTGTTCTCCGATCCAATATTCACTGATCGCACGGTGGCATAGAACAGCCGAAAGAAATATTGGAAACTTAATTTGTAAATTGATAAAGAAAATAATGAAAAATATATAGATTCTAATACGTTTAAATTATATGAATAAGAAAAAAGCATACGAGGGTTCTTGCGTATTCCTTACATTGATCTATAATAATAGTATGCATATGGCAAATATTTAAATACTCTTGACCCTGACATTAAAAATAACCCGAGTTGTCAGTTCCATGCTCCAGTTGAACTTCAACCTATTCCTTTCCCTTAGGAAAATGACAGCCCTCATTTTAATCAAGATAATGGAAGCATTCAATAAATTCCTGAGACCAAAGAAAGAACAGAACAATTAATTACTGTAAAAGGCACTGCATTTTTAATACATATCAAAAGAAAAAAAATCGGTCTTAAAAAAACTGCTGTAAAAACCTGTAAACTGATAATAGCTGTATGATAAATTGAATCTGCTCCTGTTCTTCTTGGGTATACAGATAATATCCATACAAATGTATCAGATTTTCACCAAATAGTGACTTCTGTATTTAT
Organism: Diploptera punctata; assembly: GCA_030220185.1. Taxonomy (NCBI): domain Eukaryota; kingdom Metazoa; phylum Arthropoda; class Insecta; order Blattodea; family Blaberidae; genus Diploptera; species Diploptera punctata. The sequence goes on along the minus strand of JASPKZ010010677.1, from coordinate 983,122 downwards.
GATACCTGGTTCAAAAATAATTATCTAAGCATTCTAATTCACAAATATATGCAAAACACATATGGTTTTGGTCTGAAAAATATAATTATTTATGAGAGGGTATTGAAAGTATGATATATTTTTTAAAGACTTATTAAAATAATTTTAATACAGTCATGCCCATAATATTGTAGACAAGATCTTTTATCTTATACAAAATTTTTTATTTTTGATTGCGGATGAGCCCATGTAGGACTATGCGAAGTACTTAGAGGCGTTACCTTTGAGCCCAAATTTCTTCCATTCTTTTGCTATGAGCTTCTTTTATATCATCTTTCCAAGTTGTTTCAGTTTTTTTCTTCGGTTTGTCCTCTTGGTCAACTTGCCACTTATTCACCTTAATTCTGAATATATCTCTGTTTGGGATATCTTCTTTAGTAATTCCTGCTAATTTTAAGTCATTTTTGACTTCATCAATCTACTTCATAGTATCCACTGGAGCTTTAATTATTATTATTATTATTATTTGGACAATGCCTGTGCATTTTATCATATGCCTTCAACAATAAAATCTATCTACCCCTTCAGAATAATTACTTGTTTAACTTCCGGTATTTTTGTAAATAATAGAATCTGGAATCCAAATTCTTAATCTTTGTGATGTAATTTGGTAATGAATAAGAAGTTATGAAAATCCTAATTTGATAAATGTTCCGTGTTATAGTTCGAAAGAAAAATGAAAAATGTATGAATCTATTCTGGCATTTAGATGCTGTGTATCTTCTAGACTGGCCATTGTTTGTTTGACTATCAAAGAATATACATAGAATTGGAATTCTCTTCCCTACTCTGCCCCCTTTTGCAATCTACAAGAAGAGATAGATCCAGGACCACCTTGAGCAATGACAAAACTTTTATCCAAATCTACAGTACCTGGGAAATATAGTATAGCAAGAGCTGATGTCTGCACTGACAAGTACTCTGCATTAATAAACAAATATATCATCACAGCCTGTTCACGAATTTAGGCAATTTGTTGGCCTGTTTCAGCCTCGATAAAAATAACATCTAGAGGTCTTTTGAGTGGGCATACTGGTCTTCTTTTTCCTACAGGTTGATAGCTTATCAGCTTGGGTTATAAGATTAATTGGCCATCTATGATAATAATTAAAATTATGTATTTAAATTAATTTTGAGAAAAATGAGGCTTACAGCTTAAAAAGTATTTTAAATTATGGTAGATAGGATTCTTCTTATTTTGCATCTTTCAAAAATATAATTAATGGAGCCTGGCATAAATTCATAACATACAAAATAAATATAAAACAATATTACTTAGTGATAATTCCACTAAAAGTCGGTAAACAATCTGGAATGCAGATTTGTTCAATTAAAATCACAAATACTAGTAAAAGCAATAAAATCATGAGAAAAAACATACCCAAATTGATACAAACACATATTTCACACTTAAACAGAGCTCTATTTACATGTATAGGCATCAATTTGGGAATTTTTTGTCATAATTTTATTGATTTTACTAGTATTGTCACTTAATTGCACTGAATCAAAATTCTGCAATATTTTTTTAACTATCTAAAGACTTTATTATTGTTATTATACATAGTTTACAATGCAACATGCATGTTCCTGCACCCACAATTACTTTAATTTATAATATATCTAACTAGAAACCTATTGATGAAAATATTATTAAAATATAAATGTATGGAAAATAAAAATTCCAGTTTTGGAAATGTATGGGATAAGTGATGAATATATGAATGATGCAATCGATGAAAATGGATTTCTTAAGGAGAGCAGCAAGAGTACAAAATTGGAAAAAATAAGAAATAAAGTCATATGAGAAAAAATTAATATTAAATATTCGATAGTAGATTGTATAAAATATAAGCAATTAAATTTGGTATGGGCATGTACGACAAATGCAAGAAAAAAGGTTATCCAGAAAAACATTGGAATGGTGTCCGCCTAGAAGAAGAAAAGATGGAAGACCTCAAAACTCACAGATGTAATAAATAAGAACTGGAATGAGAACAAGAAGACTGGAGGGCATGGAGCGGATTGATGGGGATGAGTGAAGAAGGAAAATAAAACTTTAGGCACAGAAAGATATCTTAAAAGAATTGAAGACTACGCCAATTTTGGAATATATTAAACAGTACCAACTAAATTGGAAACACCATCTAGAAAGAATGAGTTCAAATCGGATCCCCAAAGCTGTTTATAATTATATACCAAGAGGACGAAGATCACTGGGCCGTCCTATGAAATGCTGGAGGGAAAATTTTCTATAGGATCGTAACAGTCCTTGGCCTAATACTTGGAATGAAGAAGAAGAAGATGTGTAAAGATTAAAAATCTGTAAATAAATAAATAAAATAATATTTGTGATTTTGATTGGACAAATCTGCATCCCATATTGTTCGTTGACTATTAGCAGAATTATCACTAAGGTATATTGTTTTCTTTTCAGAAGTCAATTTAAATATCTAACTATTCCTTTAATTAAACAAGTCAGAATACAGTATTGAGAGAGAAGACAGGGAGAATGCATATGGTTACTTAACAGGTAATATGAAACAAAGCATCAACAGACATTTAAAAATATTTTCAGACATATGATGCAACACATGCCAATTAGAAACAGTAATCAGATATGTACGTATATAGTGACATACAAGATAGTGTCAAATGTGCTTTATCTACTGTTTTTTTACTTTATCATCTGACATAAGTTAAAACTAATAGTATTATCATAATTCATTCAATAATATACATAAACTCACTCATTTTCAGAAGAAAGTTGAAAAATGATCCTATTACTTGGACTAAGTTTTATTAAAACACTTCACTGCAAAAATACTTAAATACACACTTTTAATATCAGCTCACAACTTAGAGAATTGTATAAGGAAAGATATTTTTTGATATTAGTGATTACCAACTGTTTACATTTTATGCAATATAAGGTCAGAAAACAACATTCCAAGCCAAGTGTCCTTGATACAACTGACTAATGCACAATTGGTCCACAATCACTGCTAAGATATATGTGAAATGACGAGATACAATATAATAAATTCTTATAGGGTGAATGATCTTACTTCCTAATAGTTGTTATACTGACGTTCATTTGCTGATATCAGTACAGCTGCTGTATGACAAAATCTATTGTGCGTCGATTATAAAATGTTATGATAAGATAATGAAACATCACAAAAACAATTCTCAGAATTTATATGTAATGTCGAGGTGCTATTTTTATTAACCCATTCACTTTAGATTTAAACATTCAACAATATACACTTTTTTAACTGGAAAAATGTGGACATGATTAATTTTTTTCTGTTTTCAAAATATACCCTGTTCTGCTTTTAAGTACTCATATTGCCTGGGTTATATTAGTTTATAATAATTGATAAAATTAAAAAAAATGAAGGGATAAAGTCAGAAACAGCACAATTGAAAATAAAATAATTAGAAAAAATAAAAGAAAAATGTTTGAAATGGTATGGACACCTCATAAGAATGGAAGAAGAAAAAATACCAAAGTAGGTCCTTGATTGGAAAGCTAATGGCAGAAGTGGAATAGGCAGACCTAGAGAATGTTGGATAGATGGAGTGAAGAGAAAGTTTGGAAGCTAGAGATTTGAGAGAAGGTGCTTTAGACAGGAACCTCTGGGACAAAATCACTTAGGGTTGAAGAGAGAAACACATATTGTGGAATATTCCTAATGAAAAAAGAGTATGCCTATATTTATAGTAGGCACATTAATATAGACATTTCTTATTAAATGTAATGTAATTTTATTTACAAGCTGATCATATGAGAATTTCAAAATAAATAATTTTTAGAGCTAAAAATAGAGGAAATGTAGCCATTTTAAAAAAATCCCCTGGGATATTTTTAACCTCAAACATTGGGCATATCCGGGGAAAAGAGGGCATACCATAATTCTAGGCATTATAGAATCTAGGTTCTTTGGGTGTACTGGCATATAAAAGAAAAGTATTTTAATGTTTAATTACTTCTGGATTAGCCTTGACAGTTTAAAGGAAAAAACAGAACTCTGGATCCTCTCAACAAGATCATCACAAATGCCAGTCAGTGAAAGAGACCTACCTTCTGCTGATGATAGGACTAGTCCCAAAAGGCCTACAGTTAATTAATATTTTAAAAGTTAAGGAGATGGACCTAAAAGGTACATAATTTTATAATTTTGTGTTCCATCCATAGTAATTCTGCCCAAGGGTAGGTCTTTCACTGCAATCATAGCATTTTTATGCTATGCTTTGCAGCTTTACTAGGGAATTATAGGTGTGGTAGTTTCCCGTTGCTTTCCACACCGGTGAAGGATGGTGATGATAACGATAAGGATGATGGCTGGATGATTTCCAGGGACTGATGGGTCCTAAGCTTCCTGACATTTGCCTTACAGGTGAGGAAAAACCCCAAAAAAAAACCTCACCCAGGAGCCTGTCCCGACCAGGAATCGAACCCGGGCCCACTGTGTGACAAGGCAGCACACTACCTTGAGACCACAGTGGTGGATAATTTTGAATATTCTGAATCATTCTAATTGTTATTCTGGATTACTATTGCTTAAATTAGCCTTCTTGGTCATAGACATAACAGTTTAAAATTTAGATATTGAATTATAACCAGTGTAATATTTTAAGTGCATATTCATGTTAATGGTGTTTAATATTAGTTTGTGTCTTAATTATAGTGTATAAATCATTTCGTATATCTTACTTTGCTGGTTGAGTGAAAGATAAGACCCATGGCCTTAACTCTGCAAGTTTGAATAAAACAAAAGAGGTGAGTCAAAACAGCCTAACTCAAAATAATTTGAATTAAATATTTATTCATCTATTTCAATGTAATTAAACTTCAAATTATACAGCCATATCATTTACTACATCTTTAAATAAAGATAATAGTATACTAATTTATTTATAAAGCCATGTTTCAACACTGTCCTGAAGGGAAGAGATCTTTGGGACATCGTAGAAAAAGATGAACCAAGAATGTTTCACTGAAACCGAAACAGACTTTAGGTCTTAAACTTGTTTGGAAGATGATGATATTAAAGTAAAATATTAAAATAAATACCTGGCAGATGCCATCGTTCTCAACTAGATTAAAATATTTAAAAAAAACTGTAGGCCTTTCAGAAATAGATTTTCATCTTCAGCAAAAGGGTATGAGCTACCTATTTGAGGGCAATGGCATCTGCCAAGTTTTATTTTAATATTTTACTTTGACTATTCACTTCAACAGAATTTTATTAATATTAATGTATTTATACTAACGGAGTTAAGACTAAATCTTGTTCTCATCCACTTGAAAAATATTTAAATCCATAATCCTAGGTCTAAATGGAAATGAAATAAACATAGTACAATAATAGGCAATTTTAAGAAGTATAAATTATAAAATAGAAGACAATAAATAGAAAGGATTAAGGATATTTTGTTATCTAAGAAAATTCTGAGAAGAATTCTGGAAAGAGGAGAATAGCAAATACGATATAATGAGGAATTATACCACTTGTATAAATCACCAGACATTGTTGCAGATATTAAAATAGCTAAATTGCGATGGGCAGGACATATCCAGAGAATGGATAATAGTGAGACAGTTAAAGGTAGGTGGACAGATGGAGTTTTGGAAGATGTCCGAAGACTTAAAATTTGAAAGTGGTGGACAGTTGTCATGAATAGAGAGATATGGAGGAGAGTTCTTAGGGAGGCTGTGACGAGTCAGATTGTTACGATGATGATTTTGTTATCTATATTATTATTACCTCACTTTTCTTAACATCAGTCCTGCACCATGACAAGTGATCAAAGCCTGTTACAACCTGATTATTATAGGTCATAGGGTAGCATCCCAAAAGGGCCAGTTTTCTGTGATCGTTCAATTATTTCTTATTGACCTTGACTCGTGCGGTTAGGTGATAGTAAGAGTTCCATATTTAAGGACTAACGGGACATCCGTTGGAATGATGAAGACATCTGTACTCTGGAACATTTATATGATCATAGAACACCATAAAACAAAAAGAACTTTATTTAAAATACATAAGTTATATCCAACCAAACAATTTAAAACTTTACCTAAACAAGACCGTACATTACTTGGGCTAGGAAGCTATTGAAATGCCATATTTGAGCATGCCGAATCTGAATCTTTCCTTACTATTAACATGAGAGAGCTTATTAAGTCAACTGTAGTTTATCTAAAAACTTTATTACGATGTTAAGTTAGTTATTTTAACTTCAACTATGTATTTCGACCTTAGGTCTATTTATATTGTTATTTTATTGTATTGTAAGCCCATGTTTTCCCTTTACAGAGATTTAGGCGCTCTCCCCCTACAGGGAAGAATTTGAACCATACTAATTTAGTTACACTTGTTTTCATATAATGTCATTTTTGAGTGGTCCGTGATCAGCGTTCCACCTCATACTGACATCTAGGAAACCAAGGTAGTACTAAGACGGGAAAATTCGCTAAATTTTGCTTAGAGGGCTTTTCATTCAGGCGTAAGGATTTTTATGAGCCTGAAAATCTTCAGACTTGGGACCCACGGCTTAAAGTCCCTCCCGGAGGACTCGCTCCTTGGATTTTTCCATCCTAAAAATCCATCAACCCTGGCCGGGTTTGAACCTGCGACCCTTGGGACCAGAGGCAAGGAGCATAGCCACTAGTCCACTGTGGCCGATTTGTTATTTTATAAGTTATTAAAATTTAACCAAATTAATCTATCATTTTTAGTTTTCAACTTAAACTTTTTATATTTGAAGTTATCCACCATATTTGATGAGAATTAGTTGTAACAAAGCCGTTATTCCTTGGTGCATAGGTATGGAACATAAGCTGGCTCCCTTTCGGGGAAGAAATGTTCCTCGTGGAATTTCATAGAGTTTATGGAATAACACCTACCATCGTGAGGAATTTGGTTAGAGAGAATAAATAGTGGTTTAAAAGTTCAGAAGAGACTGGGGGATCCAACATCTCTATATGGGATGGATGGTAGGTCCAGAGCATTCAAGGTCTGACATGCCAAAGAGTTTAGTTTTTTTTTTATTCTTCTATATCAGTGCACATAAATGTTAGAAAAATTATGACAGTCATATGAATTTTGTATGAGATGTATCTGGTAATTCAGGTTTGAAAATCATAATACAAATAGAATTCACTTGACATAACTTCCATCACCTTTGAGTCATAAAATATTAAAGAAAGGCATAAAATAAAAATACAGGATCTTCAGCAGCAGCACTACAGCTCAATCCGTCTCGGCTTCCTTCAGAACCCTCTTCCAGGCAACTCTGCCATTCTTCAATTCTCAGCTTCTACAGATCCTCCAAAATTCCATTCATCCAACACAGTCTTGGTCATCCCAAATCCCTTTTTCTTCAAATTTACATTCCATAATATTCTTGGGTATCTCATATTCAGTCATTCTTTGTATGTGTCCTGCCCAGTTCAATCTTAAAATTTCAATTGATGTAACCACATCAGGAGACTTGTACAACTGATAGAGCTCAGAGTTATATCTTATATACCATTCTCCCTTGTCGCATATTGGGTCATAAATTTTTCTTAGTATCTTCTTTTCAAATTAACTTAGTCTTGACATATTGGTCTTGGGCAAGATTTATGTTTCACTACCATATATTAATATAGGTTTACCACAGTTTCATATAGATTACATTTTGTTTCTCTTCTAAGAAGCCTTGGCCTAGTGTCTCAATATACCAAAGTATGCTTTATTAGCATTTCGAATTCTTCTTCCAATTTTTTCACTGATGTTGAAAAAGAAAGGATAAATGGTTAAAATTACTGCAATAGTGCTAAATATGGTGATAATAAACAAAACAAAATACATATTTTTAATGGTATAATGAAATAAAAAAGTAAATTTATACATTGAACCAATACAGAACATATTTGTGTATGCTTCCAAAACATGGCATCTCAAAGAAAAATTGTATTATCACTGCAAACAAGGAAAGAACAATCTCCAAACATCCCTATCAAGACCTATGTTTTCCAAAGATCTCTCTCAAATCATGTTTATTGTTATTTCCTACTTCATTCTTGCCCTACTTGCTTGGAGTTTTCCTTCTGGTTTTCATACAAGAAGTTGGCCTTTCCTCTATGGAGCTGACATATTGTTGATTTAATTTATTTTAATGTACGTTTATTTCCAAATCCTAGAAATTAGTTTCAATTGAAATTAGATAACTTATTTTTAATAAATAAGTATGCAGCCTATATAATATAATCATATTAGCAGTAGACTAGTGGTTATGCTCCTTGCCTTTGTTTCTGAGAGTCATGGGTTCAAACCTGGCTGGGATTGATGGATTTTTTTAGGATGGAAAAATCCAAGGAGCAAGTCCTCCGAGAGGGACTTTAAGCCGTGGATCCCAAGTCTGAAGATTTTCAGGCTTGTAAATGATCCTTAAACGGAATTCACTGACCTCAACGTCCTAGTAATACCTTAGTATTGTCAATCATGTCAATCACAATCATTATTTAAACACAAATTAACTGATATCTTAAGTTCAACACAATGAAAACATTAACTGCATAACAACTATATTCAGCATTCTGTAAATAATCATCTAGGAAGCTTTACTTACTTTATTTTATTATACTCCATGTTTTTGTTAGTATTAGCTAGTCTGTCTTTTGTTTAGACTGTATTTTAATATCTTAAAATTGTAATAAGTAGTCTATGTAATTTTTGTATATTTTTACTATTCACTGGTTGAGTGGTAGAGAAGGCATTATGGCCTTAACTCTGCCAGCTAAAATAAAGCATCATTATTATCAATATTATTATTATTATAACTATTATTATTGTCAAAAACAAATAAGTATCTTTTGGCAATGGATATGGATTTTATATGAAGGGCAGCAAGAATTTCAAGAAGAGAAAAAATTAGGAACTCCGTTATAGGGGAGAAAATGAAGATTGAAGACACTATTTCAGATTATATTAAAATTCAGCAATTAAGATGGTACGGACATGTCCAGTGAATGGAAGAGGATCGGCTACCAAAATCTGTTTTGGAATGGAAACCTGAGGGAAGACAAGGCAGAGGAAGGCCTAAAACCTCCTGAGTCAGGGAATATGTTTATACATGAAGGAGAAACATCTACAACCAGGAGATTGGATGGACCGACAAAATTGGCTATTAGGAATCAGATGATGTCAAAGACATTAATCAACTGATGATCTATTATTATTATTATTATTAGTTGCCTGTTAGATGTCTCATTGGGCTAGTGTGTTAACTGCATGCCATCCCTGACATCTACAAGCAAATAAGGTAACTAAAAATTAACTTGGTCTAGTAACTCCTTACAAAGCAGAAGGTATGGCTCAACAATGGGCTACACCATTATAGATAGATAGATAGATGGTTTAGTAAGAGATATTCTCATATACATAATTTTTGTCACTAATTTTGGTCCTGGTGAACTAGTGAATACCTGTGTACACAAGTTCTGTCTTGCATTACTAGAACTGTGTGAAGTAAACTGGCCTTTTGTTTATTATGGCGCAATACAAACTCCTAAAAGAGTGATTGAAAAATTGATTAAAGAGTATGATATATGGGTTTTAAAAATTAATTTTGAAAAGATATTCTATATGGGATACAGTGAAAACATGAGAGATTTATTTTGCAAGATGGAAAAGGAAGCATTGAAGGATGCAATGAATTTGAATACTTGGACATTTCAATTAATAAAAATTCAATACAAGATGAAGATATTAAACAATGAGTAAATAAAGGAAGATCAGCAACAGCAATATTGAATGGAATATTATGGAATAAGAATGTTACCTCTGACAAGGATATTTCATCGTCATTTTCCGGTATCATGACAGCTGCCGTTGTCTTCCGGAAACCAATTGCCATTCCTCTCTGTCCATCCACTGACCTTCTTCCAATCCTCTGACAATCATAGCTGCTTGCACACCCTCTATCCAGGTTTTCTTTGGTCTTCTTTTCCATTGGGATCCATTCACCTAATAAGTTTTGGTAATCTTTGTTCTGGCATTCTTTTGACATGACCATACCACTGTAACCTTTTCTTTTCTATAATGTCTATGATGTCTGGCTTCTCTTGCACACCTATAATTTTCTTTATTTCATATTCTACCCATTCTAGATTTTCCAGCTGATCTTCATAAAACACCCATTTCTGTATTAAAAATTATTTTCATTTCCCTGGTATCAATTTGTCAAACTTCAGCACCATATGTTAAAATGCTCTGAACAGTGGTTTGATGCAGTTTTCTATGTTTTGTAATATTTTTGCTCCAACGAATAGAGTTGAAAACAATTGCTTGTTTTTTCGTGCAATTTTATTTTTAATTTCCACTGTGTTATCATCTGAATAGTCTATTTTGTTCCTAAATAAGTGCATTCAATACTAGGTTTTAGTTCTTCTCCATAGTTGAAATTTATATTTTCCCTTTCTTCTATTTAGTTTTCTCTATATTTATATAAAGTCCCCATTCTTCTTTTAGTTTTCTTGCCATATATTCTATATCATCATGATCTTGTGCTATTAATACCAGGTCGTCTATAGAATTAAGTTAATATACATGCATATTTTCAATTAGTAGCTCAATTTTTGACATTCTTTTCCTCCAGTCTTTTAGTACTCTTTCAAGATAAATTTTGAATAGAGTTTGAGATAAAATGCAAACCTGCCTTAAACCTTTTGTAACAGTAAATCCCTCTGTGATATGATTTCAGACTTTTATTTTTGAAATTGCTCCTTTGTATAATGCTTTTATAGCTTCTATTAATCATTTAATAATGTTTGAATTACTTATTTTAGGAATTCTCACTATGAGGTATATTCATTAAGGTAGAATATGTTTATCACTCACCTCATATTGTTCTATTGGATTTTCGTGTTTCCTATTTAGACTTGATATGTCTTCTAATTACTTATTTTGAATTGTTTGAATTGTCTAAAGTTTCCCATAACATTTTTTGAGGAACATTATCATATGCATTAGTTAAATCGACAAAAAGTAAATGTAAATCTCTGTTAGTAGCTCTTTTTTTTAATCATTTGTGTTATGCAAAATATATTATCCATGCAAAATCTACCAATTCTAAAACCAGATTGCTTTTCCATTTCTTTATCTTGATATTCCAACTGAACCACATGTCCATAAAATCTACTTAACGTACTTGTTACTGATATTACTGCAGCCTTGAATATTCCATGTGCCAATTTTCAAAGATTATACACATATCATAAGGTTTTTAAGAATGTAAAATTTCTGAGTATGGCTTTCTTCAGAAGGGAAATCAAGCCATGGGTGCTGGGTAATACATTTTATGACACATAAAAGAACCTCAAGTGTGGAATAAAAGTCCTCTGAGCAAAATATAGCCAATTTTATGCCAAGATTTAACAGAATTGTTAAGGATCTTCAATAAGTAAAATAGTATTACTAACTCTGCCCCTATAGAATATATGTGGTACTATGAGATGGGGAAACCACAATTCAGGAAACAGCTGTATGTTATCTTTTAAAAGATACATCACATTAAATTTATTCTAAACCTGTAATTAGAATTTAGAAAATAATGGGAGCATTCTTATAATAATGAAAATAAGCACTTTTATAATAGAAGAAAGAAAGAGAAATTTAATTATTTCTCACAGAAATTATTTTAAATGTAATTAATTTAATTTCTTATATCAAATTAAGAATAGTAATTGAGTTAATTCCCACTGACTTTATTAATAAATTCAATATTATTTTTAAAGTAAAGTGGTTAATTTAAGAAAATGTCATTTACTCCCTGGCATTATCATACTTGGAAGTTCATAGTTGCATGGACTAAAGCTCTCCATACTTCCTTATCCTTACCGATCATCCCCTGTATAATTTACCTCCCTCAAATTATGGTAAATATTATTTTCTCGCCTCATTCTTGACCTATCTACTAAGGTGTTTTTCTCTGGTTTTCCTACAAGGAGTTTCCTTGGCCTTCTTCCATTCTCTATTCATGCCACATGTACTGTCCATCACAGTATATGACACATTAATGTTCTTATTACATCTGGTCTTCCATAATTTATCTCTCTCAAATCAAAGTAAATGTTATTCTCTCGTCTCATTCTTGGCCTAACTATTAGGTGTTCTTTCTCTGGTTTTCCTACAAGGAGTTTCCCTGGCCCTCTTTCATTCCCCATTCATGCCTCATGTCCTGTCTATCGCATTACATGAGAGACAAATGTTTTTATTACATCTGGTTTCTCATAAATATAATGTAGTTCACTTATGTAGTCTTCTCCATTCACCTGATTCTCTCTTTCGTTAGTCCAATAATTTTCTTATGGACTTTATTCTCTAATAACCTGTCTTTTTCATGTTAGTGGTGAGTATTGTAGGAATGAAGTTCATCAATGTTTGGATGCTTACATAGAGGCTTAGTGGGAGAAGTACAAGAAAAAACATTATTATTATTAATATTAATAGGCCTATTGTATAAACATATAGAGTATTTTATCATAAATTATTTATTTAAATTTAATAATCCCTTACATAAAATATAAAGTTAAAATAATTTATTTTACAAAAAAAAATGGACACCTCTAAACAAAACAAATTACTTATTAATAAATTACAATAGGAAGAAACATTGAGGTTTTTCTTAATAAATAAGGTGGAATCTCGTTTCATCTTACCTCATAAATTGTTATTTTTGAACATGTTTTGAAATACTATCCATATCATCAACTTTTCCAGACTATTGAATTTTATGTTGTCGGCCCTGGATGTTGACTCCCACTCCATCTTTTGGTTGACAGAACAACTTGCAAATCAAATCCTTTTCTCTGGGAATTTTAAAATTCATAATCATAAATTCATGGGAGAAGATCTACATCCAGAAGAACAAAAAAAGGTTTATGTATTTTGAAATTCCGGGAGAAAGAATTTGATTGCAAGTTTTTCGGTCAACCAAAATATGGAGTGGGAGTTGACATCCAGGACCGATAACATAAAATTCAACAGTTTGGAAAAGCTGATGATGATATGGAATCCATATTGAAACATGTTCAAATAGAACACAATGATTTATGAGGTAAGATGAAACCAGATTCACACTATTTATTAATATAAATTATATTGCAAAACTAAAGACAGTGTGTCCGTGTGTGTTATTGCATATATCTAAACATGACAGATGTATTGAAAGAAAATATTGCCAACTTGCTAGTGTGGAAGTTAAGAAGCAAGATTTATTTTTATGATATGTAACCGATGTAAATTCACATTATTTGAGGAGAATTTAAGTTACCCAACTATCAGTGTGATGTAATAATAGTTTGTGCAAATATGTACCGATACATGCTTGGACACTGTAAGGTAGAAAAATATTTATCTATTTTATTTAGAGAAATATTATAAAAATTGTATGTATGTATATGCTAAGAAAAATAAATGCTTGACAGGATTTGAACCTGGACCTCTGGATTGATATTCCAGTGCACTACCATTTACGCTACCAGGCAAATATACAACAAACATTTATTTTTCTTATATATATATATATATATATATATATATATATTCTCTATTATTACGAGGGTAGCGGGAACTCGGTCTTCACTGCCACCTAGTAGCTCCTATAACAAGTAAGCAAATTAAAGAGAATATTTTTACTTTATAGCAGTGATGCTTTTTCAATGTTGTAATTAAATTTTTGACATTGAGCAATGCAAGCTTAATACGACATAAGAAAAAAAATGCCTGAACATATATATATATTTTTTTTAATGCCACCAGGTTGTAATTAATGACATTTGATATTCTCTCCTGGTACTACCATTATTGTAACCTACTTCTGAGGTTAGGACGACTGGAAGGCAGAGTTAGCTGCCCCGATGATATAAGATAGACAATGATGATGGTAATGATGTGCCAGGAGAAGTCTTAATCTAAACTTAATCTAATAAGATGAATATGATAATGGTGGTCGGATGATGTTCGGGATTGTTTGGGCCTTAAAGTTTCCTGACACTTGTTTACAGGTGAGGAAAAACCCCAAAAAACCTATCAGGAAACTTGTCACGACTGAGGAACAAACTCGGGTCCGCTGCGTGACAAAGGCAGCATGCTACCGCGAGACTTCAGCGGTGGACATGAAAAAATATACATAAGAATGACTTTACAACTTTACAAGCTTAGAGAAATTTATCATCTTCATGAACTTATTTTGATTTAAGTCGATTGAGCCTGTTCCTATGAAATCTCATGATGTGGTTGGTCAGTCCATCTTAATTTTGGTCTTCCTCTATGTTGAAGTCCTTTCGGTTGATACTGCAATGCAAATTTAGGAAGGTGAGATGGATCCATTCTTTGGACATGTTGTAATCAATTGCTTTGATAATTCTGAATTTCTTCAACTGTATTTTGAACTTTTAATTTATCGCGTATACCTGTGTTTCTTTGCTTGTCCATTTTTGTCAAACCTGGGAGTGGACATAAAAATTTATTAAAGCAGAATATAGAAAATTTTGACTCTCATAGTGCCGTTTTATAAATAAATTAGTATACTATATTCTTATTTGAAGAGAAAAATTATACACTCAGACTAAGACTCAAACCCAGAACCTTTGGCTTTCTAGGCCAATGCTCTACCGACTGAGCCATCTGGGCAAGTTCCAATCTAAATGCAAATTCTTCTCTTACATACACTGTCAATTCCCACGCACCAAATGCTATGAAACCATTGCTTTTATCTTGCAAATTTTATTAAGAAGACATTTATTCGGGAATTTTACGTTACATTATAAAGTCAGTACAGCTTCTTTCCATGTTTTTATTATTTATATCATACATCTCAATGATGGATAAATCATATTTGAAGAGAAAAATTATACGCTCAGACTGGGACTCGAATTTGGGACCTTTGGCTTTCTAGGCCAATGCTCTACCCACTGAGCCATCTGGGCAACTTCCAATCTAAACACAAATTCTTCTCTTATATATACGCTGTCAATACTATATATTCTCTTTATTTAAAAATGTAGCAAATGATAAAGCTGAACTATTTGAAGTTTAAATAGGCCTACATCGTGTCCACAAATATAGTATCATACTTTAAACTACTACTATGTTGCTTTGGATAATCGTATCTAAATGAAATTGGTGACAATCAAAAGAGAAATTTAAAGTTTTTGCTATACCTCATAGACATTGAATGTTGTCCCCACGAGTGACACTGCAAACATTGCTGTCTGCTAAATATCCAACAGTGAACTCATATCGACCACAAAAAACATGATTAAATTTAGTTTAGTTTCTGTATTATTGTCCATTATTCTCAATTGTTGACATTGTTAACATTGTTAACATGCACAAAACTTTTTGAGTTTCTCTTTTGATTGTCACCAATTTCAGTTAGATACGATTATCCAAAGTGATGTAGTAGTAGATTAAAGTATGATACTATATTTGTGGACATGTTGTATATTGAAATAAATAAATATTTTATTGAAACTGGCAGAGTTAAGGCCATGAGTCCTTATATTCCATTCAACCAGTAAAGTAAGATATACACTATAATTCAAACTCAAACTAATATTAAAACTTAGCGCAAATACGTACAGTACATGCTTAGACACAGTAAGGTAGAAAAATATTTATCTATTTTATTTAGGAAAATATTATAAAAATTATACTAGCATCTAATTAAATTACAAATGAGGTACTGAGCACAACAGTGCACCAATCCACAAAATAAATGTACAGGGTGAATTTTTAAAAGTCTGCAGAGTACTGAGTAGATCACTATGTGGCAGATGGCTCACTGTAAATGCAGTAAACTTTATGTGCGAGCTTGGTGAAGCTCCTGGTCATAAAGGATTCAAATGCCAATTCTATACCAAAATAAAATATCAATTTTCTTTTATTTTTCATTTTACACACTCACCTGACTACATAAACTGCTGAAATTAGCTGCCATTTTCATCTAATTTTTCTACCATTAGAACTTCAATAATTTTCTCTTGTTTTTTTTTGTCAAAGAAGTTATGAGTTTTGTGAACTTTTTCATAAGTAATGCCACAAGTGATTTCCAAATTATCGATAAATTTATGACTCACAAAGTGAGGAGTGAATTTATCTAGATAATTTGGAAATCAAGAGTGGCATTTGTTAGGACTATTTAACAAATAAAATTAAGATGTTTACTCACAAATCATTATTTAACTATAGTTATTTTAAAATATTTATATATTTAATTTATATATTTAATGAAAACAAACGAGAAATGATTGGTATGCTTCATTTGCTTCTTTTGTTCATCACTGCAACCAGATCATAATATTATTTATTGCCAAAAGATCGCAATATTGTAAGAATGTACCCTAGTGGAGAAATTTACAACCAACGTTAT
Organism: Diploptera punctata; assembly: GCA_030220185.1. NCBI lineage: Eukaryota > Metazoa > Arthropoda > Insecta > Blattodea > Blaberidae > Diploptera > Diploptera punctata. The sequence goes on along the minus strand of JASPKZ010010677.1, from coordinate 966,652 downwards.
AGGTACTAATTAATTTCTGATGTCCTATGATGTCAATTATATTTTTCTGCATCATTTCCTGGAAAATAATTTGTTTAAGAAAGTGCAAACAGTGGTTTCTTTTTTTTGTGGTATAATCAATATTGTTACAAATGTTTTTATATTATCTATCGCATGCGCTTTCTGTTGACATTCATGCACTATATATACAATCTGGTAGCCGTATTTCTTGAAGAGTCAGTCACTGCAAAATAATGCTATGACCTATTCAAAATGTTAAAAAGGAGGTGCTTTCTTTATTATGATAAACTTTAGTTGGTAAATTTTAGGTGAAGCACAACTGTGATTGGTTGTAAATCAAAATTCACTGAAATGTGATTGATCATTGACTCCCATTTGGGGCATGAGTTAAATAGTCCATTAAATTATTACTAATTGTTCTGGGGTGTAAATTACTATGGGGGAAATGTTAAAAAAATTGTATGTACTTTTCTAAATAAACCTGTCTTTATGTAGTGATTATACGTAACTATAACAATACGTTGTTTAAAGATATACCTCATACTGTTCTCCTTTAAGGAAAATGGTAATAAATTATCTCTATTAGTAACAACCACAAATTCACAAAAAAAGTGAAAAATGCCTTAAAATGAAGTGATAGGTTGAGCTGAAAATAACCTAAAATCACCATATTTACAATGTCAAATATTTATTACTTATTGCTTATACAATGTACCAACTTATCACAATTAAATGCTAATAAACAAGTGAAGGCTAAACTAATCTGGCATACACAAACTCACCCTAATTTGCCCAAACTAATCTGATGTAAACTAACTTACCTATTTTCTCACCCTAACTTGCCCACTAATATAATAGAATCCCCTTACATGTGAGTAAACATGTTTGCAATTATCTCTAGTGCTAATGTGTTATCACATTGGCCAATGTGATGCTATCAATCATTTGTTCTCCGATTGAATATTCACAGGTAATATTCTGGCATAGAATAGCAAACTTTTTATAAGTTAAATCCCCTGCTTAGAGTCATGTTGCTGTAACTCCATTTTATTTAAATTTTTCAAAAGAGTTGAATTAAGTTTTGGATACTACCAGTACGAGTAATAACTGTTTTGAAGAAATGGATTTAACCTTCCTGATCAGAAAATAATACACAATTTTATGTAAGAAACTAATGTTTCAGAATATCATGAATAGAAAAAAAGAGATTTTTTAAAAAGGAGAGTTTGAACAACTAAGCAGTCACAATGTAAAAAAAAAATCACTGTAGATGCAAGATAGATGTTTTGGAATACAATGTTTATTATGTAATGTTTCTTTTAACCTTCATCCATATAATGGTAAATCTGGCAAGATTCTAGTGTTAACTGTTATGTTTACATTTATGGACAAAAGAATCAAAGGGCACTTTTCCTAAATTATCTCTTAAATATTTACAAATGCTTAAAATAATATTTACCATATTCAAAAAATAAGAGAAAACTGTTACGATTTAAACAACACCAAAATTAAATTTTCTCATGGAATTTCTGCTGGTATATGGGACCAGAGCCAACCCAACATAACGAGGAACTTCAATAGCTATGTTATATAGTGGCACCATGCTGAGAAAAACAGTTGCAGACCAAATATGCTGACCACATAATTATCACCTCTATGATTAACATATGTGTACCTGTCAGCTGATAGGCCATTGACCTTCCAGGCAACTGTGCATTGAAGTTCTTATGTAAAAATTAATGTATTTTACTTCATGGTACAATAGGGCCCTTGGCCTACCTGCCAGGAGATGATCTCTCATCCATATGTCATATCATAGAAGCACAGAGATAATACAGCTAATGTAGGGATGATAAATTGTATTAAAATAAAAAAATATATAAATTGAAATCTCATTTAGAATGTACTGCTAAATAATCACACAAATCTTTAAGTTTGGCAGTCTTCCGAGAATTTATACTCTGTACAATGGACACACATCACATGAGGTTATATTGACAAAACAGAATGAATTTTGAAAATCAGAAAGTAAATAATATGTAATAATGAATAAATTCAAGGTATAATTTTGAACTGTTGTTAAATTAATGTGGAGTAAATAATAAGCCAAATGTAATTTTTCATTACATATGCTTATTGTTTTTGTGTTCAATTTAATTACGTCAAAAACGTAGAAAGGCGATTTTTAAGTGGAAAACATGTCTTAAATCCCAACGAGATAGTTTTATTTTGATAAACTTGTAAACAAACAAGTATGACAACACATGACACTTTTCTTCATTTCTCTCCGTCCTGAGAAAGTTTATTTAATATGCGATATGTTATAAAATTACCCTACTTATATTTATCAACTCTTACTTTGAAATGCAGTTTAATTTAGTGGAAATTAAGCATAGAAGGCTTCGCCCCATATTCTCAGGAACTCTTGTGTCCTTAAGTAACTGATAGTAAATAGTACATGGTGAAGAAAAAGTACTTACCGCTCTCCAGATTGGCTTCGATGGTGGTGATTTAGTCAGCCAGCCTTCGTGAATAATCTCAAGGCTATTGTTTGACATATCCGTCGTAAATATATTTAAATATGAACGTAATTTTAAGAAAATGTGTCACTGTCATCCCATCACTCAAACCAAAGCACCCAACATCTACGTTGCCATCGCTAGTTTATGACTAAATGATTGAATATCATCATTTTAGAAGAAAAACGAGTCAACACCACCTCTCTCTTTAACCGAAATGCTTGTAAGCCTTGCCAACAGATGTCAGCAGGCATCCAAGTGCTAGATAATAGAGCGGCTTTTGAGTTAGTTTTCAGATATTGCTACTAGATGTCAGGACCAAAGATATTAGAGGTGTGATTCTAGCTTCAGAGATAACCGTACAAGCAAAGTCGTGAAAAGACAGATCAGTAAACTCGTCATGATTGGCTAACGTCAACCAATCCGAGATTTGTTTACATGATGAATTCGGCAACAAAATGCATCAATATGGTGGATCAGCTGGCTCGATTTATTTGCAGGCCGAATGAAATTTCATGGTAAAATAGCCATGATTCTAAGAGAATGGGCTCTATTGCTTCTGTTCTGCAGTGGCACTGTGAACGGTGCACCCTAATAAATCCTACGGAACGTGCCAGATGTATACGGTGCGGGACGCATCGCGATAATCAGTTCAGTGATAAACCAGATGCCGCAGCGAGAGCAAGTAAGAATGGACAGGTGAAATCAAATCCGTCAACAGAAGAAGAAAATACAGCACGTGAATCTGACACTGCGATCCCGGTGTCAAATAGTCAACAGAAGTGGAGTGAACAGTCGTCTCCTCCCACTTCCTCATGGTGAGTGTTAATGAACCTGACATTTTTTATTGTTTATATTAATGAAGTGTTATAATGTTTATTCTATTTTCAACAATTCATTCCGTATAATAGACGCACTATATTAATTTTTCTAAAACAAATGATGCTCATAAAACCACTTGTTAATGTTTTGGCTAGATTTTTTTTCTTTATTCTGATTATTCTCATTTATAAAAACTACTCATGTTTGTTATATTTTATTTAAAATTTTCCATAAAACTAATCGTCATATAATAAATATCTAGAAAATCATAATATTTTTAATTGCAAGTCTAAGAACCCATTTGTCTTTGAAGATTTTTCAGATGAGAAGACTTATGATATATAGGCCTAACAGAGTCCAGTCTTTATTAAGTTTGCATAGGCCAAATGTAACATTTATTTGCTTTTCAAATTGTATGTGAAATTACAATTTTGTATAAATTGCTGGAATTAATATAACTTTTAAAACTGAAGACAGTGAATCAATCATAATTTATGTTCTTATAGGAATTACCAAATCTGAGCTGTTGAATTCTATTGTATAATACAAATTGTTATTGTGATATTATCCGATAATTTTAAGCAAAAGGTTACTAGTATTTCAGTGAATTCAGATTTTCACAAAACAATATAAAATGTTTTAATGGAATTAATTTATGTGTATAACTTAGTCAACAGTTCCATTAGCTTCAATTATATAATGGAATGTTTATTTTTTTTTAAATGTTTTACATAAAAATTTACCTCAGTGAATTGTTTCTCTTTTATCACTAGTGAGAGGCTGCATTATAAGGTTCTATCCTATAATTTTCCTAAAGTAATGTGTGAATTCTGCAAACAAAATCAATTTGAGGATAATCAAAAGGTAATTTCTTAGCATCCATCACAGAACTATTCCTTCATTTTTAATTTACTTTATTGAATATCTGTGCCAACCTTTTTGTTTTCAAGACTTGATATTTTCTAGATGTTTGAATATTTGTATATTATTGTTATTTTCAGGACGGATGTTTTACTTCACATTTACATACATATTGTTCTTAAATTTCAAAAAGCTAACCCAAAATAATTCACACTAATATTTTTTATCCTTTTTTTATCTAGCATAGGTTACACTGGTCAACAAGGTTTTCTTCACAAGAAATATAATTAGTGAATCTAGTGCATTTTTTATACTGAATTCAGAAATGTAGTCAGAACTTTTCCATCAGGCATAGTCTTATGTACTAATAGCTATTTTTTTTAAATCTGATTTTAGTATTCTCTTTAACCTGTCTTAGGGACCTTTACCTTATCTGTAGCGATTTTATTCAAAATGTATTTAAGGAAATTATGTATAACATCATGCTGAAGTACCAAAAGACAAGACTGTACATGTTAATTCGTGTTTTGATATGCTAAAATCTGACAATATGACATTATGATGTATCAGTCTCACTATGTTGGAAAATCATGGCCTAAACATGAATTACTTATCTCTGACCAGAAAATTGTGTCACATGTCCCTTTAGTGAACCCTGAAAAAATATTTACCTCCATACTTACTTACTTACTCACTCGAATCTGTAGGTTCATGGCCACATGGACATATGCTCTCCATACATCCCTATCCCGAGCTAATGTTTTCCAATCATTCCCTGTATAATATACTTCCCTCAAATCATAGTTAATGTTATTCTCCCACCTCATTCTTGGCCTACCAACTGGGCGTTTTCCCTCTGGCTTTCCTACAAGAAGCTTCCATGCAAGTCTTTCATTCCCCATATGTGCAACATGTCCTGCCCATCGCAGTCTACGAGACTTAACTGTTCTTATTATATCTGGCTTCCTATAAAGACCATTTAGTTCATTGTTATGTAGTCTTCTCCATTCACCTGTCTGTTCATTTCTCTTTGGTCCAAAAATTTTCCGAAGTACTTTATTTTCAAATACTTGTAATCTCCTTTCCTCCCTTAAAGTAAGAGTCCGTGTTTCGCACCCATATAGTATAACTGGTAGAATAATAGTTTTATATATTTTCAGTTTAACGTTTTTTGTACCTCCATTGCATATTAAATTAGCGGTAACGAAAAATTTTGTCAAAGCTATGGATAAACTTTCTGGTGGATTATTGTAGCCTACTTGGAATCGAAATTATCCAACGTCAGTGATGCTAAACTGAAAGAATGAATTTTTATAGGACCACAAATACGGTCATGAATGACTGATGAAAATTTGAAAGACTGTTAAATCCACTTGAAAAAAGGCAACTTGTGAGTCTTTGAAAAATGTATGTTCTTTGGAAAGTATAAAGCAGAAAACATTCATGGCGTAGTGGCTGATCTGCATTCTTATAAAATTATATGGGATGCAAAGAATGGAAGAAGGAAGACTACCTAAGATAATCATGGATTGGGAACCACAGGGAAGGAAAAGGAAGGGTAGACCAACTATTATGTGGATTCAAGGAATCAATGAAGCTAAGAGGGAATAGGAAATAGAAGAAGATATATGGATGAACAGACAGGAATGGAAAAATGTGTTGAAACAAATGTGTAGTTAACTGTGAACATGGGTTCCAGAAAAATGTATATTCATTGTAAAAGCTGGAATAATAAAAAAAATATGGGATACAACATGTCTTTAAAAATTCACTTCTTGGTCTCTGATTTAGACTTATTCCTGGAAAATCTTGGGGCTGTCAGTGATGAGTACGGGTGAGATTTTCATCACCAAATACCTACAATGGAAAGCAGGTACCAAGGCAAATGGAGTTCTAATATGCTGGCTGACTATTGTTGGACTGAGATGCAAATTTTGCCCGAAAATCACTATCTACCATTTCTAGGTGGTATTATAAAAATATATTAGTATTACAAAAGACAATTCAAATGAATATCTCACAAAAATCTCCTACCTGATGGGGAAAAAACTGAAATGATATTTGAATTCAGCATGGAAAACACTTCCAGACTCTATTATTTTTATTTTTGTGAAAGAAGAAAAGTACGTTTTTGTAGACCAGTGTTATTAATTAGTTCACATTTCAATTAGTTCTAAATATTAGTTAGTTCAAAGTGAACAATGAATATAGATATAGTTCAGTGACAAATTCTAAGGAATTACCAATTGAAGATGTGTTTACAAATCAAATCCACTATTTTTTTTTTCATGGTTCTGTTAAGTTATTTTTTTCTGTTAATAGTTTTTTTTACATTATGGTCGTAACCTAATTGTAGAATAAGTTAGTCCCCATGAAGATTTTCGGCCAGTATTGGACCGGTGCTAACCCAACATCATGAGGAATTTGGGTAGTTACAATGAGTAGTGGCT